>CM052706.1:58009145-58127632 GCA_028551405.1 Uromys caudimaculatus
CTCTCTCACCTTTCCCCCTCCTCCCTCTCTCACCTTTCCCCCTCTCCTCCCTCCCTTCCCTCTCCCTCCCTCTCCCGCCCCCTCACAAGGCCTTTGATGCTTGCTGTGCCTGCTTCTTGCAGTGATCTGATGCCAGCTCCCTCATTACCATTCCGATCCTCCACAAAGGCGCTCACTACCATATTTTATTTCTGATCCCTACAAAAAGCAGCTTAGGGGAGAAAGGTTTACTCTAACTCACAATTCCAAGCGTATAGTCCATTACTGTGGGGAAGTCGCAGTGAAGAACTAGAGACAAATAGTGACGTCCACAGTCGAGAGCAAAGAGAAAGGATGCATGCTCAGTACCCAGCCAGCTTCCTCTACTCTCACACAGTTCAGGGCCCCAGACCCAGGAGTGGTGACACTCAAGGTGGCAATCCCCCACTGAGACTCTGATCCCAGGTGATAGTATGTTGTGTCCAGTTGACAGTTAAAAGGAACCGCCATAATAGCCTTATACTGTGTCACACTTCTGCTTTGATGGATTGACTGACTACCTGGAATTGCAGTTCCACTAAGGCAGACATATTTTTGTCTCTTCCGATCCCTTGCTATGTCTCCGAAGTGTTAGGACAGCACCTGGCATGTTCTGGGACCTTGTGGGTAGCCCTTGGAATGAAACAGTCAGTGTATGAGAATGTCAGTTGTAATATGTGGATGAGTGAAGATTCTTCAAAAATACTGCTTTGAGAGGCAGACCAAGGCTGCCATTGGAAGCAGTTTCTTAGGGGAATTGTGGCATCTTTTACTTCCCAACTTTTCATGCTTAGCTCTGCCCCAATGCAGCTAAACGTCATCTCTGTGTCTCATGTAACAGTCTCTCTCCATTGTAGCAGATTGGTATAGGTTGAGTGGCTCTTATCTGCTTATTACCAGGATCCCAAATTTTTTCACATTTGCATATTCATAATTAGTTATCTTGGGAATGGGACTCAAGTCAAAATATGAAACTTGTTTGTGTTTCATTTATACCTTCTGGCCCGAAGGTATTTTTAAACCATATTTTTAATACACTTGTGTTTTGACAACAGTCTGTCCCAGAGTCCAGGTATAGAATTTTCTACTTGGATTTCAGAGTTTTGAGCTAGGGGTGTCCAGGCTTTACTGACACCAACTCTGTTGACTGTTACGCTGCCACCAGGGTCATTGCTGGAATCCATGATTTCTGTCAGGTAGGCAGAAAACAGGACAGGCTGCTACCAATCAAAGTAAATAAAAGCCATCACTTAAATCTGTTCCATTTTCTCAGTACACATGGTCAAGTGTGTGGAAGCTTTCACTGGAGTATGTGTAAGTGTGTGTTTGTAAGTGTGTGTGTGTGTGTGTGTGTGTGTGTGTGTGTGTGTGTGTGTGTGTGTGTGTCTTATTCTGACAAAGGGGCCTTGACCATAGATGTTCTAGAAGCCCTCAGAAGTGTTTCTTGGTGACTGAGAAGGGGCTGTTGAACCACCACAGGTTTTCTTAACTTGCTGAACATGGCTGACTGAGAAGTTGAATTGTACCTTCTTCTTTTTCACCTTTTGTTCTAGGCTGGATTGACATGTCAAGGCTTAGGCTTGATAATTTTGATTTGATCAGTTACTAAAAGAAAAATTTCTATTTTTAGTATTTTACAAGAACCAAATAGCTATGTTTCCAGCCTCAGACAAACCATACCTATATTGCAATCTTGTTTATGTTGCAAGAGTTAGCACTGTGTGGTTACACTGTACCACAGTCGTTATTTATTTTGAATGATAAATATACCTCCTATGAGAGTGTTAAAATTTACATAATAGACTCAAATGATCTCTTTTAAGCCTATTTCCAAAAACAAATTAAATGTTTGAAATCTTACTTTAAAAGATGTTAGAACATAAAAGTATTTTATACTATTTATTGAATGGAGGGGGTGAGTGTGCATGCTTTGGCATATGGGTGGCAGTCACAGGACAACCGTGGAATCAGTTCACTCTTTCTACCATGTGGGTCCTAGGGACTGAATTTAGGTCATCAGGCTTGGCAGCAAGTGCTGTTACCCACTGAGTCATTTACTGGCCCAATCAGCAATTCCCATATGTATATACATCCGAAGCTGGTCACCTAGATTGGGCAACCTTTGTGGGAGCTCATTCCTGGAGACAGCTGATCTCCCTCTATCAGCCCCCATTGATTAGGCTCTTTGGACCTATGGAATTTCCCCTATCTATGCTGTCACATCAACTGGTATTGCTTTTTGCCAGTCTTGTTCAGGTACCCATATTTTTGAGTATCTGTAGGTATATTTTCCTGTCATTCCTAGGGGCTCTCTAGCAGCAGACATCCCGGGGCCTGGTTCTTAATCTCTCCACTCCCTCTTCTGGGATGGTTCCTGAGCCATAGGTGGTACATTGCACTGAAAATGTCAGTTGGGCACCTCATGGACAGTTAGTCTCTGCATTTTGACTGGATGTGTATCTCTGTGGTAGTCTCCACCAGGCTGGGCTGGTGCAAAGGCTATGGGATAGAAGCCAGACGTGGAAGTTAGGGATGGTACCCAAGGGTCTGGACTTCATTTTTTGATGGTATCAGGGTAAAGTACAGATGGATACAGGAGCCAGCCAAGCCTCTGTTTAATGCCTTGACAGGCAGAAACTGCTGTCATCGTTGGACTGCCTACTTCTGCTCTAGCAAGAATAGTTCTGTAAAATGGGCCAAGGAGCCGTGAGAGGAGCCTAGTACTATTTCTGCCAAATAATTTCTGCCACTCCTCCTTGTTTTGCCATGTCAAGCCCCTGCAGATCTGTGGGTGTGACAGAATTGTCCTGTGTGGTTTCTCAAGCTTTGCTGAGTTAAATTATCACCTCATGGACTTGTCAGTCATATTCTCTCTGAGACCAGCTACTGAGTGGGCTATGCACTCTTTCTCACCAGTTGTTTGAATTATGCAGTAAGTATTTAGAGCTTCAACAGAGAAATGGTAGCCATGTCAAAGGATGAGAAAAGGACTGGGGACCTTTGAATCCACTTTATAGGATCACAACTAGATGTTAGTAGCCTCTGTCACATGAGCCCTCATTTGTGAGTAATGATCGCCTCAGTAATGAGTGGGAGACTCACATTAGCTGATCTCCATACTCCTCTCCTGGATGGATTGTGTACTGGGGAAGCTAGATATTCTTGTGGTTGCAATGCAGTTAAGATAGGGTGACACACTGGAAGGTGCATGGTTTGAACCAGGGCTGGCAGCACAGAGGTTGCAAATGAGCCTTTCTCATAGGCTGTGACTTATGTGATCTTACCTCTGAAGAATTTTGGTTTTCTCATTCATAAAATAGCCTAGGAGCCACTATATTTAACTGAATTACAGGGGACTATATGCCCTAATCCAAGGCTCTTATTAAAAGGGTTCTTGCTCATTGAGTTTGAGTAGAGTTAGCCAGAGAGGGCTTAAATAAAGAGCTGATGTGTCTTTTGTAGCGATCAAAGTGTGCGTGTCCTAGAAAATAGGCATTTCACCTGCTTTTCTAGAACAGGTCCTTTCTGAACTGAGATAACCCATGCTATATGGACTTCCTTTCCTATTGCTATGCAAACGACCTCCTGACCTCCTGATCTCCTCAGTACCAGTCCTTCACTTAGGAATTACATCTCCCTCCCTGCTTTTTAAAAAAAAACAAAAACAAAAACCAGAGGGTCTCACTATGTAACTCAGGTTAGTCTTGAACTCACAACTCTTGTTTCTGAGCCTCCCTAGTGCCAGGATTACAACTATATACCACCTTGCCTAGCTTACAAATTACTTCTCACAGGTCACATTTACTCAGTTCTACTGAAGTGCTTCTCGTCCTGTTTTGACCAACTTTCTGCATTTTAGGATGACTTCAGCTTATTACTGATGTTACTCTTATTATCTTGAGTGTCCAAATGCATGCTCAGAAAGGACTTTACTTATAACAAAAAAAATCTGCAAGAACAGAGTGAACTCCTGACCACAGAATGGTCTCTCCATTTTGTATTAATACCTTTTCCTTATTTATACTTGCAGAGCTTGCTTTATTCTACACTTAAATTTTCATTTACATGAACTTTGTTTTTGTATTGTATTTGTATTGTTCATTGTGCATATAATTGTTATGTTTTTCTTTGTTTTTAAGGCAGGGTCTCACTGTGTATCCTTGACTGGTCTAGAATTCACTGTGTAGACCAGGTCTACCTGCCTCTGCCTCCCCGGGCCTGGGCTTAACTGATATTATTTTTTTCTTATAGTACTTCTCCTCACTGAGTAGTTTATCTCCTCGTGCCACTTACACTGATTTGTCATGTTGCCTTTGGCATATAGAGATCTGTTTTCAAAGAACACCCTGGACACTAAGCTGTTCCCTGATGATTACCATCTGTTCGAAGAATCCAGCCAAGTTTGAGACCCTCCAGTTGGCCCCAAATTTGAATGTCCCCGAAAGAAACAATTACAGGAACTTAGCAGCCTTACCAAAAAAACAAGACCAAGTCCTTGGTACTTATGCCTTGGGTGTTCAGCATGGTAGGCTCATTACTGTAACAGACAACCCTCAAGTCTAAGGGAATGGAGTAAATCCTTCCACCACATGGGTTTGCTGTCCCTTAGAGCCTTTAGGGTCTCCAGAGCTTCCTATGCTCTGGGACTGTGTGTGCAGGAAGATAGAAGCCTATGGAGATTGCTTGGAGGTTTCGATGGCCAAGTCTGCAGGTGGCATATCTTGCTGTGGCCCATGTGCCATTGATTGCAGCTCAGCCAAGTCATCTGACTGCACCCAATGAAAGATTCTGAGAAATGCAGTCTAGCTGGGAATCTGGGAAGAACAGATCAGATAAGCAGCAGGTAAACAGGGCCCTTTCTTCAAATCCAGAAACCATTCATCTTCAAAGCAGAACATACTGGCTGCATCCCCACTGGCTTCTCAGCATCTAGTGCAGTTACTGCAACTAGGATGGGGTCAGCAAGGCAGGAAAGGGGGAGGGATGGAGGGAAGAATGAAGGGTAGGAAAGAGACAAACAGAGGGAGAGTAGAGAAGGGAGTAAGTGAAGGGACAGGAAGCCCTAAGGAGACCATGTCAGATGTGCAGGTCAAGCACGGACCAGCCTTAGTGGAGTGGTAGAGTTATCTACAGAGGCCTGGGTGCTTTTGTGTCTCTTTAGATACAGTGCTTTCCAGCATTGGCCCCTGTTGGTAGGGAAGGGCCCATGTCAGCCTTCATGACTTGGTCTCTGGAAGTCCTGGTGGACTCTAAAGAATTGACATGGGAAAGGGTTTCCTCAGTTCTAGTATTAAGAAGGTTTCATGAAGCCGGACGCTGCGGCCACCAGTGCGCAGCTGGATTTGGCTGTAGCGTTATGTCCAATCATCTCAGTGGAGTTCACTAAGAAGACAGTGTGATGGATTGTTGGGGCTGAAATCTAGCAATTCTCTGTTAAGACTTTATTTTATTGTACCTTTTTGTTATTGTTTTTGCCTGCTGTAGGAGAAGTTCATATTGGGAACAGACCAAAATTATCATGCTGGTCCATGTTGCAATATCAGCGTGGTTTTATAAACCATTCCCAATCCTGACATTTGTATTTTTGTACAACACAAAAGGAGTCCTGGGAATTGTCCTTCAAAGTCCCTCAGAACCCAGGGATTTAAAATGATGGGGCGGAATGAGCGGGTGTGGACAGATTAGATTGCCTCTGTATTTGCTTGTGCAAGAGTGGTCTGAATACAGCTGGGGATAACTTTTAGGGCTGGATACTGGATTCTAAAGTGGATGAAAAGAAAGCTACCATGCCTCTGCTTTCCTTTTCTCTGGAATCGACTTCGGAAGGAGAGAACTTAGAGTAAGGCCCCTTTAAAAGTAAAGGAGCATTGCTTTCTGTAAACCCATTTCCATGACCACTAGAGAGAACAATTTTGAAGATGGTAACATGCCCATTGGGAAATTTATCTCTCTTTACAACTTTAACTCATCATTTCAACTTTCAAGGAATTCAGGTGTGTATGTCTGTGTGTGTGTGTGTGTGTGTGTGTGTGTGTGTAAATGCATGTATGTATGTATGTATGTATGTGTACATATATGTAAATGCATGTATGTATGCACATGTGTATGCATGTGTGTATGTGTGTATATACTTAAGTAAATGCATGTATGTATATGTGTATATGCACATGTGTGTGTATGTGTGTATGTGTGTGTGTGACTTCTTAGGTGCTGTCCATCTTGGTTTTTGAGACACGGATTCTCACAGGCCTGGTCCTTGTTAAATGGGCTAAGCTGGCTGGCCAGTGAGCCTAGTGGTCTGCCTGTATCTACCTCCCTAGCTCTGAGAGTACAAGTATATGCCTCCATGCTTTTTTTACGTGGCTCTGGGGTTCAAACTCAGGTTCTCATACGTGCGAGGCAAGCACTTTACAGGAGGAGCTATCCCCTACTCTCTGCTTTCACAGATGGTTGTGGCATTAAATGAAGTAAGTTACCTAAAATGTTTGACTAGGAAATGCTGGGTAGTTAATCAGTGCAGGGCAAATGTTAGTGCTTCTTCTGACCCTCACTACTGTTACTGTAGCCAGAGGAAATAGTGGACTATAGCAAAATATGCCTTGAGCTATGAAGTGATGGGTATGCGAGGAAGGATTCAAGGGTGTGGGTTATATTCTTAATCTGCTAGGCCACAGTAGTTCACGAAGAGACTGCTCTGGTTAGTTTTTGTCAACTTGATGCAATCTGGGAAAGGAGGTACCTCTACTGAGGAATGTCTCCATTCTTGCTCAGCCTGCAGGCGGGTCTGTGGGGCAGTTTTCACCACTAAGGATCGATGTGGTACCACCCCTAGGTCAGTGGTGCTGGGCTATAAAAGAAAGGAAGCTGAACAAGGAAGCCGTGGGCAGCAGCCCAGTAGGCAACAGTCCTTCCTCTGTGCCCTGTCCCTTCCCGGTTCCTGCCCTCACTTCCCTCAGTGATTCACTGTGATCAGGGAGTGTAACTGAGGAACCTCTGCCCTCTTCAAGGTGCTTTTGGTCATGGTGCTTATCTCAGCTATAGAGATCCAGCTAAGGCAGTTATGACGGCGGTTAGTGGAGGAGTGAGGAGCCCTGAAATGCTGGTATGAAATGAGAATTCCAGATGAAGTGGACACTTCCGGTGTTGTGGGAAATATTAAAAAAGAAAGAATAGTATAGCACATGTTTCCACATCATGCCCTAGTTCTCTCCACCCAACTCCCTGGCTTCCCACTGGCAGGTGGCTACCACACCAGCCCCATGCTTCAATGCCCCCACGGCCTCTGTGGTGCACATCAGGCAAACCCACACTTTGCTGCTGTACCTTTCTCTCTTGAACCCAGACGAGCCGCTGTGTGAAGGAAAACACAACACAAACTTAGTTCAGAAACAATGGTAACTCAATCTCTGGGCGCAACAACTAAATCTAAACTTGTAAGCCTTATTTAAATCTGATTCCTCTGGTGGTGAATCCTTGCGGATCCGCCATACCAGGAGACTCTAGTAGCTACATCTTACCTGTTCTCTCTCCCTCTCTTCCTTCTCTCTTCTCTTCTCCCATCCCAGAAGTCTCCCTATGTGCCCAGTGATTGGCTCTTTTATTCATTAGGGGATTGGTTCACAAGAAGTCACAGGTGTAACTCACTCCTTCTCTGAAGCCCCTCACAGGAGGGCAGAATTAGCAGATTACAAACAGCCCAGGGCTATCCATAACATTCCAGTCTTTGGAAACTCAGTTGTGTCACGTAATGTGTTTCTGGAAGCTATCGTGAGAGAGGATGTTTTGCTGAAACGAACATGAGAGGGTGTGTGCTGTTTGGAAGGAGTCTAAGTGAACCCCACAGACAGTGAAAGGACGCTCTTGCATTGCTACACCTCACAACACTTCGATGGCCTTCTTTGGTCTCCCCTTCACTGAGAGAAATGCACCAAAAAGCTTCTCGTGGTTCCAGCTGTTTCTTGCCACATGCCGATTGGGTCTCTGCTAGATGGAGTCGCTGCTACTAATTCATATATGGTGTTTGCTATCGGACTGAACTGCTGGTATCCTGACAACAAAGAGTAAAATCACCTCCAAAGAACTACTTCTAAACAGGTCCACAACCCCCTTTTCCTATAGACCCTCTTCTTCCTCTACCTCTGGTCAGTGGGCTAGAAGGAAGGTTGAAGTGCTGTAAAACCCTAAATAAAGTAGGTTTTGAAAAATCTAAGTCTACATCCAAATCTCTTAAAACATTCCCCAATCCAACTCCAGCAATCCTCCTTTAATTTCCACTGTTTTCCAAAGCATTCAAGAAAAATAGAGCGTGGTTTCTACTCCACTTTTTCTGTGTTGTGTTTGGGGCCCCTTGGTGGGACCAGTGTGAGTATGAACTTTTCTCAGCAGGAAGTGAAGGGGTTTCTGGTCACATGTTAGAAATGGGTAACCCAAGGCAGATATGTTCTTTGTTACAGGATTCTCAGAGCTGTGACCATGTTAGCATGAATTAATAGATCTTCAAAGGGAAGGCAGAATAACTGTCTCTACTAGAACAGTGCCAGAGCTTTTTCAAGCTGGTGGAGGTTGCTGCTTTACTAGCGCTCTTCGAGAGCCCTCCTTGAGAGTGAGCTGGGGATTTGCTGACTGCAGTTCACGTTACAGAGCTCTCAGTCTATGGGCCTTCTAGGTGAACTCCTGCTTCCGTAGGTTGGCCTTTGAATGAGGATGCTACCTGTCACCCAGAGCCACACCACAGTCCAGTGGTGTGAGTCAGGTTCGACTTCGTGGAGCACTTCTGTACAAGATGGAGTGTGCTGTTAACAGACAACTCAGATGTGAGCTCTTCAGAGTTATTGACCATGTTCAGAGTGTTTTGTTTTGTAGTACCCCATGCCTGCACTCCAAACTAGTCCCCTCTCCCATTTCACTGGGGACCCTGGCAAGGAGGCTTTGTGTAACCAATCATTTCCTCCAAGAGGGCCCAGTTTTTCACACGACTTTAAATAGTTCAGCTCATGCATTTGGCTTTTTTGTTTATCTTTAATTTCTTGTCATTTTTATTTATGTTGTATGGGTGTGTATAAATGCACATGTGTATTCCATAGTGTATGTGTGTAGGGGGGTCAGAGGACAAGTTTTAGAGAGTCAGTTCCCTCCTCCTGCCATATGTGTCCTGGACGTCAAACACAGGTCTTCACACTTGACAGCAAGCATCTTTATCCACTGGCCTAGTATTTGGCTTTTGACACATCCAGCCCACCTTAGATTAGTTGAGAGCTTGTGAAAGAGGCTCTAGTTCACCAGGGAAGCCTGTTCTGAGGACCTTGTCCTCCCAGCCCTGGGTGTACATGAGAACTAGATACCTCACCATGGACATAGAATCTATATGGAGATGCCTTTTTCAGTTCTCTTTCAGCCCCCAAACCAAATACTTTTAAATAGCAAGGAAAATGTTATACCAAGCAGGTTTTTCTTCTCACGCCGAGCTAGCCTTCAGCAGCACCTACGGGGGTTTGATAATACAGGGTTCTTGTCTTCTGCATTTCACTGTGAGTTTTATTGGTGGAGAGTGATGCAGCTTTTCCTTGGACCACAGTTAGACACAATTGCCTTTGACAGTGACCTTTACAGCATCAAAACAAAGACCAGTGCCACTGTCCCCGCAGCTGCCCAGTCACTGTCTGAAATGCAGCCAAATTGTGGGTTCAGTAGACCAATTTTTCAGATCTGTAGCCTGATGCTTGAACAGGTCAAAAGACTTGGGGCAGTTGACTTGTCCCTGCTAGTGTGACAGAGGAAGTGAGAGGTGGGGCCGGGATCTTTAGAGCAGAGGTTCTTAGTCTTCCTGATGCTGCAATCCTTTACAGTTGCAATCCAATACAGTTGTGCTGAGTCCCAACTGTAAGATCACTTTTGTTGCTACTTCATAACTGTAATTTTGCTGCTGTTATGAATCATGTGTAAATATCTGTGTTTTCAGATGGTCTTAGGAGATGTCTGTGAAAGGGCCAGTTAATCCCTCACACCTTCCACAAGGGGTCTCAACCCACAGGTTGAGAACCACTGCTTTAGGGTCTCCTGCACATTGCTCTTTCAAACTTTAGCATTGGCCTAGCCAGTAAGTGAGAGTTGTACAATTTCCTTCAAGTTGATTTTCCCTCCCTGCAACATTTCAAAGCCACACCCTCAGAACAGATTTGAACCAAGTAAGTCAGTAAAATATTAAAAGCAACTGTGGATGTGAGGGCCCTGAACTGAACAGGCATCATTGCATTCTTGGAATTCTCCAGGAGAAGACAACAGTTTTTAAGGAGGTAAGTGATTTGACCAAAACAACTTACAACCTGTGTAAACAACAAATGGGAGAATGTGAGCAACACTTAAAAGAACTTAGGTTATTATAGTCAGTGTAATATGGGCAGACATCCCCCTTTGAATTTTTAAAACTCCCAAAAGCAGCTAAAACAAATAAAAGCCCCAGTCAACAATTGAAAATATTAAGGACAAAGACCATTAAAAACTAAAAGAGAAATTTAGAATGGAATAAGATGATGATGCAGGTTTTCTTTTGTTCGTTTAATAAGGATCAGATTGAGTTGAAAATGAGCTTGGAGTAGATTAAAGAGCACTCAGGGAGGTTTTCATAGAGACAGGCAGCTCGCATTGTGTGGCATCCGGCCTGGAGGGGACCTCTGGCATTTTAGGAAGTGGAAGGAGGCCATGGCCTCCTGAGACCCTTGCCTGGGACCTTCCAATGCGTTTGCCGGGAAAGAGGGTCTCCATGAAGAGAAGACAGCCCGGGAGGCTAAGACGGGGCTGAGTGTCCTGCATTCAGACTTGGCTAGACGACTTTTGGCTATTATGATCATCTTGAAGAAAAGAGCAAAGCAAAGGAAATTCTGTCCAAGGAACAAACACAGATAATGTTGTAAGCTTGGGCTGCTGAATCTTTGAGACTTTTTTTTTTAACCTTTTTTTTGGTTTGTTTTTATTATTTGTGTGGTTTTTATGTGTGGTGTTTTTAATTTGTACATGTTCACGTGTCGATGAAAGAGTGGGAGTGTGTGTGTGTGTGTGTGTGTGTGTGTGTGTGTGTGTGTGTGTCAGAGGACAACATTTGTGAGTGGATTCTCCCCTTTGCCATGAGATCCTGAGGTAGAACCTCCGTTGTCAGGCTTGAGCAGCACATCAATGGCCAATTCACCACCTCTCCTCTCAGAGCAGGATTGTAGATGCAAGGTGCCCCACACATATTTTCCATGGGTGCCAGAAATCAAACACGGGTTCTCATGTTCTTGTAGTAAGTGCTTCACCGTCTGAGCCATCTCCCCATGCCTGACTCTCATTTTAAGACTTCTAAAACCACCCATGGATTAGTTAAGTGTTATTACACAATAAATTGTCCCAAAACTTACGGCCTTAGAACAACAATAAATATTTATCTCAAAAAAATGTCTGTGGGTTCGGACTTCAGACATGTGGGTGGCGGTTCTGGGTCTGTGTCTCACTGGGGTGAGCTGACCCTGGGAGATGTACTTCCACAGTGGCTGAGATCACCCATGCTGGTCCTCTGAAGGGACAGCCAGTGTTCTTAATCTCTGAGCCAACAAACCACAGATCAAAATATCCAAGATAAGAATTGCCTCTGAACTGACACACAGAAGGAACCTCTCCATCTGTTGTCATTTCCTACACAACTCAGCGTGACATTTTATATGCAAATTGTCTATACTTTGTATAAGCTGTAGCAAATCATCTTGAGATGTCTGGAAGAACACAGAGGACGTGGGTGGGCATGAGTATGGTATACAAGGGACTTTAACATCTGAGGATTTGGGTATCCACAGGATCCCAGAACTATGTCCTCATGGCTTCAGAGGGACCACTGTCCTGACAGTGTCCATCATGGGGAGCCATTTTGCCACCAACTATCACAACAAAGACCCAACAACTATGAAACACAGTAGGAAAAGCTCAGCTTTATGGGAGGAGGAGGCCCAAGAGATAGACAAATGGTGGCAGCTTAGAGAAGATAGGTTGCTAAGTCCCGGGGAAGTCATTTCTCAATGGAAAGTGTGACTGTGAAGCCAGCCAGTGAGGAAACAGGGAGACATGGAGTGGTGAGCAGGCCCGTCCTGTCCTCTCAGCTCCCTCTTGGGCTGACTGCAGAGCTTCAAGCTTATGTGGGGCCTAGGAAGGTCATCTTGAGCACAAAGCTATCAGCATCACAGAAAATCCTGACATTAAAGTGTATGAGTCCCAAGGCTATAAAACCAAAGTCAATAGCAAGGGAGAGATAAAGAATAAAGAAAGAACCAGGGCTGCACAAGGATAACAATAATCTGACTTAGAGCATGCTCACTGAACCATTTGTCTCACAAGAAATATGTTTAGATGGCTCAGAAGTTAAGAGCACTGGCTGCTCTTCCAGAGGACCTGGGTTTGATTCCTAGTACTACATGGTAGCTTACACCCTTCTGTAACTCCAGTTTCAAAGGATCCAATTCCCTCTTCTGGCCTCTACAAGTACAAGGCACATAAGTGGTGTATATACATACATGAAGGCAAGACACCAATACACCTTTTTAAAAAGAAATATTATTTTTAGGATCAGTTATATAATGCAGCATTCACAAAGCCCTGGGTTCTTCCCCCAGCACTGTGTAACTCCGGGCATGGTGGTGCATGACTAATACCAGATCCATAGGTAAAAGCAGGAGATTCAAACATTCAAGATCCTTACACTGCCAGTTCCAACCAGCATGGGATATATAAGGCCCTGTCAAAAATATTTATTATACATGCTTTGAAAACTACAAATAAGCAAGAAGAACATAAAAATAATTTGTAGCCCCAAGTCTGGACTCAAACTGTTATTTAAAATGAGTCTGTGTTCTTCTAGTGATAGGAATACATTAGTATCTGTCTCTGTCTCTCTGTCTGTCTCTGACTTTCTCTTTTTCTCTATCTCTGTCTGTCTCTCTGTCTCTGTGAGTGTCTCTCTTTCTATCTCCCCCTCCCCATGTCTGTTGTGTGTGTGTGTTGGTTGGTTGGTTGTTTTTCTAGGTGTGTAAAGTGGTGTCATTCCCTGCTTTCACATGGAGCCTGGTGTCTAAGCATCCTCTGTTGGGAGCAACTTTATAGCAGTGCTTTTTAGCCTGCTAGGCATCAGTGCTCCAGTAAGACACCATTCTAACACCACCATGGAATCACAATACCATATGTACTGTTACTGTAAATATTAAAAAGGCAAGCCGGCTTATTCCTGCGCTAGTGCCTGCAAGGGCCAGCTGCAGAGCTCCAGCCTGGTGATCTCAGCTTGGCCGTCCCTCTGTGCCAGAGCTCCGAGTTCCTTGGTGAATCTCTACCGCCAGGCCCACACAGCGACCTCCCACCCCTTTGTCAGCCACCACAATGCCCATTTACCTGGTAGAATCAAAACTTTTGAAGCTTATAATGAAACAATTAGATTTATGTATCAATAAAGTCTCAAGATGCCAATACAATAATTTCAGAACCAATTGATAATGATAAAAGCTTTATCCCAATTATTCTAACCTTATAATATCACAACTACTTGTGGCTGGTAAACGCCATGCTGGTTCATGTCCACCGCCATCTTCCTTCTTTTTGCTACCCTGAGATGCTCCCTGTCTCTGCAACTCTTAGCTCCACCTCCCTTTTCCCTGTCCAATCACAGGCCTCCTGCTGCACTAATGTAATTGGACAGGGAAAATCCTGTGACAATGTACCATACATCTGCTTCTATGTTTCGCTCTTTGGGGGGATGCAACCTCCAGTGAATGTACATTTGCTCTCCTTGACAGCACACAAACTGTAGCTATCTATTAAAATAGCTTTAAGGTGTCTCCTTAACTGAATGGGCAGTAACTTGTATATTCAAGCCCTCTTACTGAAAATGGGGGTTATGTCCAGACTTCATATTACCTCTCCTCATGCTCCCTGGAAATCTCTTCCTTCTTCTAGAAGAATGGCATTCTGGTCTCCAGCCTCCACTGGTTCACTCCTTCAAATCTGAGACCGTGGCTTCTCTCTTCATGGCTCATTTCAGTACACACACACCCCCGCCCCCACATTTACTTGGCACCAGCTCATTCCAAGGCTAAGAAATTAATTTGTTTGGAAAGAGGCAAGTGTAGGGATGAGAAGGATACAGGGAACGCGGCTATCCAATGAGCACCCTAGAATACTCATGGCTGCACAGACTTTCCCAACCCATGACCTATTGGTTGACTGCCCCAAGAATAGCTATGAAGGTAGCTCAACATCCTGTAAACCTACTTAAAACATTCTGAGATTGTTTTTAGTGATTTATTTCTGTCACTTGATTGTATTGTATGCTAACATAAATTTTGCAGATGCATGCTGTTTAAAGAGTGGACTCAGCCGAAAGTGGTTCCAAGTGAGACATAGTACCAGTCCTTAAAACTCAGGTCCCAGGGCTATCTGTATAGTAGCATAGTGATATTGACTAGTTTGTTTTAATTTTATTTTTAGCTGGTATGTGTATATGTGGGAGAGGGTATGTGAACACGTGTGCAGGGGCCCACAGACTGCAGAAGTGGATATCAGATTCCCTGGAGCTGGAGTTGCAGGCAGTTGTTAGCTTCTCAATATGGGAGCTAAGGACTGAGCTCAGGTCCTCTGCAAGGGCAATACACACTCTTAACCACTGAGGTATCTCTTTATACCAAATCCTGACGGTCTTGTCAAACCTCCAGTGACTGGGGCTCAGTTGGTAAAAAGCCAAACTCAGATTGTGGTCAGAGGAAACGTTAAGTGGAAACTCATCAGACTTCAAAATGTGACACTAATGAAGGAAAAAATAACCCTCTAGGAATTCTAAATAGTGTTCCATGTCCAGAGGACACAGTAGGCTTATGATAACATCAAAGTCAGAAATCAAGACGTTACTGGGAGTATTTTTCTCTCTCTTTCTCCTTGAGCAGTGCTAATGATATGCACGGGAAATATTTTATGGCAAATCCCCTAACGATCTCTGCCTTAGCAATAAATGTTGCCTTCTATTAGAGCATGAACATCTGCTTAATGGTTCCATGTAACTGCTCCGCAGAGCGGCCAGTGGTGGGATTTAGTCAGATAGGCATAGCAAGCAGTGGGTGGTATGAGAGAAAGGTGGGGCTTGACTCCAGACTCAGTCATATCAGCTGGTCGGAGTGATCGACTTCACCGAGCCTCAGTTTCTTCATCCACAAAGGGGAGATAGTAATCAGCACAAACCCTAGAGGGCCGTCGTGGGCACTCAGTAAGTGAGTGCGTGTCAACGTCTCTGGTCGTTCTGTGGTCCACAGTTAGATGAGGATGGTCGTAATGCTGTTGATGGGGATGGGGATGACAGCGCCAGTGGTGGCAGTCGTGATCGAGATGCTGATGGTCCCATTGTGGTGATGGTGGAGATGATGGTGGTGGAGATGATGGAGATGATGGAGATGGTGGTGGTGGTGGTGGTGATGATAATGGTGTCCTGCTGGGTGTGGTTCCGAGGATCACAGTGAGAGTGATGATAACGGTGGTGGTGGTGCTGCTGCTGCTGCCAACAGTGCTGCAGGTGATCGTGGGGTAGCGGTGATGATAGTAGTGCCCATAGTGGTAGAGGCGCTGATGGTGATAGTGGTGTCACTCTGGTGGTAGTGTTCATGATGATGGTGGTTAATTATGTTGATGGTGGTAGTGACTCTCACGGTGATATTGATGATGGTAATGGTGGTGGAACAATAGCGATAATTACACTGATGGTAGTGGTGGAGATAGTGATGCCTGGTAATGGTGCTCCTTATGCTACTGCTGGTGATGACTCTCATAATAATACTGATGGTAATGATGGTACCCATGTGGTGGTGCTGACCTTGCAGATGGCAGAGGTGATTGACACTCCTAATGATGGTGGTGACAGTGATGGTGATGACGCAGTAGAAATAACTGCATTGATGATGATGATGATGATGATGATGATGATGCCTGGAGTGATTGTGAAGATGGTGGCGAGGATGGCGAAGAAGCTACAATGTGAGAAAGAAAGGATTTTTCTGGTTGCATTGCACTTGTAGCCAAGACACGATGGTTGGCAAGGATTATTTAAATTTATCTGTGAAGAGCACAAACTCCACCTGGCATGGAGGCACATGGAGCTGTGTGGGGCTGCTAGCCATTGTATGCAGCGTTTTGTCGCCCGCTCTTACTGTGACTTTGGATCTTGATGAGCAGGAAGTGAAGCCGACCTATGTGGGAAAGCAGGTGAGGGTTGGTTGGTCTGCTGAGGGCTGGACTTGCTGTGTGCAAAGTATTCAGCAAACCATTGATCTTCCCGTCAGTCCACTCAGGGTTCCAGTTTCTTCTTTTAATTGCTTATGGTAGCCTCGCCCCCTTATGAAGTCATCATGATCACGGAGGGGCTCACTGTCCTCTCCTTGCCATTGCTGCCACCAGCTTCAGTGTCCTGAACTCCGCCTCCTTCTGCCACTTCCTCCAGGAAGCTGTCCCTCACTGGCTGCCCTCACAAGGCAAGTCTGGTGGCTGGAGTCTCCCCGGGCCTCCCCACTTAGAGGACGGTTCACTTGTGATGCTCGGAAACTGATACGATTTATTTTATTGCACTTGCCTTATCTCTAGCAAATTTGAACTCTCTGAAGTTAAGCAGCCAGTTATACTCATCTTTCTGAGTCCTGTCTCCTTTCTGTTACAACATCCGTTCTCTGCACACGCTCCCCAGATTCCTTACAATGGGAACATAGAGTGAATATTCAGTAAATACAACTATATTTACTTTTTCCTCAATAAATTCTTCCTTCTCGCTCTTTTTCTACCCCTTCCCATATCATGTGCTGTCAAATATACAGAAATAATAAGCTGCCCTGTTTATATATTTAGTGACCTTGTTACAAAAATAAATGTGTTGCAGGATGAGGCCTGAGGTGACTCAGATTCCATCTGAGCCTTGGGACACGTTGATGAACTCAGTCCTGTCTGTGAGTGAAAGATGACTTCTTAGTTTAAACAAATGTCCCCCAGCAAGCACGGCCTCTTTACCCACAAGTAACTCTATTAAGGCGCTGTTCCTCCGGTCACGCCGACTGAGAGGGTACTGTTCCCTGCCAAGCTCTGCATTGATGTAACAAAATAAAACTCAGAGCCCCGAGACCCTGGGCCCTGGTGGTTTCTCTGCTGTCCTGTCTGATTCACAGCTCATCTACTCCTTCATAGACATTCTTCTTTTTGCTTCCATTTTCTTTTTCATTTGTTCTTCAGTCATGTGATCAGGTCCTTGGTAAACGATCGAAGCAGATGTGGCCTCCACCTGCCTTTACCACCTGACTAATCAAGCCCTTCTCATAACCCCTGAAGGACGGTGCCGCAGGGCACCTCAGTGGATGGCAGCTGAAGGAGGAAGCTGAGCCCTCCTTATGAGGTCTTTGTTCTCTCCTCCTTCCTTCCAGTGACCGTTTCAGGCCTGGTAATTCTGCTTATCATATATGCTCATTTGTCTACTCAGTCGGTCAGCTTGCCTGTTAACAAAGGATCTGTCAAGGACCCCTGTGCCAGATGCTATTCCAGGCCTTGGGCATCAAACTGATAGTGCTCTGTTCTCTGAGGGAGAAACACTCACCACCTTGTCTTACTGGAACTTTTTTTAGACTTTGGACCTTGGACCAAGTCCGCTTTCTATGGCTTATTAAACATGCAGAATGGCCCGGTAGTCACTGCATACCAGAGATCAGGGTTCAGCAGATGAAAGCTTCATGACTGCAGCACATGCATTTTATGACTTATACAATAGTGTTATGGCCCTCCACAGGCGTCCCGTGTGATGAGCTCACCATATTCCTTAGGGGCAATGTGGTGTTGTAGACCACTAAAGCAAGACCAAGCTTTGTGGTTCAACTTATTCAAACCTGCCTGGCCTTAGTTTCCCTAGTCTGCTGGCTCTGCTACTTAAAGTTTAGACCCTGGGACTTACTAGGTAAAGTACTTGCCATGAAAATGTTAGACCCCAGCTTTGGGTCTTCAACAACTCACAGAAAAAGCTGGACATGGTAGGCATCCCTAAGATCCTAGTACTGAAGAGGTGGAGACAGAAGAATCCCTGAGCTTGCCAGCCAGTCAGTCAGGATGAATCAGTGAGCTCCAGGCTTAGTGAGAGACCCTGCCTTACAAAATAAGGCAGAGAGCAACAAAGAAAGACACCTAGTTGACCTCTAGTCTTCAGATGCTCATGAATACATCAGTACTCACACACACACACATACGCACACACACATGTACACACATGTATATACATGGGCACACATGTATGCACATGTACATAACCCACACACATACATGCATACACAAAAGAACCAGATTGTTTTCCTGAAGAGCTGTTGGCTTTGTGTAGCCAAAAGCTGAGCCAGGGTATCTGAGAAAGTCTGAGCTCCTATTGCCACACTGCAAACATGTCTCCATGAGAACTTTGGCCGCCGACCCAGGGTACGTCTGTGGGTGCTGTGCTGAGGTCTAAAGTTAAATTTAGATAAAAATCAGTTAGGGGCTAAAAATATTCCCAGCTTTCCTGGCAGGTTGTATCCATCATCATGAGAGGACAAACAAGCAAGGGTCTGGCTGCCTGGCAACGGGGAGTGGGCTGCGGAGGGTGAGGTCAGGCTATGGCTAGAATCTACTAGCTACATAGCACTGAGATTTCCTGGGAAGGCTGAGGCAGACTGTGGGAGGCTACAGCAAAGTGCAAGGTAGAGAGAAAGGTAGCCAGACCACTGAGTGATACACACTGTCCATAATTTCTAGAAGATTCTTTTAAGGGAAGGTTCAAAATGAAACCTAAAATCTTCTTTGCTACTTCCTTAACAATGCACCCTAAAGAGAGATGCCATTGTCAAAAGGCATACTTTGTTCAGGAGTGTGGGTAGGTGGGGGATTATTTTTATATGTTTTCATGTGTTTGTGTGCCCCTATATGCAGAGAGCTTATCTCTATGTGAGTGCATGCCTTGGAGACTGGAAGTCAGTGTCTAGGGTTTTCCTCGGCCATTCTTCATCTTTTTTGTTGTTTTTGTTGTTGAAGAGTCTCTCAGTGAAACCAGGTAGACCGACTGGTCAGTGAATTCCGGGGATCCACCGTGTTTCCAGCTCCCTAGAGCTGGGGGTTTTAGGCAGGCAGTGGCGTGTCTGGCTTTTTACTGGAATGCTGGCGATCTAAGCTCTGTCCTCGTGCTTATGTTGCAAGCGTTTGACAAAGTGGGCTATTTCTCAGCCCTGAAAAGGAACACTTTAATGGAGTGGAAATGTCAAGATTGAGTGGGCAGAGCCTCCTGTAATATACCACGCAAGACAAAATGGTGGCCCTGGGTTAGAATCCAGTGCTGCTCAGATGACCCGTGTTTTCCTGCCCCTCTGAGCCCAGGGTGGTTCCCTATGACACTGAGTCAAAGTTGCTTATGTGACAGGGCTATAGTACCAGGTGTCTTTCTGCACATGATAAATGTTCAATGATTAACATGACTCCTGAGGGGTTGTTAGCTCACACCCACCCTGACCACACTACCGCCCTACTCCACCCACTCTCCACTGTCCTACCAAACAAGGAATGCTTGTAGCTGCTCCTAAGCATGCCCTGTAGTCACTGAGAAGGGTTCATGCTGTGATTTCAGTCAAGCTGTCCTCATTAACCCAGTGACCTTTGTGAAGTTCATCTTTTCTGAGTCCTTCTCAGAAACGAGTAAAGCTCGAACTGTCTAAAGTCATTATAAGAATTACATGGAGGTGCTGGGGAGATGGCTCAGCAGTTAACAACTTCTGCTGTACAGAGGACCTGGGTCCCAATCCCAGCAGCTGCATGGCAGCTTACAGTCACCTCTAGCTTTTGCTTTGGGAGATCTCACTCCCTCTTCTGGCCTCTACGGGATCTTATACACATCCTATACACATAAACTCACACAGGCACACATACATACATAAAAAAAATCAATATCATTTTAATTACATGAGAGCTGGCAAGACGACTCAGTGGATAAAACAAAGCTAGAGGTCAGAAGAAGAATCAGATCCTTTCAAACTGGGGTTGTGGTCAATTGTGAGTGGGTCCTGGGAATCGAACCCAAGTCCTCTGCAAGAACAAGTGATCTTAACCACTGAACCATCTCTTCAGCTCCATAAAAAGTATTTAAAAATAATAATTATATGAGGTAACATGATCAAAATACCTGACAGTTAGTTAATAAATCTGGGAAGTCCTACAGTGGCCTGGACAATTGAGAGATTACCTTTGAAGTTTCTAGCAGGGAAGGTAAGCTAACCATATGCCCTCAAACAAAGGATGAATGAAATTATATCTTTTGCAAGAAAATGGAGATGTCATATTAAATGAATCAAGCCAATTATAGACAAGTATATGTTCTCTCTCATTTGTAGTTCCTAAATTTTGTATAGATACATAAAATCATGTGTGTGTTTGTGTGTGTGTGTACATGTACATATATTGTACATATATAACATGAGATAAGCTACTTCTTCCTTTAAGATATGGTCTCATGTATCCTAGGCTTGCCTCAAACTCACTATGTAGCCAAAGACAACTTTGAACTTCTGATCATCCTGCTTTTACCTCCTGAGTGCTGGGGTGACAGGCACATACCTTCATCCTTGGTTTATGGGGTTCTGGGAATGGAACCCAGAATCCCAAACGTGCTAGACAATCACTTTGCTAATTGAGAGATACCCACAGATTCCTCCATAGCGTGAATGCTAATGTTGCACAGTCAAAATCCAGTTTGGGTCTATATTTCATGAAGAGGTGTTAAGAAGTTTGGTTCACGACTCTGAACTTCAGTTTCTTCTGTGAAATGAGGATGTCAGTTTTCTAATTTCTTAGAGGCTTAGTTGACATAGTTCATGCAAATCAATTAACACCCAGTGCCTGGCACATAGAACAGGCATCCATCACTAAGCCATTTCCTTCCTGCTGTCTCGGAGTTTCTGGTACTACCTTGAACTACAGTCTCTGCTGCCCTAAGTTATTGTTTTATAAAACACTTTCTTGTATGTATGTCTTTTCTCTGCTGCTTCCATCACTTGCTGCTTGTTACCTAGAGTGAGAAAGAAGCTAAATTGTACAGAACTTAGGCATCAATGGACAGTAGACATTGAATGACACAGACACAAGCCAGTTTCTCAGGCATCACTGGCCATGATGAAGCCTTGGCGGGCAGCTTGTTCTCCCAAAGGGGTAGGCAGATTGAACGCTTTTCCCTGTGCCTCCCTAGTGGCCTTTGTCCAGCAAAGCTATTTGTTTCCCCTTCCAGTTTTCTGCTAAGACATTTAAACACTGCTGATTGGTTTTCCTGAAGTGACTGTGGCTGTCTCCCCAGCCACAGGGGTACAGGAATCAGTGTGTATGGCCCGTGGTGGTGATGGAGGTCTGGCTACATTGTCCTGGGCTTCTCCTGGCACTGGGGAAACAGCTCCGAGATCGCCAGCTGGGACAGCCAAAGAGAATTTTGATGTGGTCACATGGACACTTGATTTCCATCTGAAGACACGTGGGTCTCCTGCAGCCAAAGTCACTGGAGAGAAGTGTAGCTTTGCTTCTGACTTTGCAGTTGACAAGACTAATCATGCCTCCTCTGGCTTCAAGTTGATAGTTCATTTTTGTGAAATTATTGTCTTGAAACACACTTATTAAATGGCAAAACTTGCCAAGCGAGGCTCTACTGGCACGGGATGTGAGGAAGGCTACAGAGACTCTCCCTCTCTGGGATGGCACCAGGGCCTGTCTCCTCCCTAAGGCAGAAGAAGGAGGAACCCTTTAGATACTGAAGACATATGCTCTGTTCTCTGCTCAGACTTCCTCAGTCATGGAAAGGTAGACTTGTTCTCAGGAAACACCACAGGATCCAAATCCAGGGCTGCATGTGGAAGGATGCAGGCTCCCTCACACTCCGATTCACTGAGAACTGGTCCTAAACTGTAAGCCCTCCCCACCTTGATGCCGTTGAACTAGTTTTTGTCTCATGGGCTTTTGCTTCCCCAGCTGTGCTAAGATAGGACACAGATTTATAGTCAGCATCTTCCAAGAACCTGACACCAATATGGAGTTAAACATGCCAAGGTTTTATTAGGGGAAACAGATGGTTAAGAGACCAGTCAGACAGTAACACAAGCCTGTCCTTCATCAAACGGGTCGGAGGTTGGTGGGAAGTATTCTCAGTCACCAAGGAGGGTCACCAGGCCATCTAGGAGTCTTTTAGTCAAGTAAGCTTCTAGAGGAGTCCTGGGTCTCCTGAGAATAGTCTTGCTTCTGTACCCTACTGGGATCAGCCATCACCCCTGGGAACAGGCCGTGGGAAGCTCAGCTTGGTGCCAGCACCACTGTTGTAATGGGTTTGGAGCCTAGCAGCTGGGGCTCTTGCCAGTCTCACAACCTGTAATGTGAGGTCTACAAAGTGTATTCATTCTCATGGGTGCCCCACATAGCCATAGCGCAGAGTGTCTGTGAGGATGCGAGAGATGGCACATCATACTTTAAGGAAGACACCTCTCTATGTGTAATTATGTGATTATATTTATGTATGGGCATTTGAAGGTGTGAGACAGAGAAGAATTACTATTAGGATGGAGTCAGGAAGACCTGGATAAGGAAAGGGCCCTGCCGAAGTCTTTCTAGTTTTTTCCTTAATTTAATTCTCCACAGAACCCAAGAAAGCTGACTGCCTGAGATCAACAAGATAGAAGGCAGTATGCCTAGGTATGAACCCTGGGTAAAGTCCTGTGACCTTATGATCCAAGTGCTGTCACAAAGGTAGATGGAATTAATGCTGAGGGAAGTTTCTGTCTGCTGTGCTACACTGAATCTTCAGTGCTTATGAAGGGGCCTGTATACAGGAGGTGCTAATGAGTTGTGCCTGTATACAGAAGGTGCTCATAAGGTATTAGCATGGCCCTTTGAGCTTGGCCTCCAGTCTGGCTCCCCCAGATTCCATTTGAGAATCTCCTTCATTAGGCCTCTGTAGCAGCACTGGTTCTGTGGGGAGAGTGGAATGCTTGACTGAGAAGCACCCTCCTCTGTTTTCTGCCCACAAGAACCTGGCAGAAGTAGTCACTTGGGCACGGATGCCTTCTGGACAAAGATGCAGGATGTGTTGACATAGTAGCTCAGCCTGAGTGTATGAGCTTCCTTTCTCTGTAGCTATGAGGCCTGGCTTCCAGATCAGGCATGTGTTCTGTGGGTGGGTCCAATTAGCCCAAAGTCCCCTTGTTAACAGTTCTTGCAACTGTTGCTGTGTCGTAGAAGTGGAGAATGGCTTGGTGAGTCCAAACAGCTGCCCCCAAGCTTCCCGCTTGTGGTGTGCGGCCTCTTGGACATTAGCTTTCTCACCCTCAGTGTGCACTAATTAGGCTGAGCCTTTGTGTTTCCTTGGCCAGGAGCCTTGTCATTCTGGCATTTGTAATTTTGGACAGGAAAAATGCGGATTGAAGTGGTTGGCAGCTGGCACAATGTAGAAGGGCAAAGATGTCAGTGAGCATTCCCATGGCGCCGGCACGGGCATTCCTGTTTTCCCAAGCGTTGGCTAGATGGAGCTGTGAGTGGTGCTGGCTGTCGTTGAGAACACAGGAAGTTTGTGGCTTACTCTTCATGTGTGCTGCTTCCTACTCAGCCAAGCCAACATTTATATCAAATAGCCAAATTGTGCCTCCATGGGTGTGTGCTTAAAATGTGTATGCACAATGTGTGCACATATATGTAAAGACCAGAGTTCAAAGCTGGGTCTTCCACAGTTCTTCACTTCTTTTCTTTTTTCAGTGTAGCTAAGGTGGCTGGCCAGCAAGACCCAGGGATCCTCCTCTTTCTGCCTTCATAGCACTGGGATTACAGGTATATCGTGGGCCTGGATATCTTGCCTGAGTTTAGAGAATGAGCCCCAGTTAGCCCAACGCCTGCTTATTAGTGTCCCCGAAACCGTTAACATTTCACTTAGCTCTGGGGATGGAACTCATGTCTCATGCTTGTTCAGCAAGTACTTTTCTGACTGAGCCCTCTCCCTCAACTCCTCAGACACCCAGTTTTTAAGCTAGCATCAAACAGACAGGAAATGTTTCTTAGCCAATGCTTGCTAGAGAAACGTTCGCTTTAGTGGACAAGATAACTCTAAAGTTTGCGGCTCTGCTGCCCTCCCCCTCCCCGCCTTTTCTTTTTTTATCCACAAGTAGCGTGGATCTACTGGGTCTCCTATGCCAAATATGTGGATTCAGAGATGAGTAAGATGTGACCTCTGCCCTCAAGAAATGCACTGCCTCTAAGCCCATGGCTTTAGTCACGGGGGAGTCTAAAAGGGCTGTTGGGAAGGGTTGGAAAAGAGGCTTGGAAGACTGACCCATGACGAGATACAATGCAGCAAACAGAAAACACAAGCAGTGTATCCACAACCCTAATCATTGTCAACTGGGGCTCAGTTAAGGCACAGAGGAGTCAAGAGACACGCATGTGGGATAAAGACGACATAATCCCGAACAGGGAAGTCTTTCCTGATCACAAGAGAAACAGAGTTTAAGACTTCCTCAGTTCCAGCCTGAAAAGCAGTCCTTGGCTACTCCATCACTCTTTCTCTAGGAAGAAAACATCTCCTTTTCCAAAATCAAGGTCAGAGGAGAGGTCAGGGGTGAAGGGTGAGACCGCCTGTGAATCCAATATGGCTCATTGCCAGCTCCTTACTAAATATCCCTAGAAAATCAGTAACTTCCACTTTTATTATGAATTTTGTCATCACACTTGTCGTTTTTCCCATGCCCCGGTTCTCAGGGCAGCTGGTGCAAGGCTGCACCTGGGGTCCACAGGGAATATCCCCCAGGGATGAATGACACCACACTTGGTATTGCCCAGGGCTACAGCCCAAGGCTGGCCCAACAGGGCAGGTGGCTCAGCATGCCAGTGTCTGACGCAAGCACAGGCCAAGCAGCAGCTCCTACACTGGCTCACAGTGTTACAGCCTTGGCATCCTCTGAGTTTGTTATAAGACAGATGTGTGACCTTCTCTGTTCTCAGAACTGTCAGCAGAAATAGGGGAGAGAAGGCACATCCTTTATGGAAGCCACCCTGTCCATCTGGGACAAATTGGGAAGATGTTACGAGCTGCTTTTTGAAGCTGGGCACTCAGAAATAGAACATGGCCGAGTGACAGGCTGGGACAGATGGGCCAGGGCTGGGCCGCATTTCAGGAAGGCCCTGCTTCCCAAGCAGAATTGCAGGAGGTCAGGTCCTGGGCGGGTGAGCACACTCTTGGCACGCAGCAGTCCTGTGTGACTTGGGCTGCATTCATCTGTGAAACCCGTTGGATCTGAAAAATGAGTCTTGGATCCTCGGCTGTGTTAGCATGAGAATCATCTTTTATTAATTACATGAGACAGTACAAGTGACATGATCAGAATAATGCCTGCCCTAGAGCTCATGCTCCAGAGGCAGGAATACGCCACACCAGCATCTTCTTTTGGGTGGTGTCTCTTTGCTTAAGCCAGAGCTGTCGGTTGAGAAGCATTGTTTCAGAGAAGCAGGCAGGCCTGCCTACTTTGTCAAGGACTTGAACTACATTTGTACTCCTAGGAAAAATTCTGAGATTTTATTTTATTGTAAAATCTTTTCTTCTTAGAATCCTCACTAAAATTTGGCTTTTCTGAAAGGAGAAAGTTGTACTTTCTAAGCAGGGGATATAATTCACTTGGTAAAATGTGTGTCTGATATTCATACAGCCCTGGGTTTGATCACTACACAGAAGAAAAAAAATGAATGGCTATAACCCCAACACATAGTCATAGGATTAGAAACTAAGGGTCATCCTTGGCTACATATCAATTTTGGTTATATAATTTTGAGGCCAGCTTTGGATACATGAGGCTCTGTCTCATAAAAGGGAGAGAGATGGATCTTTCAAGACTTCCAGGATGGAGGTGGAAAAGTAGCTCACTTGGTAACATGTGTGTACTGAGCATGCGCAATGTCCTGGGTCCCATCTCCAGTACCACATAAAGTAGGAGTGATGGTACATACCTTTATGCCAGCACCCAAGAAGTTCAGAAGTTCAAGGTCATCCTTAACTACATGGTAAGACAGAAGATGTCTTTTTTAAAAAAAATCATAAGCATGGTGGCAATACAACTTTAATCCCAGCACCTGCCTCCAGTGGCAGAGGCAGGCAGATCTCTGAGTTCAAGGCCAACCTAGTCTACAGAGCAAGCTCCAGGAACAGCCAGGGCTACATAGAGAAACCCTGTCTGAAAACATATGCATACACACACACACACACACACACACACACACACACACACACACACACACACACACGCACACACACACCTAAAAAAAATCCAAAGGTAACAAGCAGATTTAATATGTTTTGAGAGGAGATCTGATTTGAGGCTTAGAGGAAATCATGCAGCTACTGATCTGACCAGTAATGTTTATCCGGAGTATGGGAGGAAGGCGTGGGGCATGCTGCCCTATTTCTACCATCTCTACCCTTACCAGGGACCTGCTAGGCCCAGCAGGCTTGATGAATGGAATATACCTCTCTTCTGGAGCCTGCCATTCTAGTGAGCAGCAGAGATCTGAGCAGCTGTGTATCATGCTGCATGTTTCTGGTTCCTGGCTGGGTATCTTTTACCAAGAGGTCAGTGGTGAAGGTTCCCCCACATCTGCAGGGAGCCTTCCATGGAATGCAGACGTATAAAATAACCCCCCAAATCAAAGTCCGAGCAGATGCTGGACAGGGTTTCCCGCTCAGCCATCTCGTAGTAAAGAGGGTGAGGGCCAGTTGTTGAGATAGAATTTGGGAAGTCATGTTTGAAGAGCTAGGGCCCCAGAAAGCAGAGCATATAACAAATCTTTATACTGAAAAGCCACTTTGGTGGGCAGTTTGGACATTGTGATCCACTGGGGGGGAAACAGGGTTAAAGCCGTGGCTTCTATACCCTGCTCTTCATCCTCCAGCCTGTGTGAAGCCTGCACCTGCTCTCTCTCTCCTCTTCCAGAGACACAAGCCTTAATCAGTTATTTAGGATAGTTGTTTTTCAACTTTCAGAGAATTATTGTGTATGCATGGGTAGGTATTTGTGTTCACATGTGTGTGGGTGCAGCATGCATGTGCGGAGGCCCGTGGTCAACCTCACATGTTGTTCCTTAGAAGCCACCCACATTGTTTTTTGAGACAGAGTCTCCCCCTGGTATTGAGGGATGGTTGATGAGGCTAGATTAGCTGGCCAGGAATCCTCTCCAGAACTGGAATTATAAGACTGTTCCACTATGCTCAGCCTTCTGCATGATGCTA
Organism: Uromys caudimaculatus; assembly: GCA_028551405.1. Classification (NCBI taxonomy): domain Eukaryota; kingdom Metazoa; phylum Chordata; class Mammalia; order Rodentia; family Muridae; genus Uromys; species Uromys caudimaculatus. The sequence goes on from CM052706.1 coordinate 58,036,486, forward strand.
GGATTCAAACACATCAGCATGCTTACACAAGCAAGTGCTTACAGATGGAGCCATTGCTTCAACAACAACTTGTAAAGCAAACGTCATTTTTTATGACTTTATCCTGAGTGACAAAGGTCTTGTAGAAGTGGCATGGAAATACGTGTTAGATTACAAATGCCTCCTATTGAACGTTTATAGTATCTTGTTAGCTCCAAAGACTCATTTCTATTTAAACACAAAGAAACAGCTGGGTGTTGTGGGGGACACCATTAGTTCTAGCACTTGGGAGGCAGAGACAGGTGCATCTCTGTGAGTTCAAGGCCAGCTTGGTCTACATAATGAGTTTCAGGCCAGCCAGGGAATATACAGTGAGACCCTGTCTCAAAACACAAAACAAGAACAAACATTTAAATTCAGTTATTAAAAGGCTAAAAATTCTCACTAGTAATATATAACGCATAGAAATTTCTGCTTTATCATCTTAACCTTTAAGGAAAAAAGTAAGCGATCATTTGGGTAGAACTGTTTATTGTGAAACTGAAAGCAAGAAGTTTAAGCAGTTGGTGTTGGCATTGATCATGAATTTTATTCCATGTTTAACACATCTGAGTCTTCTTTCAAGTACCACTGGTACAAAGAACAATTCATTAGACATTCTTTTAATTTTAGAGCATGTTAGTGTGTGTGTGTGTGTGTGTGTGTGTGTGTGTGTGTGTGTGTGTGTGTGTGTGTGTGGTGTGTGAAAGTGTGTACAGGTACTTTGCTTTGGTGACTTGGAGTAATGGGGGAGTAAGAGAGAGGTCTGTGGTAGTCACTGAGGGCCTGGGCTAGGCAGAGGGAAGCTTTGCAAATGGATGTGGGTGGGTGGGTGTAGTCCTCAGCCACTTCCCCATTTCCATTCCTAAAACCCACTAGTAAAGTGAAGTGGCAATTTCTCAACCCAAGAGAGACTCCTGGGGGGTGGTAGGAGCTGCAGATGCCATGCAAGAGGTAGAGTCTGCAGGTGCCTGCCCCAGACTGGTGGCCCAGATAACAGGTTACATTACAACCCAGATGGAATCAGAGCAGAGCCAGATGTTGTAACCTTGGGGAAAAGCTGCAGAGGGCAGTAAGCAGGGGAGTCTAATGCAGATGGAAGACCCTGTCTGGGGGGTGGGTAGCAGTATGCCTTCCCTGGAGAAAATGCTTTTCCAGTGAGCCAATCCTATTTCGCTGGAATAAACTGGTTATAGCTGTAAGAAGCCATTCTAAACTGAAGCTGACTAAACTGGTCTGGCCTGGTGGATAAGCCAGGAGGTTTCCAGGCAGGGCTTGGGAGAAAGAGCTGTCAGCCTGGCAAGCTATCCTGCTTGGGCAGTGTCCACTGCTTGTGCCTCTACTGCGCTCTGTGAGGCTTCCAGAAGCTGGGCTCTAAGGAAAGGCCCTCAGCCAGGCTGGCAGATGAGCCTCTGTGGGCTCACACAGGGAAGGAAGGCTCTTGGCTGCCCTATATGGTCCTAATAGAGGGTTGAGGGCCCGGGGTACACTCTGGGCTGGAGGGTAGGGGATGTTTTAGAATAGTGTGAAACACAGGCAGAATGGCTGATCTGAAAGTCAGATGGACTCTACTCTGCGCTCTCATTCCCTAGTAGGTAGATAGAAACCGTGGACATATTTCTGGATGTCTCCCTGCCTCAGTTTCTTCCCTGTATAAACAGGTACTGGTAACATCTTTAAAGAATTATGAGAATTAAACAGAAAAAAAAAAAAACCCTCTCTTTTCAATACCCAGAAGCAAGCAGCAGAGTCTTCGCGGTGGCACCCCCTTCTCTATTCTGATGTTAAGCTCTCCGCTTCTCAGAAACTCCCTTTTTTCATACTTCTCCAAAACCTAGAGTCAAAGAATGCTTTAAAACTTTTTAGTTTATTATTATTTACTTATTTTTGGTTTGTGCTCTGCAGGCATGTATATCTCTGCACCACTTGTGTGCCTAATGCCTGAGGAGGCCCAAAAAAAGGCATTGGGTCCCCAGGAACTGGAGTTACAGAGTTTTGAGTTATGGCTGCCATGTCATGCTGGCAACCAAACCTTGATCTTCTATCAAGAGCTGAGCATCTCTCTAGCCCTACCCCTTTTAAAAGATTATTTTTGAAGTTTTGTAGTTTTGTCAGCACATAATGTATATGTCTGTCAGATGTGATGCTTCAGTACACACACTGTGTATAGTTAGCAAGCCGGGGTAATTAGCATGTGTATCATCTCAAGCATTTTTTCCCTGTGATGAGAACATTTAGTATCCTGTCTTCTGGGAATTTAGAACACCCGATGCCTGACTGTAACTGTAGTCACCCCTATTACTACTTTCCAGACCTTGAGTTTTGAGTCTTGGAGTCTTCCTAATTAGCCTTGTGGCTTAGAGCCAGGCCCATAGTCTTGGCTGTCCCTGAAGTGAAGGACTCCCTGTATGATGGCTCAGTTGCTCCTACTCTGCCCTTTCCTCTGGACTCTCCTCAAGAACACAGGAAGATTGAGAAGTAAAGAGTCTGCTTCCGTGTTTTATAAGAAATGCTCTCTGACCCTGGAGTAAGCCACCTTTGGATACAAGGGAGTTTCAAGTCCTAGGGTACACACTTGTGTGGCCGTGAGGTAATGCCCAGAGCATGTGGACTGTTGTAAATTAATATATGGGTCTGCTCTGTAGCAAGGTCCTTTCTGTTCTGATTTCTCCTTTTATGGTGTCTTTAGAGAAAGGCAGGGCGGCTTGGAGGCAGTTGACTGTACAAACACAAGAATCCAGCACTTTAAGACTGGGAGTTTGGCTCTTGTTTTTGAGCTAGTTCTGTTGTCTCTGCTTGGCCCATCCACGAACCAGGCTGAAGTGACCGGAGGAAAAAGCTCCCTTAAGCAGCCCCTTATAATGACAAAGACTTGGTGGAAGATGAGAAGGGTGAAAGGGACAAAGTAGAAAAGACTGTCCAACTCAAACCACCAGAGGACCAGGATGGAAAGCCAGAGGCCAAGAGGAACCAGCCTCAAAGTTCTGGGCCTGTGAGTGAAGGTTGCCTGTCAAGTGACATTGGGTTTATTTGACTTCTGCTTCCAGGCCATAGTCCATCACTGAGGAAACTCAGGGCAGGAAGTCAGTCAGGAACTGAAGTAGAAAACATGGAGGAATAAATGCTTAGTTGCTCACTTATTCACTTGTTTTCTCTCAGCCCAGGCCTGCCTGCTTAGGGATAGGGCTCCCCATTGGCTGAGCCCTCCATCAATTATTAGTCAACATAGTCTCTTACAGACATGGCCACAGGACAGTCTGACCTGTGTCAAGTTGACAACAAAAAACTAGACAGCACAACTAACCAGGAAACAAAAAAGAGGAGGGCTTGGGGATTCCAAAGCCCTCTTAAGAACAGGTTTCTCCATGGTCCAAGGACATTACAAAGGTCATACCACTTAAAGGGCCTACCACCCCCATTTGCACTGCCTTCATGGGCCTTTGAGGTAGTTTCAGATCCAAACTGTAGCAGCTTTGTTCCATGAAATGGGAATCACAGACAGCCTCCCTCCCAGAGGTGGGCATGGTGAGCATTCCATGGCAAACATGCATGAGGCTTACAAGTGGCTTAAGTAGGATTGAGGTGGATCTGAGTTTCCAGGCTTCATCTCAGCCTTTGGAGCCTAGCACTTTATCAACACCTGTTTGCTGACATGCCATGTATCATGTCTCTCTGACTGGACTCCACACTTAGCTATTCAGCTTGTGCCGTGTGGGGTTGGATTCACTCCTGCTGTGATGGGCCTCTTGTCCCTACATAGTAGATAAAGCTGCTAAGGCTCAGAGTGTAAATGACTTAAGGGCATGCTGAAGGCCACATGGGCAGAAGCCTGGAAAGTCTGCATAGGAACTTGAACCAGAGAGGCTAGTGTGCTGTCCTCCTTGTAGCTGGGAGCTTCCAGCCTGTCAGATCGAGCTCTGAGGGGTGGCCATATACTGCCCTTAGCAAGCCCTAGCCATGGTGGCCCCCCACTTCCCAGGCTGGCCTTAATGAGCTTCTGGAGGTTTGGTATAGCTACACCTAGGCATTCTCTTGTGATGGGGGCAGGTGGTCTATCTACATTGGTCCCCAAAGTGCATAGGTGGGTGTATAGGGACGGACTCACTCCTCACTGGTGTGTGTGCGGGGACGGACTCACTCCTCACTGGTGTGTGTGCATAGGTGTGTGTGTATAGGTGGGTGTGCGGGGATGGCCTCACTGGTGTGTGTGTATAGATGTGTGTGTGTGCGGGGATGGCCTCACTCCTCACTGGTGTGTGTGCATAGGTGGGTGTGCGGGGACGGCCTCACTGGTGTGTGTCATTCACTCCTATTTTGTTTCCTTCTCTCCTCCCTCCTTTTCTTTCCTCCTTTCCTGCCTCCTCCCTCTGACTTTATGTCCCTCTCTCCTCCCTCTCTCCCTCCCTTCTGTCACATCTTTCTCCCCCTCTTCCTTCCCTCTCTCTTCCTTTATCTCTCTCCCTCTCTGTCCTCCTTCTGTCTTTTCTCCTTTATGCTCATTTTCATATAGAAGAATTTTACTATATTTCTTACAGAATATTCTAATGTACATTCAGTATCCAGAAGGCAGACCATGTAGTTAAAAGTCAAGAAGCAAGTAAGCAATCACTCCGAAGTGTTACACTGATAACGAATGCATTGGCAATAAGAAAGCACGATTGCAGACATCTCTCTGGTAGATGAGGGCGGAAGGGAAAAATGAGAGAGGGGGAGAGAGAGGGAGGAGAGAGAGGGAGAGAGGGGGAGAGAGGGGGAGGGGGGGAGTGGGGGGGAGAGAGGGGGGGAGGATGAATTCAGGTGGAAATATGGTACCTCATTTGATTTGACCAAAATGCTTTCTAAAATATATATTTAAAGGCATGCATGATCTCAGTGGGTGACGTGTGTCACATGAAGGCCTGAGGACCTGAATTCAGATAAAGCTGGATGTGGAATCACATGTGTGTGGTCCCAGCATTTCTACAGCGAGGTGAGAGGCAGAGGCAGGAAACACCCAGAGATGTGCTGTCCAGCTAACCCAGCCTACACAGCTTCTAACAATGAACCCTGTCTCAAACAAGGTGGACAGAGAGGTCTGACGCCCAAAGTGGCTCCTGCATGCACACACACATGAATCTATACACGTGTCTCCTCCAAAGATTCTTTTAAATTATAGTATATTATAAAATAACTATACTTTTATGGTAGACTATACTTACTAGAATCTACTAAATCCTATTTTCCTTCTGGAGTTTAAAAATAACATAACCAATTAGGCTTCAGATCATCCTCTGGGTAGCGGGAAGGGCTCTTGTGGGAGGCAGGCCTCCTGGCACACATGATGAGGGCTTTTGCTCAGCTCCGACCTGTGGTTCTCCCAGATACCTGGCAACCCTGTACTGAGGAGTCTGAAATGCAAGAAGCAGCAACAGAGATCAGTTTTGCTGCATGTGGATTCTTCTCTAACCTCTCCCCTCTGCATCCCCCAGCCCCAAGAACTTCTGTGTGCCTCCTCCCCCAAGACAGATGCCAGACTCTCCAGGGCTGCTGAAAGGGTTCCATCTCTCACATATTCATCCCTGTTAGATGTGCTGAGAAGCCTGTTCCTGAAGGTACCTCCTCACTGGATAGTGCTGAACTGGCCCAGAAAAAAGCAGCTATTTGCCTCAGATGCCCCATTGTTCCTGGTGAACTTTTTGACCTACTATTTCTGTGTGTCTCTGTACCTCAAATATCTTCTGCTATTGTTACTATTGAACTTCAGCAGATATATAAGGCCTCCATTTTGTCTGCCCTGTGCCTTCTCTGCATGGTTCTGTAGACATAAGAAGAGCCTAGAGAGAAGTGACCTTTACCAAACCAGAGATCTTTGTGCCTGCTGTCCTCATGGTGCTCTAACTGAGAGATAAAAACATTTCTATCTTGACAAAACCAGCTCCTGAATGACTGCCTCACCCCATCTGCTAGTTGCTCTAGTCTACCCCCACCTCAGTGTCTTAAAGCAACAGGACTGTTTTCTTCAATATTCCATGGAGCGGACACTAATGATTAAAGTATCAGGAGGGCTGGTAACTTGTTGAAGTTCTCAGGATGGTTTCTTTTCTTGCCTTCTGGTATCCGGAAGCCCCAGACATCCTCGGCTTTCTTGAACCACTGCACCCTGGGCCTCCATCTTCTGTGGCCCCTAAGATCTTCTTTGTGTGTCTTTGTGATTCAAATCCCACCCCACCCCCACCCTTCTTTTGTAAGGACACATATCACTACATATAGGGCTACCTTAAGTCCAGCATGACATCATTTAGATCCTTAACCTCATTATACCTGCAAAGACTGAATGATGTCAGTAGCATCATTTCATAGGCCCTAGGCTTAGGACAGGGGCATATTTGAGGGCTAAGAACACCACTCAACATACCACATTGACAACCTCTTGGAAATGTTTGTGCCACCTCACCAGGTCTGCAGGCAGGAATCTGGCTAGATTCCTGCTCCTAAGCTCTTACTTACATTCATTTTGTGTCCTCTTTGACACCTAGTTCCTGTTATGTCTTTCTTTAATTGTATCTTGCAATACAGGCTAATTTAGATATAATAGTCAAATGATTGAAAGTTTCTCTGGGTTCAAGTATGGGCACTGTACTGACTGGTTTTGTGTGTCAACTTGACACAAGCTGGAGTTATCACAGAGAAAGGAGCCTCCCTTGAGGAAATGCCTCCATGAGATCTAGCTATAAGGCATTTTCTCAATTAGTGATCAAGGGGGAAGGGCCCAGCCCATTGTGAGTGGTGCCATCCCTGGGTTGGTATTCCTAGGCTATAAGGAAGCAAGCTGAGCAAGCCAGGGGAAGCAGGCCAGTAAGCATCATTCCTCCGTGACTTCTACAACCACTCCTGCCTCCAAGTTCCTATCCTGTGTGAGTTCCTGTCCTGACTTCCTTTGGTGATAAGCAGCAATATGGAAGTGTAAGCTAAATAAACCCTTTCCTCCCCAACTTGCTTCTTGTTTGTGATGTTTTGTGCAGGAATAGAAGCCCTGACTAAGACAGGCACCATGCTGGATTTCCTGTAAACAAGGAAACATTTCACTGTGCAGCCCTAAAGTGTCCATGCAACTCAGAAGTTAATGTTGGTACATTCCTCCAAGCTCAGCTCGAACCTTACTGGGTTTCACCCGTCATCTCGGCACTGTTCTTATAGCCAGCATCTGGTTTAGATGGATTCTCTACCTAGCTGTGCCACCCACTCTTTTGGTCTCTTTAATCGGGGACTATTTCTAAGTCTGTCTTTGACCTTCATGGCCTTAGGATTTCGTACAGACTATTATCCTGTGGAATGGTCTGCATAGCGACCTTTTCCAAATTATTCCCATGATGGCATTCTGGTTATGAATTCAGGCCAGGAACATCACAGAGCTGATGGTGGGCTCTCTCTATCTCCTTTTAGGTTATACAATGTGAATCTTTTTATTCTGTCTTTTGTTTATTTTGGTACAGGCAAGTGGGTTTCTTTTGTGCTCAATGGTCACTTTCATCATTTACTTTGAGATAACACTCAGCCTGTATTTGGCCTTAGAGATCCGGTTCACCCAGCTCCAGTGTCTTTCTGATGTGCCTTCATCCTTTCATCCTTCAAGTACTTCCTTTCTTGCTGGAGTGATCACCTGTTGCAAGTTTACATTGTATTTTACCTGCCTAGAACCAGCCATTGTTCCAAGGAGACAGTCTTAGTTTGAGTTTTATTGCTGTGAAGAGACACCATGACCAAGGCAACTCTTACAAAGGAAAACATTTAATTGGGGCTGGCTTACAATTTCAGAGATTTTTCCGTTATCATCACGGCAGGAAGCATGCAGCGATCAGGCTGGCATGGTACTGAAGACAGAGCCAGGAGTTCTACATCTTGATCTGAAGGTAGCCAGGAGACTGGATGTGTTTCACACTGGGCATAGCTTGAGCATTTAAGAGCTCAAAGCCCCTCCTCCACTGTGACACACTTCCTCTAATAAGGCCATACCTCCTCCAATAAGGTCATACCTCCTAATGGTACCACGCCCTATGACCAAGCCATGAAACACACAAATCTATGGGTGCCAACCCTATTTAAACCACCACAGAAACCTTACTGGTTTTAGTGAAGAATGGTACTTTGAAGCCAAGTTCTGAGCAGTAAATGTGCCTATCTTGCTCTTTCTCTCTCTCTCTCTCTCTCTCTCTCTCTCTCTCTCTCTCTCTCTCTCTCTCTCTGTGTGTACATAATTATATCCTATCTTATATATCGTCTATATATATTTAAAATGTGAATTCTAACAGTGTACAGCTCTTTCTAATTTTAGCTTTTTTAAATCTTTGTGGTAGTTAGATGCATGTGCATACATGTGTGTGCATGCTTATGTAAGCACAAACGGAGACCAGATCTTGATGTCAGAATGCCTTCCTCATTTGTTTCTCCACCTTACGTTTTGAGTGAGACAGGGTCTTCCTGAACATGGTGCTCACTCTCTGCACTGGATGGGTTGGCTGTTGGGTCCTTGGCATTTGCTTGGCTCTATCCTCAGCCCTATGGCTATAGACATGTGTCAGCATGTCTAGCTTTTTACATGAGGGCTAGGCATCTGGACTCAGGGCCTCATGTCCCTGGAGTAGGCACTTTACCCACTGAGCCATCTCCCTTGGCCCTCCTTTTATCTCTGATAAGTTTATTTATTTGCTCAGTCACCCTGAATATTCCCCACACCCTTCCCTGGAGAGGAATGCTTTCTTACTGCCAGGTCTGCCTCCCATGTGAACGCAGTCTTATTCCCACTGGGGATCTGGCAGGCTCCTCGTTTGGTTCTCTAAATATATTTAAAGGCAAAGAGCTTAACTTTACTGAGATCTCCATTTGCAACATATATGAATCTGTCTATTCAAGGCTTTCTGGGTTATTTGACTGGCATTTTTAGTATCTCATCATTATCCTTCCTTTAATGGAGACTGTCCTGGTTCTCCTGAACCTAAGATGGCAGGGGCTGCCATGGTGTTTTTACATACCCATATTGCCTATAGTGTAGTAGATAATCAGTAGCCATGAGCAGCTTTTAAGATTAAGCTAATTAAAGTTGAACACAGACTTGATATTGACTCAGTTGGTAGAACCCTTGCCTAGCCTCCACAAAGCCCCGCGTTAAGTCTTTAGTGGTTTGCAGTTGTAATCCCAGCACTTGGGAGTTGGAGGCAGGCAAATCAAGGCCATCTTTGGTCACACCGCGAGCTAGAGGCCAGCCTGAGCTACATGAAAGCTAATCTTAGAAAGCAAAAATAAAAATAAATACAATTTAGAGCTAGAAGTGTAGTTCAGTAGTAAATTGTTTGCTTGGTTCGTGCAAGGCCCTGGCTTTACCCCCTAATCCTGCAAATATTAATGAATTAGTTAACTTAGAGTTTATTTAGTCAGTTGTGCTAGGAGGGCCCCAGTTCTAGCCCCAGTGTCTACACACACACACACACACACACACACACACACACACACCCCATAAATAGAGGGAGAGAGGGAGGGAAGAAGGAAGGGAGAGAGGGAGAGGTGAGCATGAGCTGGTCTGGGTGGTCCTGAGACTCAGAGCTATGGTGAGCTGCTCTATCTCTGCCCTAGGACCACACCAGCAGGTCCTGGATATCTGAGCATGGGGTCCGTGTGGGTTTGGGCTAGGATAGGCATTCTTACTCTTAGAGGCCACAGGGGCTTTGTAACTACGGTAGAGAGTCAAGTATTGGTCAATGTGCAGCTGATCCTGAGAAGAGGAGGCAGAGAGCAGCAGGGCCTGGGGCATGGTCCGCTTCTCCTTCTCCGGGAGTGCAGGGTTCCGGTCCATTCATTTTAACGTAATGCAAATCGGTTTATGGAAGTGCTGACATGCTGCTCTTTAAAAAAAAAAAAAAAAAAAAAAAAAAGGAAAACCGTGGTAGCGTAGTAATTAAATCCCCATCTATATTTTATTCTAGCACATTTACAGTGACTGCTTGCCCAGTGGTGTGACAGAACTCCAGTCGTATAATTATAGGAACTGCAAAGTTTAAAGGGGGTGGGTAATGATGCCAAAAAACCAGGCGGGGTGCGGTAACTTAAGCGTCATTATTTTAAGCAAAATCCAGTTTTAGCCTAGACTTTAACAGGAATGTAGTCACTAGTAACACCCTGGAGTCCTGCTGTCCAGTAGATGAAGTGCGTGGTGTTGGTGAAGAGCCAGCCACCCTAAAACCTAGAGAGTCATTCCTGTATGGACTAGGGATAAGCTGGGACTCCAAAGCCCTGAGTTCTGGACCCGGGGCTGCCAGGGACTTCCTGACTGTTTTCCCTTCTGGGTCTCTGGCATATTGAGAGCCCAGTGTTAGAATTTCTGAAATGAGCATAAGTTTGTGTGTTTGCTTCTGAGACAGGCTTGTATGTGTGTCGGGCTAGCCGGAAGCTCATGGTGTAGCTGAGGATGACCCTAGAACTTCTGATCCTCTTGCCTCTACCTCCCTAGTGCTGGGACTTTGGGTATGTGCTGCTGCTCCCAGTTGATGAAGTTCTTGGGATGAGATGCAAAGCCACACGCCTGCCAGGCGATCACTCCGCCCACTGTGCCTTATCCTGGCCCCTAAAGCAACACCATCAAGTTATTCTTTTTTGCCCTTTGTTCGTCAAGGCAATCACTTCCAGCATCTGCCCAATATAGTTCCTTGAAAGAAACTGGAAGCTGGATGTCTTTAACTTCTGAGAAACTTAGCTAGCCAGAAGAACATAGCAAGCCTGAGATATACTTGGGAGTTTAGAGGCAAGGCACAGAAGAGAGAAAGGAAGCAAAAGGAGAGATGGGAAATCCAGAGTTGATGACAAGGGTGTCCCAAATATTGGGTGTGACTTCACATCAATGCATTGTTGTAGGCAAGGTGCATGGCCAGGTTCCTATACCTATACATTAAGCCTGTTGCTAGCTCTTCTAAGAAACACCGTAGCAGGAAGTGGTGGTTTTATTGCCTTTAAGATGATGTGATGTGTGAGGCCACTAGGGTCCCTGTGTTCAAAGAGCACCATCATGCAAGCCTGTTGACACATTGTGCTTGGACACAGCTTTGCTCTGAGTGCTAGCTGGGGTACCAATGACCTCTGTTTGGAAAGTGTTTTCCCAGACCAGCTGTGCTCCCAGAGGATCAGTGAGTTATCGTGGAAATGCCCTGGGGAGTGGGAGCAGTCCATTCATACTGTCAGCAGACAGCCTTGCACCCAGCTCAGCACTGCATGGTAAAGCCATCGCCGGACGGGAGCACTGCAGGGTTCTAGGGAGCATTGGCCCAGCCTGACTGTTGTGGAGTAAAAGAAAGCACTCCAGCTCTGCTAGTGAGAGGCAGGGTTCTGATGCCAGTGCTGAGCTGAGCTGTCTACACTCCTCACCACAGCACACTGTTTTATGGCTTTATTATAAACAAAGAGGAAAGAGAAGAAGGCCAGGAGGAGAAGAACCAGAGGAAGAAGGAGGCAGAGGAAGAGCTGGAAGAGAAGAGGAAGGAGGGAGGAGGAGTTGGTAACGGCAAAGTCCCTTCTTTGGGGAGAGCATCGGTAAATGAAGCACACATGTGTAACAAGCGACCTTAAACTGTGCTGCTTCTGTGGACCAGCTTTGTCCTCTCAGTGCCAACCTTGCTGTCTGCTTATGGGTTTCATACAGCTCAGTATTACTGATTCTGTCAGCCACCTGCTCTAATTTCCTCTCTGGACACAAAACTAAGGAAGCCTTTTTTCTTTTTCTTTCCATTTCCGTGTGCGTGCGTGCGTGCGTGCGTGCGTGTGTGTGTGTGTGTATGCACACGCACACATCTGTAATCCACACATGTGGAAGCCAAGGTTAGTGATAGGACTCATTCTTTATGGCGGGGTCCCTGTAGGCATGGCTGCGGTGGGAAAGCAAACCAAAGAGAACAGAATGAAAACTGGGTGTAGCCAGACTTGGTTGGACTGGATCAAGACTTCTGAAGTCTGCTTTAATTTTAATTCTAATTTAATTCTTACACATTTAAACATATAACTTTGTTTTGTTTTTTTTTTAAAGTCTCCAAGTGACAATTCTCATGCAATGCTTCAGGGATGGCTCCATCAAAATCCCTTTACAAGGTAGTAAAGCATATGTGACCTTTACAATAAGAATGAATTCTATTGACTGATATACAGAGCTCAGAGCTAGGGCCTAGAGAGGAAGAATAGGTAATAATGTAATAAGCATTAGGATGAAGTCTGTTGTTGAAGGATGCAAGGCACACGTTCTGTTCACCGAGAGACAAAGCCCAGGATTACGGCCTAAGGATTCAGATGGAGGCTGGCTGCTGATAAATAGATCACAAGGTTGTCTGACCAGAGCACTCCAGCATTCCAGATAGTCAGGCATATTCAGTCCAACCCAGAGCCTGCCAATACCGCCAGCCTTGCTAGGCAGCTTGTTTAGAGGATGCCAGGTCTCTGCTTTCTGGGGCTGGAATTACAGGCAGGTGGCCATGCCCAGTCATCATTTACAAAGTTTCTAGGGACCCAAACTCTGCTCCTGACACTTGTAGAACAAGATATTTCCACACAACTGAGGAAGCCTTTTCTAACCCCTGAAAGATGCTGAAACATTCCTCACCCACATGCCTACTGTCACCTCCCATATGGGCCTGTAGAAAGTGGGCTACATACAGCTACTCCCAGGTTCTTAAGGAGACCTGCTTCGGAGACCGGAGATGGGAAGATGGAGTTCCCTGGCCATTTCCTGGGCAGTGCTCACTTTCTCCATGGCCAGGTTGAACTGAAAACAGCATGAAAACCCCCTGGTGTATCTCTTTGCTCTTGTCTCCCCCACCCCCACCTCAGGGCATCAGAATCCAGAAGTCAATCACCATGCTGCTAACTTGTTTACGCTGATCTCCATTAGGAGTTCGTTTCTTTCTGGCATCTGCCTTTCCACCCACAGTTTGCATACCCTGGTTCTTTGGTTACACTTCTCACACATTCACCCCTTTGAAGAATCATGACAGCTCTGTTCTCCACACTTCATTCTTCTTTGTTCCCCCCCAAGAGGCCTAGCAATGGAGCAAGAGAAGAGGTCTCCACATGCCTTTTCGCTTGGCAGAGTTGAGATTTGCACAGAGTGGATGCTCTCCTGTCTTCTTTATCTGTTTAGCGTCCTTTCCAACCAGAAGCAAGTTGAATGTCCATTTGGAAAGAATGACGCCACCAGGCCAACCTGCTGTCCCTCATTCTGTTACATGCACTTCGCAGCCAGGTTGAGGTTTGATGGTTGGTCTGCAAGGTAAAGTTCTGGCTGCAAACACGTGGCCTGAGTTTATCCCAACTCCTGTGGTCGCCAACCATTCCCTCCGACAAAGGAGACCTGTTTCGTTTCCTTAGCAACATATTTATATGGAGGTGAATTACAGAATGTTTCTCACACTTACAGTCCCAAAGCTGAATAGCAACATTACTCTGTATCTTGGATCCCTTACAGACATGGTTGAAGGGTCTAGGTCTTCAGAAGCCAGGAAAAGTGGAACATGGGAAGGGAGGGGCAGGGGGGACTTGCTAAGCCTTTCAGACACCGCAGAATTTGCTGGTATAGTTGAGTTCATTTCCAAGGGTGTTTATTGATATTCTGTGTGGTCTGTTAGGGATCCATGGGTCTTCTCTTAAGAGCTCAGAGATGCCAGGCAACAGAAGTGAACAGTTCTAACCCAATGTCTTGTGTGCCGTGATTGATGCTTACCCATCGCGCTCATGGGACCCTTTATGAAAAGTGATGCCTTCCAACCAACCTTCTAAGACGGGCAAAGGAAAGCTTAGCATTTAAGCTGGGCCTTTAAAAAGCTAGTTTTATTTTATATGTATGAGTGTATACACCACATGTGTGCCTGGGCCCAAGAGGCCAGAAGAGGGCATCAGAGCCCCTAGAACTAGAGTTACAAGCAGTTATGAGCTTAGGTGCTAGGAATCTAACTCAGGTCCTCTGCTAGAACAGACAGTGCTTTTAAACTCTGTGCCACCTCTCCAGCCCTTAATCTGGGTCTTAAAGGACTTTTCCATTTGGACACATTTGTGGAAAGACATTTTACAAGAAAGTCATAGCGTGAGTAATGGTTCCGAAGCCCCGTGACTCTAAGGAAAGACGTTTCTTCTGCAGGGCTTATCAGAGGTTGGCTGGGTAAGAGGGAGGTCCGGGAGGCGAGGTAAAGCCAAGGCAGGGTCTAAGCAGCTTTCCAAGGACCTTGCAAGCAATAGTGCACATTTATTCAACTTTTCACAGTCCTGGGCTTCATTTAGTAATCACTGTGTCCAGTGAACCTCCTGTGTGTGTGTGTGTGTGTGTGTGTGTGTGTGTGTGTACACAAGTGCATAGAAGCGTATGTGTATGATCAGAGGACAACTTCCCATTGTTTCTTAGCTTTCACCCTGGTGAGGCTAATCTCTTGGTTAATTCTGCCAGTGCACTGTGTACCCTAGGCTAACTGACCCAGGAGCCTCTGGCTGATTTTCCTGTCTCTGCCACCGGTCTCACCGTAGGGTTGCTGGGATAGCAGCTGTAAGCCACCACATTTGGCTTTTTATGTGGGTTCCAGGGACTTAAGCCACCAGTCTTTAGTGGCAAGTGGTTTTGCCCACTGCACTTACTCAACCTCTTCTCACAGTCATCCATGTGCAATATGTAATGCAGCCATCCACGTGCAACACGTATGGCAGGAGCAGTGTTGCTGCACTGGAGGGGTGACTGTTCTCATCCTGGGATGACTCCCACTGCCGAGTATGGGAGAAGAGGAAATCAGATCCTCATGTTGCTACAGTGTCTATAGTCAGTTTAAGCTGAGGTGGAACTGATAATAATTGAGCTATGGTGATAGAAGTTGAGTGTACTACTTCATTTTCTTTCAATTTCTTTTTGAGACAAATTCTTCTGTAGTCCTTAATATCTATTTATGGTTTAAGTTAGGTTCCTAGCATATTCCGGGCCTGCTAGAACAGAATGTATCCCCATCGAGTTCCTGATTCTCCTTGCTTTACTCTCAAGTGCTAGGATTATAGGCCTGTGCCACCACGCCCAGTTTATTTTGTGCTGCGAATAAGACACAGGTCCTCGGGCACGCCCAACAGGCACTCTACTGACTGACTTAGCACTTTTGTTTCAGTGCTATAGACTGTACGGAGGACCTTGTGCCTGGTCGGCCAAGTACTTGACCACTTAGCCAAATTCCTAGCTCTTCATTAAAACTTTTAACCTGCTCATAAAACAGCCCATAATATAGTGTTTTTATCTTGCGTACTGGAGCAGGTCAGAGCAGATGAGAAAGAACACCCACATATCCGTTTTCTTTAAAGTAGTTGAAAGGTTGGGCTGGAGAGATGGCTCAGCAGTTAAGAGCTGCTTTTCCAGAGGTCCTGAGTTCAATTCTCAGCAACTACATGGTGGCTCACAACCATCTGTAATGGGGATCTGATGCCCTCTTCTGGTGTGTCTGAAGACAGCTACAGTGTACTCACATGAAATAAATAAACACATCTTTTTTTTTTTTTTTTTTTTTTTTAATAAAAAAAGGTAGTTCAAAGGTGTTTACAGACTGGGGATCTAAAAACTGAGGCCCCTGATACAGAAAGAGTCACTGACAAGCTTCCTGGGGAACAGACTGTAGGAAGAAGGCCTGTGCTTTCATCGCAGTTTAGAGGGTGTATTAGTCTCTAGAGTAACAGGAGCCTCTGGTTTCTAGGTTATCCATGGAGGCTGCACCCTCCCTCCTCCACTACTTCTTCAGTGCCAGGCTCATAAACTCTCACCTTCTTTGCATAGAAGACATGGGCTTGAGGAACAAATGAAGCTGAATTCGAATGCTGCCTCTGCCATTTGCTGCTTGTGTGACCTTTGACCTGTAGTTCCACACTTGGAAAGTAAGAAGGGAACAGGTAAGGGGGCAGGGTCCATCATCTGTAATTAAATGGACTGAAATCGCCAGGTGTTGGGGAGAAAAGAAACTGAGGAGAAGCCAGGGAGCCCTGAGGGAACCCGAGGAAAAGGGTCCAGGACTAAAGGAGGAGGGTACCAAGAAGGGAGCTGGCAGACAGGCTCCAGACTGAGCTAGTTAGATAATGGTGTCGAGGCGGCTTGAGTTTGTCTTCCAGGCACTAGGTAATAGCTCTCCAAATGGTGACTCAGGAAGTATTCGATGAACTAAGCATTCTACACAAATTCACTGGCTACTCAAAGTGTGCCGGGCAGAGCTGTAGATGTCAAGGGGCTTGTTTCCCGATCTTACCGCTAGCTACTTGGGCACTAATATCTCGTCACCCCTTCCTCTCCTGTGGTCAGTTGCTCATAATCACAGAATGAATCAACTAAACAACATATGAGCCCCTGGTGTAGTCTTGAGCCGCTGCATGACTTACCCATGTTTAAGGAATAGATTCCACGTCACCTCTACATGTCTTCAGTGTAAAATAAGTTCCACATCACTGCCCAGGCAGGACCAGAGTCGTGGGTGGTGGTTGATAACAGTGTCTCCCCTTAAGCTTCACAGTCCTCTTGTTGGTTCTTAATTTGTGGTTGTTTGCCCCTGCCTTGGTCCTGTTGCCTCAGCCTCCTGGGGGCTAGGATTCCGGCCTTGAGACATCAAGCCAGCCTTGCATTTTTCAGTCTAGATATTACCTGTGATCTATTTTGGAGAGGAGGTAAATCTAAACCTAAAAGCGATGACACTTCTTTCTTCCCCTGGAGAATCCTGTTGTTTTAACATGGGAACAGGTACAAAATGTTCTAAAATCAAACAAAAAATAAATGTACCATTTGCTGAATGTCACCCATGAACCAGACTCTGGGTTAGATTCTTTCAGATCGATGACCTTTCTTTTTAAGGTCAGAGCCTTCTTTCTGAAGGCTTCCATGCATTGCAGATTAAAACCTGTTCCAAGGAAAGGTCTGTCCGGTACAAACTGCAAGTGATAAAAGACTGATACTACACGCTTACTGCACGAGAGTGTTGATCCCATCGGCCTTGCACCCAACTCACAGAGGAACTCTCCTTTGCTTGGCTTTGGCTCCCAAAACTGATAACTTTATGAGAAAGTCACCAATGTGTTGTAGTCTCAGACTCGGGCACCTCCTTCTTTCACTGGGATCTCATCAGCATGGTCTGCCCAGAAGCATGTGTTTCTTTACAGCACTGCTGATCAGCCGGCGGGTGAGAGCTGACAGGCTTGCTCTTCGTGCACATTTCAGCATATCAACAGGTAGAACTCCCCAAGGGCCAGCTTCTCCGGAGGGCGTGGGTTGCAGCAGCCAAGAGCCACGGGGGCTGAGGCTGCCAGGTTTAGGGAAAAGTATTCAAGGCATCGGGAGCCTGAGCAGAGCCCCCACACCCTAGCCCCTGCTCGCTCTTGCTTTCCAGCCTGCAGTTTCAATAAGGGCGGGGGCTGGATTAAGTGTCTTGGCAGACTCCAGCAACCTTTCTGGCAGAGAGAGGGGACTGCGCATCAGGATCACATTCCAGATGTGGGGATGCAGATTTGGGAAGGATAAAGGAAAGAGAGTGAGAAAATTAAATGTGGCGAGAAATGGATTTTCCCTCTCTGCCCGCTGAAAATAATTGAGTTGGGTTATTTTGCAAAATAGTCTGTTTGGGGGCCTGTTCCTCAGCACACTACTAACTGCCTTATTGAAAAAGTAAAAAATAATTCCTGCTGGCCCTGGGCTGCGATTGCTACCGAACATTTCCATCTCGGGTGAGGTGGTAAGAGGTAGCTTTGCTGTCTGAAGATGGTGGATTTGGCTGACTGAGGATGTAGAAACTGGAGGCCAGGGCACTTTGGGAAAGGGCAGCTGGGAGTCCTTTCTCAGGCTTGCCCTGCCTGGAAACTCTCTTTCCTATACACAATGTACATTGCACTGTCTTCCCAGCCTCCCTTGTTCTGCGCTTTGAAAGGCTTAGTGGAATTCCTTGAGGACCTTGCAGGTGCTGGCCTTGCCTTAGGCTGTGGTAGCCCCCCCTTCCCGCCCTTCACATCCGGGCCTTCATTCTCCCCTTGGCCTCTGTTCTTGGAGGTTTACAGAGTTCTTACGTCAGGTTTGCCCTTATAGTGAGACATCTCTATTTACCATCCAGGGAATATTCAGTAATTGTAACTCACTGTACTTTAAGTGGAGAGTATGCTAAGACAGGCCCTGGCATCTCCTGGTCAACAGAAATCCCATGAGGGCCGGTGAGCTGGCTCAGTTGATAATGCTTGCTGTGTTATCATGAGGACCTAAATATGATCTCCAGTGTGAATATGAGCACCCGTGTGAAAAAAGAGTACATAGTGGCAGACACTTTGCTGGGGAGGCAGGGTTGAGTAGACCCCTGGACCCTCTGACCAGCAAGGCTAGCCTAGTAGGTGAGCTCCAAGACAGAGAAATCATACCTCAGGACAATAAAATAAAACAAACAAGTAAGGTGTTTGGGCTGGAGAGATCCTCCAGAGTTAAGAGCACATACTGCTCTTCAGAGGACCAGAATGCAGTTCTCACTACCTACTAGGGTGACTCACAACCGCCTATAACTCCAGCTTCAGGAAATCCAACTTTCCCTTCTGGGCACCTGTACTCATGTGCACGTACCTCGGCACTATTAAAAAATACCTCTGGCCTCTGCATACATGTATGTCCGCAGAAGTATATCCCTCTCAGGGGCCTGGCCATCACGGCCAAAGCCTAAGGTTTCGGAGCTAGAGTTTAGGCAGTATTCTGCAGAGCCTCTGGAAAGCAGGGGAGCTGATGGAGGGAAGTTACCTGCCAGAGCAGATCTTTAATTTGACCAAACCCTCCCTGTTCTGGTAACAGGTCCCCAAAGGACATTTCTCCATAAGGAGGTCCAGAAGTGAGAGGGAGAGCTACGAATTGTCCCTCGATAACTGACGGGAGTGTACAAGTTGGGGAGTATGGTTACTCTTTTGTACCTTTTGAATTTTGAACCACTTTTTAAAAAAAAAAAAATTAAAATGAGACAAATCAAAGCAAAAAAAAATACAATCAACAAATTGTGAAGATAGGGGTGTCAGATCTGGGAGTGATGTTCTTGTATCGGTCCTCCTTATTAATCCCAGAGTTCCTGGTCTTTATCCCCCTTCCTATTTCTCCCCTTCCTGTCTCTTCCTAAAAGAAGGCTAAGGTTCATAGTGTACATGTTTGAAAATGTGTGTGAATGAGTATGTGTCTGAGTGTGAATTTGTGGTCCCTGGGGAAAGGGACCTGTAAAGGGAAGGTGACATCACCATACTGGGAATGGAACAGAAAGAAAGGCAGGGAAAGGAAGGACCGACTGGAGTAGTCCCGGCTGATTGGCAGCAGTGGGACATAGTGGGTGGTGCTATTTTTGAAAAAGGAAAAAAATATCATAACTCAGTTTTAAAATAGAATGAATGTGTCTGAGATTTTATTTAACTAATGAGGGCCTTGCATGGTATCAGAGCTGGTTCAGAGAGCAGAAGCAGTAGGTGTCCTGAGGAATGGTAAGGAATTTGCTACTTCAATAAGCTGGCTCCCTGGGGAGCAGAGAAGCTCAGAGTTGCCTCTCTACTGACAAAATTCATTTGCATTACTACCAGTGTCTACAGTTTATAGAGTCATAAAAGTAGCTTAGCTAAAAACAATGAGAGGCACAGACCTATGAAAGCTGATGATCCAGAAAGGGCTTTTTAAACCATGCCTTCTTATTCCCTGGGAAGTGTACTCATTCTCCCCCCCCCCCCCCGCCCCCT
Organism: Uromys caudimaculatus; assembly: GCA_028551405.1. Taxonomy (NCBI): domain Eukaryota; kingdom Metazoa; phylum Chordata; class Mammalia; order Rodentia; family Muridae; genus Uromys; species Uromys caudimaculatus. Next base: position 58,056,238 of record CM052706.1, read on the forward strand.
TGGAGCTTTCTATAAATAAACCCTTCAGACATAGTGTGCAGTGCTTCCATTTTCTTCTGCACGACAGAAGATGTGAAATCTAGGCACAAGTTTACCAGCCTGGTTTGATTAACCCGATGGCCAGCTTTGGCAGGTTCTGTGCGTGTGGAGGCCAGAGGTTAATGTCAAATGTCTTCCTCACTGCTTGTTATCTAATGTTTTGAGAGAGGGTCTCACTGTGTAGCCTTACTTCCATCTCACTATGTAGCCTTGGATGGCCTGGGGCTTGCTATATACCTGCTTTCCTCTGAGTGCTGGGATTAAAGGCATACACCACTACACACAGCCTCTAGTTTCCTTTCTGTTGCTGTAGCAAAATACTGACCAAAAGCACCTTACGAGGGAAAAGGATTTCATGTGGCATACACTTCCAGGTCATAGTACATCACTGAGGGCAGTGAGAACAGGAGCTCCAGGAGGAAATATGAAGGGAAGCTATTTGCTCACTGACTCATGCTTATGTGGCTTTCTTATACAGTTTAGGACCCTTTGCCTAGGGGATGATGCCACCTATAGTGGGTTGGACCCTCCTGTATCAATTAATACCAAGGCAGTCTCCCAAGACAGATCTAATGGTGGAATACACCTTTAATCCCAGCACTCAGGAGGCAGAGGCAGGCAGATCTCTGTGAGATCTTTGTGAGTCTTTTAGTTCAGGAGAAAAATTGCTTCCTGGCTTGCATCTCCTAGGTTGCTCAGCTCCCTGCTTTATACCACCTGCCCAGGGGTCACTGCCCCCAGGGGGCTGGGCCTTCCTCTATCAACTGGCAATGAAGAAAATGCCCAACAGACCTGCATTCAGACATTCAGATGGAGGCGTTTTCTCAGTTGAGGCTCCTCTTCTAAGATAACTCTAGTTTGTGTCCAGTTGACAAAGAAACCCACCAGGACACTGCTAAACTGTGTGTACATATTATTATTCAATAGATTCTGTCATTGTGTGAGATGTGAACACATTCATCTATGTTTTAGGCACGGTGCACTTAAAACATGTTAAGTTCTGTGACCCTTCCTAAGAACCACTGAGCCGTGTTCCCCTGTTGGCTCTTGCGTTGGCCGTGCCCAGGACGCCTTCTTCTCCTCTCATTCCACCAGATAATCTTGTCTTTTAGATTTCCCAGACAAGAATTAGACTTAGCACTCGCTGTCCCATTAACTGTAGGGAACCCAACTAAGCCCCTAGTGGTTTTCCCAAAGTCCCTTTCTACTTCCTTGAGGGAAAAGGACCTACCTCTTTGCCTTAGCAGAGAAATGTCAACAAATCTCCCACCAAGAAAATTCCTTCTCAAGCTCCTTCTTGCTCACAACTCTCCAAGCCCCCCCAACCCCCTGTAGTGAGCTGGGGATTTAGAGAATCCAGTGGTGAGTTTGGGCTCGTCACTCCTGCCTCTTCAGAATGCAGCTCCTCCTATTGCAGTGTCTTGACTGAACACGAGCAGCCTTATTTTAGCATCTCACTTCACAGGCATGGTCTCCATGCCACTGCCACAGTTGCTGAACAGTAATTCTGTGCCAAGCCCTCTTTTATCTTTGTGACAGCCTCCTTTTATGGGCAAGAAAAATTAAGAGATTAAAGGATTGACCCGAGAACCCCCAGATAGTTAGGGTTGAGGTAAGGAACAATCTCTAAGTAGTCCCTGGTTTCAGTCTTGATGGCCTCTTTAGTCAAAATGTTATTTTAAAAAATGCCTGTAACTTACAACCAGTGAATTAAAGCACATTATTTTTAATGCCACATGCCTAAGTTTCTGTCCTTCTCTTTTATGAGAAATGATGCATAAGCGAGTCCTAACTTTCGGAATGTGGTAAGCTCTTGCTGTGGCCTCTGCATGGCTGGTTTGCTAACTGGGCACTTTAGAAGAATAGGTTTGCTTTCTTCTTTGTTGGGTGTAAAGTTCTGAGACTTTCTCTGAACTTGGCCTTTCATGGCTTCTCATTCAGAGGGATCACAAATGGTGTTTTAGAGCCACTTGTGACCTTATATAGCAAAATATCATCACAGTACACTGACATGCTGAAACTCTATTTCTAAAGTGTCTGCTGGGAGCTGGAGAGATGGACTAGCAGTTAGGAGCAGTTGTTCTCTTGAAAAGGACCCAGGTTCAATTCCCAGCACCTACATGGTACCTAATAACCATCTCTAGCTCCAGTTCTATAGGATCTAAAAACCTACTTCTGACTTCACAGGTACCATGCACATACATAGTAAACATATATACATGTAGGTAAAATATTCATCAATCCAATAAAATAAATTTTTAAAATTTGAGTACATTAATAAAATATTTATCCATTTTGTGTGTATGTGTATGTTGAACATGTGCGTTTGTGTGTGTGTGTGTGTGTTTGTGTACACATGGTGGCCTCAAGAGACTCATCAGGTGTCATCTTCTGTCACTCTCTACCGATTCCTATGAAGGTAAGCTCTCTCCATGAACCTGGGGCTCCTGTTTTCTGAATTGGACTGGAAGTCAGCAAGCCTCAATAATCTCCTGTCTCTGCCCTCGTTGCTGGGGTTACAGGCATGGGCAAGATTTCTAGCTTGCTCTGTAGAATCTATATTATGGGCGCTAGGGTCAAAATCTCGGTCCTCATGGCTGTGCAACAAGTGCTTTTAGCTACAAATCATCTGTCCATCCCTTCAACTTTATTTTTAAAAAGCATATGTGCATATAGCCATATTGTGTATGTATGCAGTGTGTGTGTGTGTGTGTGTGTGTGTGTGTGTGTGTGTGTGTACATAAGTACATTTGAGTGGAGGCCAGAAGTCAACTTCAAGGACTATTCCTCATGAGCTGTTTGTTCATCTTGTTTTCTGACACAGGATCTCTAACTAGACCCTAGGGCTCACTAATTAGGTTAGGCTGGCTGGCTAGTGAACCCCAGGGATTTGTCTGTCTGCCTCCTCAGAACTGGGACTATAAATGAAAGGATCAACCTTGCTTTCCAGTGGGCACTGGGGATCCCAGACAGCCCCCCATGCTAGCACAGCAAACACTTCCAAGGGAGCTCTCTTTCAGCCTTCTAACTACATGATACTACTGCACCCCCTCTGAAGAGCAGGGGCTCTGCCGCCTGCTTCTGAAACAGCTTTGGATGGTGAGTCAGGACACTTGAGTTCTTAGCCCAGTGCTACATAGGAATTAACCCCTGAGGAAATTGCCCCTCTGTGAATCTGGTCTAGGCAGATGTTCTCAAAGCCCATTCTCTTCACAAAAATTTGTGACTGTGTGGTGGGTCTCTGCCTTTTTATCCTGAGGGTCACAAGCAGTTCATGGAAGAGGGCCTTGCCACTGAGAGGGAGGTGTTTTTTCAGAGAAAGCATTATGCACACACAAATGTTGCACCCTTGGTCCCTGGGAATTAAAGTCATGATTTTACAAAATGCCGACTGCTGGTCGGCAATGAGTTGTAAAGTCGCCGGAGCAACCCTTCTTTGGGATGTTTTATGAACACTGGAAGGAATTCGATTCCAAGCTAGGTCAGAGGGTAGATTGGAATATGCAGAATGCTGCCTTGTGTTTTGTCCTGTAGAACAGCTGTGCGGGAGTTGAGTGATGCATGACCTCCCCCAGGGTGATACAGACACATGTTTCTGTGCTTGGCGCCTCTCCCCTGATGCCCTGGACTCTGTAGTGATTGAGCTCTTGAATGGGGGATGTAGTGGGAAGTGTAATTCTCCTTGTAGAACATTAACTTTTCGTGGATTTTGCCTTCATAGTCAGGCAGTCCTATCTTAAAGGGAGGCCAGATAGATAAGAGGGAAGGAGGATTGGTGGATACTTGTTACTTACTAATCCTCCAAACATGAGACAGGAGCTAACCACATTCTGTGTGCCAATGAATGGACACAGTAACCGAGGGCTATAGATACTCATCTCAGTTTCCGATTCAGAAAGTGTTCTCTAGGCTAGGGAGATAGCTCAGTGTAAGGAAGCTAAGTTCAATCCTTAGGCATGGTGGAACACATTTGTAGGCCTAGGACTGAGGAGGCAGAGATAGATAAACCACTGAGGTTCATTGGCCAGCCAGCCTAGCCCAACTCAGTGAGGTCCAGGTCAGTTGGAGACTGGGTTTCAAAAACAACAGCAAAAACAAAAACAAATAAGCAAAAACTTCAACAACCAACAAGATAGATATCACCTAAGAAACAACAACCAAGCTTGTACATGACTGTTTATAAGGACTTGTAAAGAATGTGGTCACACACACACACCCCACACACCCCACACACACACAGTAGAGAAGCAATAGAGACACAGAAAGAAGCACAGAGATGCACATGTACACACAAAGATGGCTCTAGGAATGGGTTATTGTCTGCCAGTCCAGCTGTCAGAAAAGCTTCCATTACCTCAGCAGAGCCCAGGGCAGCCCAGCAATTTCCTGGGAGCCGTGCTAGACTGCAACCTGAGAATGAGCAACACCCGGATCCACACTGAATTCTAGGAAAGAGGTTTCTTGTAGGAATGAGGTCAGCTTACTCACTTGATGTAAAGGCGATGAGGGCAAACGCCCGGTCTCTGTTTATAACTGTGCAAAACAACTCTCAAGACAAGCCATTAGTCAAGCAAGAGACTACTCACAGATGGCGGTTTGGGCTGGAAGTGGACACAGAGGGTGGGCTGGTGAATCATTAGTCATAATCTTCAGATAAGCTGCTGGCATCCGTGAGCCCATGGGCTGAGGTCAGGTGTGCCTAGGGGCTTAATGTTGAATTGTGTGTCTAGGGAAAGTAACAGGATGTGTCAAAAGTGACAGAAAGGATTTCATTCAAAGCTGTATCTCTTCACACTTCCCTTCTCTGCTCCTCTGGCTCCACTGTTGCAACTGTGTATCCTCCATCTGGGGATAAACATTGCCTACTGGAGCCAGCAAGATGGCTCCGTGCATTAAGGCACTTGGCCAGAGAAACCTAGCCACCTGAGTCTGATTCCTGGAATCCACATAAATCCGATGAGAGAACTGACTTCACAGACTTGTCTCTGACCACTACATGCCCACCATGGCATGCATCATGCACATGCACACAGAGATGAGAAACTTAAAACTGTCTGCCAGGGCCCAAGCATCCGAAGGAACGTCTGTGGAGATTGGAGGTAATCTTTTCATCTAAGTAGGTTAGTCAGTCTTCAGATAGGGAGGTAAGATAGAGTAGTGCATGCAGGCACAAATGCACACGAAAGGCATACAGCACAAGGCAGGAAGTACATTGCTCCACATCTCCCTGTTTCCTTTCTCCTGTGTCTTCAGGTCCCAGCCGATGTGCCATCCTCTGGGCAGCCTTCTTAGACCTCCTTGGACTTGATTAGCTGTTTTTGACTCTGCTCCCTAGCAGCTAGCATACTGCCTACTTTTCACACTAAACTGTGTTTGCTAGTTCCAGTGTTTGTGTTTCTCTGACCCTCAGCCTCATACGGTGTACTCTTGTGGGAGCAGAGCTTTTGCTTGTCAGTGTCACTCCTGGTAGGATGCATGTTTTCTAACACATTATGTAAGCAGTAAGAATGATGATATGAGAGAGAGAGAGAGAGAGAGAGAGAGAGAGAGAGAGAGAGAGAGAGAGAGCGATAGATCATGGTAAACCCAGGAGGAAGAAGTCCATCTGGCCTTGAGAGCTAAGGTAACGAAGAGTGGAGATGATATCCTAGTTAACTAGGATGGTAGTTATCGAAATGTGACCCCTGGACCAGCAGGAGCCCTAGGACTATGTTAGAGATGCACATTCAGGGGTGCCACACTTAAAATCTGAGACTCGGGGAAATTCTGGCAGCAGAGGTTTAGTAAGTCCTCTGGGAGACTACAATGTGCATGAATGTTTGAGAACTATTGACCTAGCTTCTGGCAAGGATGGAGATACACCTCCACATTGCGACCCAAAGCTACCTCGGGAGTTCCCTTAATCTTTACAGGATCTTGACTTAGGTAAAGCCAGATCTTTACTTTCACTAAAGAAAAGACTTTCAGGATAAGCCAGTATGAAGCAGAGTTGAAGTTTATTAAAAGGCATTTTTAAAAGATTTTAATTTTTTATTGTTTCTCTCTCTGTGTCTCTCTCTCTCTCTGTCTGTGTGTGTGTGTGTGTGTGCGTGTCTGTGTGTCTGTGTGTCTGTGTGTGTGTGCTGTTCTAACCTTCATGCTCTTATTTTCCAAGGCCTAGGCTTCTTCCCGTGCCCCAGTTTATATTTACATCCAAGTCCTAGCTATCTCCTCCATCTCCACGTATCCAAGAAAGGAGCCTGAGCTGATGGGACCAGTAGAAACAAAGTCACTGAAGCTGTAATACAAAAAGTACGAACAGGCTTCATGAGTAGACGGTGTGATAGGTTAGGGGCATGCTGGATAGAAACACTAGCCAATAGTCAGGTCAGACTGTGGAGGAGCTTAGTCTCCCAGCTTTATGCAGCTTGAGGTACCAGTGAGGGCTGTGGTTTAGAAAAGACCCCAATTCCACAAGGAGATGTCTGAGTTAAGTACCACTCTATGCAAGGGAGCAAGGCATTGAGCAGAAGTACACAGTCCTCTGGGCTCTGTATCATTCTGCTTGTGGGAGGACAAGGACACTAACATCACACAGAAAGGCTAGTGACCCTCCAGAGGAGGAATCACTTGTGTGGGACAGTTGGGAAAGACACTGGAATGGTGGCATCCCTCACACAATGAGGGAAGAACAGAGAAGGGAGGAAATTTCAGATCTCAAGTCCAGTGCTAAGTGGGTTTGAGGAGAAACCAGGTATCCCAAGGCGGATATAGAATAGGCATGTTGGTGTCTGGAACTCCTGGCAGTGTGAGCAGAATGTGGGGCTCCCTGTTGTGCTAGTTACTTTCCTCTTTCTGTGGCAAAATACCATAACCAAGGCAACATATAGAAGGAAAAGTTTATTTTGGCTTATGGTTCTGAAGGGCTGAGAGTCCTTCATGTAGAGCGATATGGCAGCTAGAGCAGGAATCTGAGAGTTCTAATCCCCAATTGCAAGCTCAGAGTGAGCAAACTAAAAGTAGGGTGATGCTAAATAGTCTAAAAGCCCACCTCCAGAAACATGCTTCCTTCAGCAAAGCGTACCTCTTAACACTCCCAAAACAGTGCCACCAGCTGGAACCAAGTGTTCAAATCCCAGAGCTCAAGGGGGATCATTTCCCATTCACACTGCCACAGCCATCCCAGGAGATGGCAGGAGAGGGGAGACTGAAGGAAGGAGCTATGGACGACCCTCAGGGAATGTCTGCATTGGGTGAAAGAAGGGGAACAGGGTGGTGGCCAGAGTGCAGGAGGCCATGGTCACTGGGAGGATGGGAGGACAGGTGTGTATTGCCAACACTAGCAGTGTATCTTCAGGAAAGGCCTTTGCTGAGAAGTTGGCAGGTCCTCTGGGCATGGGAGCAATGCAGGATCCACACCCTGCAGCCCATGTGTGTAGAAATTGCTAGAGGCAGGACTCAGACTTGTCCTCTCACTGTTCTAGGTCATTATTTGTTTCCCCGTTAATGGGATCATCTTAAATATTAACCATTATAAAGGCATAGGAGGAGATCATCCCAACCTCCCATATACATAAAAGGAGAGAGGCCCAGGAAGCCATTCAAATTTATACTGTGACTTTAACATAGGAAAGTAATGATTTATCAATGGGATTATGTATCAGTTTGCTTTTAAGAAGTGAATGGGGCCTAGGAGATAACTCAACACATAAAGGCACCTGCCACCAAATTGAGGACCTAGGTGAAGTCCCTGGGACCTACATGGTAGCAGTAGAGAACTGACTTCCAAATACATGGTTTAGTACACACACACACACACACACACACACACACACACTGTACTGAAGAAGAGGATATCATGTGGGTTGTGGTGCAGGGGGGATGGCCTAGCAGTTAAGGGTATGCATTGCTCTTGCGGAGGACCTGAGTTGGGTTCTCAGCACCTATGCTGGGCAGCTCACAACAGTCTGTAATTCCAACTTTAGAAGATCTAGTGCCCACTTTGGTCACCCACACTCACATGTGTATATAAATTTAAATGCGTGTATGTGTGTATACACACACATGTATAAAAAATTTAAAAATTAAAAAAAACTTTTAAAAAGCAACAAAAATAAAGAGAATGTCAGAATGGAGGGAGATGCTGAGGAAGGAGGAAGATGATGCTTAGAGAGCTGCCAAAGGAAGAGAAAGAGGAGGAACCTGGTGCTCTCTGAGGGGAGAGGGGTCCTCTGTCCTGTGGGCACTGGTCCTTCCAGGGCTGTGCATTGCTCGGCTTTCTGTCACTACATTGAAAGGTTGACTTTTGTCTCACAGATGTGAATGTTCCAGTATATAAGATGACTGCCCCATTGCTTTGAGCCTATGGTAGGATTACAAAGAGCAAATCCACTCACTTCATGACTAGGAGCTAGAAAAGGAGGAGGGGGGAGGAGGAGGAGGAGGAGGAGGAGGAGGAGGAGGAGGAGGAGGGGGAGGAAGAAATAATGAGGATTCCTATAATCCCGTTCAGGGATGCCCTCAATTATCTGAAGACCTCCCACCAGCACCACTTGGGAACCATTAACATGGCTTGGGAAGATTTTATGATCTAAAGGGTAGCAGGCTGTCTCTGGGGTGCTCCGTCAAGGTTGAAGAACTCCAGTGTATAAAGAGTTCCAATGTTCAGGACGGGAACTATCACATCAGATACACCAGGATGCCTGACACAGCCTTGCCCTCCTCACTCACATGTTTGTAAGTTTGTGCACCTTTGGAATCAAAGATGAAATGGTTATTGAACAGTTTGCCTTGACAAATAAAGGCATTCAGGTGGTGTAAAAAGCTAAGACCATAGTTGAAAGGAATGCCAGCCCACTGCAGTGCAGAAACCTCTGACCTTCAGGCAGACAATCTCTTGGCTCAGGAGGGATTTGTAGAGGTTTTCAGGACTGACCTATTTATGTCCTGTTGACCTGTCTGACCCTGGGCTGGGGCCGGGGCAGTTCTGTAAATATCACAGAGATAAACGTTGCCACTAGGGACCTTAGAAAAAGGAAGAGGATAGCTGCTTTCAGTCAGATAGTGACAGGTACTTGAGAGAAAATAGAAATGGGTATTTGATAGATTTACGGGAAAACAAAACTTAACTTTGTGCCTTTACTGCATACATCTGAGTTTCCAGCAGATGGAGATGTTCCCACATGAAAGAGAACGTTTACAGGTACCCAGCCCCAGACTTCCTCCTCCTTAGGACTGGATCACTTGTTCCTTAGGAGAAGCAGAGAGAACTTTGTAAAATGTGGGCTTCCTAGCTTTAAATCAGTTAGGTTTTCTATGGAGAACTTCAGGGAGACCAGAGCTTCTCAGAGAGTTGGCGTTTGAAAGGATGAAAGCCTGAACTCACTCTTTCCTTGTTTGAGGTGGACTTGGCCCCTTGTCCTTTGTTTCTTAAGCCCTGTGTGTGGAAGCTGCAGACAGCAAAGCCTTCTGGCTGCCTTCCCATCTGCATGTATTTGCATCACAGTACTAGATGCTTTAGGAGTCAAGATTGCAAGCTTTTTCTTCTTCATTTTCTACTCTTCCGTCTGAAGGCCCAGGGTCAAGTTGTTTCCAGAGCCTCCCTGTATTCTGTTTGGACGCCTTTGCCACAGGTTGGAAGAGCTGAATAGCTGAGCTGGGAGAGAGCAGCTAGGTCCACCTCATTAACATTTAAAACAACAACGAGTCCCGCCCAACTGCAGAAGAAAGGGGATCATGGGACTTTGTTGTCTGGGTGACCACAGGGTTAGGGAAACATTCTCAGATCTGCCTTAGGCTCCCTGGTTTGATGCTTTTTCTCTTGCTACAAATCAAATGGCCCAACAGAGGGCTTCCATGAGGTGACAGCGTGGCTGCAAGCTTAAAGGGGATCATGTTTTTGTAACTTGTTTTTCCTTCCCTGGTCTTTCCCCTAATGGTTCGATACAAAAGACCTCAGATTTTATTTCGCTTCCTTTTTCAGGTGATGGAGGTAAACTCTCTCAGATTTTAGGGTAAAGATAAATTCCAGGAGAAGGGTGAATGGGTCATTGGGTACGTATTACGCCACCTAGAGTCTGCTTCACTTTTCCAAAAGCATTGTATCAGCTACTCAAAGATACCGCTTTCATGCTGAGCTCAGTACATTGATGTAATTTTTAAAAAGAAGTAGGGACTGGGTAGATGGTGTTGTGTTTTATAAAACCATGGTTTGATGTGGCGAGGTGTATTTGGGGTTCTGGATGGGCCCATGCCTAGGTGTCTACCTGAACAATCAGCCAGAGGTTGGGCATAGTATAAAGGAAAGTTACTGGGGGAAGAGCAGCAGCAGCATAAGCAACAGCAGCGAGGGTTGGTGGCCGTGTACTTACAATCCTAATGCTAGGGGTATGAAGACAGATGCATCTCTGGGCTCAGTGAACAGCCGGCCAGCCTACTCATCCAACTCCAGGCCAGTGAGAGATCGTGCCTGGAAAAAAAAAGTGGACAAGACCTGTCTTAGTTAGAGTTTCTGTTGCTGGGATGAAACACCACGAGCAAAATGCAAGCTGAGGAGGAAAGAGTTTATTCGGCGTGCAGTTCCACAGCACTGTTCATCTTTGAAGGAAGTCAGGACAGGAACTCAAACAGGACGGGATCCTGGAGGCAGGAGCTGATGCAGAGGCCGTGGAGGGGTGCTGCTTACTGGCTTGCCTCTCAGACTTGCTCAGCCTGCTTTCTTCTAGAACTCAGGATACCAGCCCAGGGATAGCACCACCTGATGTATTTATAAAAAAGATAAAGATATATACGTTCTATGGGTGTGCGGGGAGGTAGGTGTGGGGGAAGGGTGTGCATCAGCAGGCCGAAGCCCAGGCATCCCTTCCCCCTAAGGGACCAGCCACATTCGAAGGTATAGTATAGAATAGAGTTTATTTAGGACATGGGGAGGGGAGTTAAGAGGGTAGTAGAGGCAGAGAAAGGCAGAGAGAGGAAGAGAGTAGAGAAGTAGAGGAGTGGAGGCCAGCCATGACCATGTTGGGGGGGGGGAAGGGAATGGGGAGAGGTGAGAGATAAGAGATGCAAGAGAGAGGCAAGAGATAAGAGAGAGAGGAGGAGCAAGCAGCCCCTTTTATAGTGGGCCAGGCCCACCTGGCTGTTGCCAGGTAACTGTGGGGTGGAGTTTAGACAAAATGCTAACACCACCCACCCTTGGTTGGGCCCATCCACCATCAATCACTAATTAAGAAAATGCCTTCAGCTGGATCTCATGGAGGCATTTTCTCAAGTGAGGCTCCTTCCTTTCTGACAACTCTAACTTGTGGCAAGTTGACACACAAAACCATCTAGTACAGCACCTGAGGAATGCTATCAGGATGTGTTTTGGCCTCCAAGGGCATTTGCCCACATATCCACAGGTAAAGGAATCTGTCTGCTACTATAGAAGATTACCAGCCAAGAGAGAGGTCCCTGGGTAGTTCAAGGTGGGCTTCTTCTTTTTGCTGCCTAAATGAGTGGTGTCTTCAGCAGTAGGGTACTACTATCTGGTTTTGGTTGGTAACCAAGAACAATGACAGTAGCTTATGTTGTTATCTGCACAAGACCTGTGAAGGATCAAGCCAGTCAAAATTCCAGCCTGCATGGTGGAATAGGTCCACCAAGCTCCATGCTTGACTGAGGAGCTATTGGCATGTGATAGCTACTAAGAGGGAGAGTTATTGTTCTACGGTGATGTGGCCATAGGTAGGTTTCCCATCTCTCGGTAGGTAGATGGTCCTGCACCCAGAGATGATGGGCACCACTAATTAGACTAAGAAAAGGAGTGGGGAATAAAATCGGTATGGTAGCACTGGGTGGAGTTGGAGGGGGGTAATGGTGGAGGGGTGTGCTCAAATGCACTTATAAAGGTATACAATTTTCAAGGAAAAAATAAACTATTTAAAAACAAATCTATTTTGTTAATTTTTAGTATATACAACAAAGACTTAGGGGTGATGGTGAGAGTCAAGGACTCTCAAGCATGTAGCTCAGATTCCTGATGAGCACAGTTTATTAGAAGCATCTCTCTTGCCAGCCAAGACCCCTCTTCCACATTCCTCTTGGTTCAAGCAGAGGTCACCTCTCCTCAGGCCAGGAACCCTCTAGCTGCAGTTCAGCCAGGAATATCTGGACTTTCCTTTGATCTATTTTTTTCCCTCCACTATTTAATCTCTCCAGGGAGAGGCAGACACATTTGTTTCTTCGCCATCAATAGTTAAGGGCTTTTTCAATTTCCATGCATGCACCAAAGACAAATCAAAACAGCATTCCACACCCTCTGTGGAGCCCGAGGCTTTCCAAGTACTCTACCTTGCTAAACACAAACCACCCCTTGGATGTGTCTGGCTAGAGACAATCAATTTGAATTTTGAATACTCCTACGGCTTCTTAAATTCCTTCAGGCAAGCTGCTGGATCCTCTCCCCTTCCTTCCCCATGATTCATTGGTTCGGCCAGCAAAGCTACAGAGACCCACCATGTCCCAGCACACTGTGACAGGGAGTACACTCAGGTGGAGTCATGATGTGCACCTCAGGAATGGCGCACACAGCCAGCTTCACACTTGCTTCATTGATTTTGCGTCAGTAACGTTACCTTGGTTTCCAAAGGTTGGCTGGTATTTCCATCTACCAGAACACATTTCTTCCTGGAAGGATTTTGGTCTTCAGTTCCTCGTTGTATTTGCCCAGCTTCAGATAGAGAGGGGAGAGCCCTGTAGGGTGGAACAGTCTGCAAGGAAATTACCTTCAATGCTTAGATCTGGCCAGTGGTGTTATTTACTCCAGTGCTATTAAATACTTAGGGTATGTATGGAGAAGGGCCGTACAGCTTTTAGTGCAGCAGTTCCCAACCTGTGGGGCACGACCCCTTCGACGGTCAAATGATCCTTTCACAGGGGTCATGTACCAGATCTCCTGTATATCCAATATTTACATTATATTTCCTAATAGTAGCAAAATTACAGTTATGAAGTAGCAGCAAAATAATTTTATGGTTGGGGGGTCACTACAACATGAAGAACTGTACTAGAGGGTCACAGTACTAGCAAGGTTGAGAACCACTGTTTAAGAGGTTTGTGTAGACTCTAGCATATTGGTTACTTTTTTAATGTAATATACTCAAAATTCACCATCTTTGCTATATTTAAGTGTGTGGGTCAGTGGTGTACCACATGTTTGTGTATCTATCAGAACTGAAGCTTCTCCCACTGAACAACAATTTCTTGAGACTGGAGAGGTGCCTCCACGGGTTAGAGTACTTACTGTGCAAGATTGAGGACCTGAGCTCAGATCCAGCAGCCACTTAAAGAATGCCAGGCACATGTCTGCAATACCAGCACCGGAGGGGGGAAGATCGGGGTGGGTGGAGGGAAGGGGGTCCCTGGAGGCGGCTGGCTACCAGCTTGCTCCAGGTTCAGTAAGAGACCTTGTCTAAAGAAAGTAAGGTAGAGAGTGATCAAGCAGGACTTCCAGCTTCCTGCTCTTGCCTCTGCATGTAAACATGCAGGTAAATTTACCTATGTACACACATGCCTCTGTGTGTGTATGGTGTGTGTGTGTGTGTGTGTGTGTGTGTGTGTGTGTGTGTTTCCAGATGTGCATGCATGCATACACATCCACAACTCCCTGTTCCTCCTCTTTCCCTTCAACCCTCCATCTCTATAAATCTGACTACTCCAAATGCTTCATATAAATTATACAGGTTTGACATTATTTCACTCACAATAATATCCTCAGGTTTCATCCATATTGCATCATGTATACAAATTCCCCTTTAAAAACTGAATAATACTCCACTGCATATTAGACATTCATTTTGGTTATCCATTTACTTTTTGGATCCTTCAGCTGTTTTTATGTGTATATATATATATATATATATATATATATATATATATATATATATATATATATATATATATACATATTTCTTCAAGACTCTGCTTTCAACCTTTGGGGGAAGATAACCAGAAGTAGAATTACTAGGTCATGTGTTCTTTTTCTATTTTTGAGAAGCCATTTTATCATTTTCCATAGTAGTACTATTTTACATTCCTACCAACAGTGTGTAGGGCTCTGGTTTCTCCACATCCTTGCTGCCTTAGTTACTTTTCTATAGCTATGACAAAACATCATGCCCAAGGAAACTTATAAAAGGAAACATTTAATTTGGTGGTGTTGGTTCCAGAGAAGAATCCATGACCATCATGGCAGGGAGCATGACAGCAGGTGGGCAGTCAGGCATGGCATTGGAGCAGTAGCTGAGAGCTTACATCTAATACACAAACATGAGGCAGAAAGAGCTAACTAAAAATGAAATGAGCTTTGAAACCTCCAAGCCCACCTCCAGGGACATATCTCCTTCAATAAGGCCACACCTCCTAATCCTTCCCAAACAGTTCCACCAACTGGTGACCAAGCACATACATATCTGAGCCTATGGAGGCCATTCTCATTCAAACCACCACACTTGACAACACTTATATTCTGTTTTGTTTTGTTTTGTTTTGTGGTAGCCATTATGCTAGGTGTGAAGCGGTCTTTCCATTTTTTAAGAATAAATAACATCTTTAGCCATCTTTCCATTTTTGGGTAAATAGATACATATCAGAAAATGTTAATATTTTCTTTCATTTATCTATTTTCAAAAGCAAACACTATAAAGGTCCAAAGAAGATGGGCCCAATAGAATCCAAACCAAAGGCTTAAGAGAGTTTATATTTTCTGTTTGTTATCTACCTTATCATATGTCTTAGTTTCTTTTCTATTGTGGTGATAAAAATCACAACAAAATCACTGTAAGGGAGAACAGATTTTTTTTTTGATCACAATTCAGTGATATAGTGTATCATAGTGGAGAAATCAATCAAAGCAGTATGGTCTTGAAAGAGCTGGTCACATCATACCCACAATCAGGATGAAGAGAGAGATGAATGCTTGTGTTCAAGTATCTTTCTGCTTAAATTATTATTCATTTGTTAATTGTATGTGTACCTGAGTATATCTATGTACAGCATGTACATGAATACCCACTAAGGCTAGATGGGGGAATCGAATCTCCTAGAACTAGAGTTAATAGGTGATTGAGAGCTACCTAGCGTGGATGCTATGATCCTCTGGAAGAACATCAAGTGTTCTTAATTTCTGAGCCATCTCTCCTGCCTCACTTTCTCCATTTTATACAGTGTACGACCCAAGCCCAGGGATTGGTGTCACCTCCTTTTAGTGTGAGTCTTTCTACCCCAATTAACCTAATAGACATAATCCCTCACAGGCCTAGCCAGAGGCTAGGTAATACCTCATAGGTGTGTCTCCTGTGTGTTTCCATATCCTGTTGTTTTGGAAGTTAACACTAAGCATTGCCATGGGACTTGCTTTTGATGAACTGGCCCCATGGGTCTAACTGAAAGAGGAGAGCCAGGCTAGATTAGAGAGAATATGAAGATCTGGGCTGTTGGAAGGTGTGTGGGCTGCATAGATAAGCTACCAATTTTGCCTATCACAACTCTACAGAATTCAAATCTGGTTTTGGTTGGTCATCACTGTCCTATAGCCTCACTTCAGGCTTCTCAGACTGTGAAAGGTCTCGATCTTAGAGCTTGCCCATTTGTCAGAACCTTGTCCGAGGAGCAATTTGTAATATTAAGTTACCCAGTAGTTTTTCTTGGATCCTGATCCATGTGGTACTGTGGGAAGGAGAATAGTTAACAACTGAGATTACTCCATCAGAAATGCCACATCCTTCCATCATAAATATGTTGGATACCCAGACGGAGCTCTCTTTCCTTTTCTGGGCCCTCTGAGTTTTAGATAATTATGCTTGACTACATCTTTCCAAAACAAAAGCAGAACATGAGGCTATGGCTGCAGAGTCAAGGTAATATGTAACTGAATTCCAGAAAAACATCATTATAATGGTTTCCTGGCGGTGCCTGCATACTGTATGCATGTATTTGTAGATGTGTGTGCATGTGTGTATATGTGTATATGTGTATGTGGTATATGTATGTGTGTGTGTATGTGTGTGTGTGTGTGTGTATGTATGCATTTCCAGTCCCACAGTTTATTTACATTTTTCATTATCACTGAGAATATATGCTGGTGGGAACATTTGCTGAAGTAAAAAATTAGTAAATAAATCCCTTGTGTCTGTTAATTTTCTGTTACTGTAATAAAATATCATGACCAAGACAATCTATAGAAGAAAGAGCTTATTCGGGCTTATGTTTCCAGAGGAAAAGTCTGTATTGCTGGACAAGACATGGAAGCAGGCGACCAGAGCAGGAAGTTGAAAGATCTCGTTCATCTTTAACCACACAGAGCAGAGATGATTGGGGTGGGGAGAAGGTGGGCTGGAAGTGAGAGGCTATAAAACTCCCAAAGGCCACCCCAGTGACATACTTCCTCCATCAAGGCCACTTCCTAACCTACACACACACACACACACACACACACACACACACACACACACACACCACCACCACCACTACAAATAGTGACCAGGTAGGGACCAGGTATTCAAATTCAAAGCCTTTGGGGGATATTTCTCTTTGAACCACCACATCCTTCATTAAGATAGTATTTGTCAACTAGGCATGGTGGAACACACCTGCAGGCCTGTCACTCAGGACTGCACACATAGTGGGTTTGGGGCCAGGTGGGGCTACACAGGGAGATCATGTCTCATAAAACAAATACAGGGTGGCAGGATGGTTCCATGGGTAAGGGCGCTTGTTGCCAAGTCTGATGACCAGAGTTCAACTCCCAAATGACCTGAGCTCAATCTCCAGAAGCCACAGGGTGAAAAGGGAGAACTGATTCCTGCAAGTATTTTTCTGATCTCTGCACATATGTATCTGTGTATCTCTGGAACCCAGACAAACAAAAATAAATAAATAAATAAATAAATAAATAAATAAATAAATAAATAAATAAAAACTTAAAAAGCAAAATAAACAGGTTGTATCAGTTAGTAGGTAACGGCTGAACTGCTGGAGACTCTTCAGACCATAGCAGATGCTCATAAGCAGAGAGATTGAAATGAAGTCTCTGTTCAGGTCCATTGACAAAATAAACATTGCAGGTGGCTGTTTGCAAGACCATGAAGAGGAAGGAAGTTGAGTCATGCGCCCCTGAGCGGGGTTCCCACGGTTTGGCTACCAAGCAATTGGAGCTCTGAAGTACACCCATAACTGTAGTTCAGAAGTACACCGCAGAACTGACCTGGCTACTCTTCTTCCCTGCATATTTCAACTCGGCCACGCTTCCATGATAATTATCAAAGGAAATAAAAAGCAGACAACTTAGAACTGGCAACAGCCTAACAATCTACTACCTTCTGGCCAGGGAAAACTTCATAAGAGTTAAAAATCTGCTACTGGCTGCCACTCTGTGATCAAGACCCATAGTTCCATCATATGCATTTGTTTTAAAACTCCTGCAGGCGGGCGGGCGGGCGGGCGGGCAGTCTTTCCATCACTTCTGGGAGAATTTGGTTTCAAGACAAAAGAAAGAAGTTTGTGGCCAGTGCCTGTGTTTTTACAAGCAAGGTTACTCTGTCTCTTAGTCAAGTCTTTGAGATAATCAATACTTATTCTGACAGATAAGAAGGGTGACGTTCACAGCCAGAGCTTATCTAGTGGCACAAGCTCAATTAGTGGCAGAATTCAGAAGCAGACCGAGTAAGAGCCAGGCAGAAATCACTACTCCCTCTACCACCCCTGCCACACTTGTAAAGATTTGTGTTAGAAGCCAGCTGATGTATGTCGCCTTCGTCTGCTCTCCCTCTTACCTCCTTGCGTGGGTACCTTGCTTTCACATGGATGCTGAAGACCACCCAGAGGTCCCTGTGTTCAACTTAACAAGTTTTACTACCCGAGCCCATTCCACAGTCCCCTCCCTTCCTCTCTACTTCTTTTCTGCAGGTCTCTGGCTGGTTGTTCTTCCCGCTCTAACCAGCACCTTCCTGTACCTTCCATGCTATATGGCTTTGAAGACAATGGCAGTTTGAAGAGCCTCTTGGGCCCCAAAGGCCTTGGCTGTGGAATCAGAGCGCTGGCAGCAGCTCATTTTGCAAAGTGACAGCAGGTCTCAGTTAGCCTGGGAGGGAGGCTACACCTCGGTTAACTCGGTGGCCACCATCCAAATTGTCCCACGGTCAAGAAGCGGGCTGCTTCTCATGCCTCTTCTGCACACAGCGTTTGTTTCCCCTCTTTGTCTGTGCCTGTCTTTTCTTCTCAACTGCTGCAAAATACTGTTTCAGCCTGAGGTTTCAATTAGGTTCTGGCATGATGTGTTCATGCCACGCTTTGTGTGGCCCGAAGAGAGCATCCGTCCTGGGGCTTCCTCTGCAAGGGAGCTGCTCTGCCTGCAGAATTTCCTTTTCATGCTGCCACAAGGGTGCCTCCTTTCTCATTTATCTAAAGCCTTGTTTGTCTTTTCGGAAAGAGATGCTGGCCTGTGATTGTGACTGGGGGGTTGGGAGGGGCGAGGATTGACATCTTTTAAAGAAAGCCTAGCTCCCTGGGGGGATTATTTCTCCCCAGCATTTATCCCCATGAATGTGGAACTTGAATGTTGGACACTGCATTTGTTTGGTAGGTAGTGGTGAAGGGAGCCTGCCCCAGCCTTTTTTTCTTAAAGCCTCCTTTGGGCTGTGCAGATTTGGATGGAACGTGTCCTGCCTGTAGAGAAGGCCTCAAAACAAAACAAAACCCAAAACCCCAAAACAAATAACTGGGGCCCAGAGTGGTCAGTGTTTCCAACCCTACTGTAGACAGGACTGTCTTTCACATTTGCCCTGTACAAGCGAAGGGCCAAGCCAGCAGACGCAAGCCGTCATTCCCAGGCTCCTGTAGACGTTTGTGGAAGAGCGGCGGTTGGCTGTGGAAAGGCTACTTTCAGGCATCCTTTGTGTCTGCCCCCGTGTGTGTATGAGCTGTCTGGCTTGCTACTTATTGTTCTGAACCTGGACATCTGGGATTGTGTCTATTCAGCTCCCTCAGTATAGAGACATGTAAATGAGTTTGTTAATACAACTGAGCAACTGATTAAACTGTTTGTTTGTTTGCTTGTTTTGTTTTATTTTAACTTGTTGCTTACTTAGGCACAACAGAGAGGCATGAAAGAATCCCCAGAGTTCTCTGTCTGTGCCTTTGAAAGCCCTACACACCTTGCTGAGCCTTTTCTGGCATACAGGACAATGGTCAGACTGGCTGAAATTTGTTTGCCTGTTTTAGACAAGGTCTCACCTTGTACACCAGGCTGGCCTTGAACTCAGAGTCTGCCTGCCTCTGACTCCTGAATGTTGGGATTAAAGCTGTGTGCCACCACTCCAACCTGAGTATTTTCTTTAATTATGTACATGTATGTGGCTGTGTGTGAATATGTGTAGCTGAGTACATGTCTCCTTGGAAACCAAAGTGTCAGATCCCTCTGGAGCTGGAGTTACAGGTAGCTGTCGACTGCCTGACATGGGTGCTGGGAACTAGATGTTGGTCTTCTGCAAGAGCAGCTCGTGCTCTTAATTGTTGAGCCATCTTTCTAGCCTCCTAGCTAAGTTACTCTTCTTGCTCTGAGTCAGGGATGGTGATCAATGAGATGGGAAGATACCAAGCCACCTACAAGGTAAGACATTTATAATTAAGAATAGAGTTCAGGTTGGGGAGATGCCTCAGTCATTAAAGCAATTTGTTCTAAGCCAGAGGACTGGGGTTTGGAGTCCCCAGAACCATGTAGGTGCCAACGAGGTGTGGCAGCCTGCCTGTAATTCCAGCCTTTGGTGGCAAGGACAGGACATCACCAGAACAAGCTATCTAGTAAGACTAGCCTTAGTAGGAAGCTCTTGACACCTACTCTTTGTCCATATTACTGTTGACAGCTTTGGCTTAATACCAACACACCCTAGAAGAGACAGATCTATGAAGACACATGAATGCAACATGCATATATAAGCACAAAATATACATCTATAGACACAACTCATAAACCCATTCATCTAAACTGTATATACATATAATATGTAACATGTATGCACACACATATGCACACATATGCATGTGGATTTTACTAAGTTGACTGATATCTGGAAGTGGCTTATTCCCACTGGCCTCACTTGAAGTGCTACCATTTCCTCTGCCTGAGGGTCTCTGGTTTCTGAGGCTTTTTCACAGAACGTTTTGTACCAGAGTTCACTTCCTACTTACAGCTTTTGACAGCCTTAGTCAGGCCTCCTAACGAGAACCCTCTGCCACATGGCCTTTCTGGAGGGTGTGTGCCTGCCGTATTTTTCATACATATTATCCACACAGATGGACATATGTTTTCCCAAGCCATAAGAAACTCGTTAGGAGCTCCTGCTTCTGCTGAAGCTGTCAGGCTGCCTTCCTGACAGTGGGCCAAGCTGGCTTTCTACTGACAGACCCCTTCAGACATTTAGCTTTTATTAAATAGAACATTTTAAGATGTAACACCCCACGTCACCCAGCGTGAAGAGTTTGAGCGGCATGTTTTTTTCCCCCATAATGACATTTGTTTTTAGTCATCTTTTCCAGAATTGGATTTACTGTGACATGAGAGGGAAAACGACTCATTTCAGGAAGCTGACTGACTTGGCCAAAGTGGGTTTAGCTTATTCCCGTCGGACCATGTATCTAGGAACTTGCTACAAACAGGAAGTCGTTGCCATTTCCAGGTCTCTCTGGAAAAGTATGTGGAAGGCAAGCCTTGGTACCCAAAGACTCCAGAGAACCTTTGCTTTCTCTATACGCACACTGATCATGCGTGGCCCGGGCTGCTGGCCTACTTCTGCAGCCTGTTGGTTGTCAGGCAAGCTCCACTGGCCTTCTTCAGACACGGAGAATGTTTCTCAGCCACTTCAGTGTCCCTAGCCTCTGGTCACATCTCTGTAGCGTAGGTGTAATCTCAGAGTTATCTGAAAGACCACATGCCAAAGGCGTGTTCTGCTTGTGAAAGTATTGAAATGTGGTACTGGCTTTAGGAAGTGGGGCCTAGTGGGGGGTCCTTAGATGGAGGGAGTGGATCCTCAGAGGGAATCCTAGACCCCACCCCTCTCCCTCTCTTGTCCTCTCTCCTTCACTCCCCTTCTCTCTCCCCTCTTCTGTCTTTAACCTTCTCCTTCAGTCCTCTCCCCTTTCCCTCTACTCTTTTTCTTTGTCTCTCCCTCTCTCCCGTCCTCCCTCTCTCCCGGACCCCTTTCTCCCCACCCCTTCTAAACTTACCCCCTGTCCTGGTTGTTTTAGTTTACTTCCAACTTGTTATAAGCTAGAGTCATCTGAGAAGAATTATAATTGAAAAGCCCCTCCATGAGATTGGCTTGTAGGAAAGGCTGTAGTGCATTTTCTTGCCTGATGATTTATAGGAGAGGGCCCAGCCCACCTTGAGCAGAGCTGCTCTCGGCTAGTGATCATGGGTGCTGCAAGGAAGCAGGCTGAGCAACCCATGAGCAGCAAGCTAGTAAGCCATGGCTTCTGCTTTACTTCTTGCTTGCACATTCCTTCCCTGAGTTCCTTCCCTGATTTTCCTCAGTGATGGACTGTTAGCCAACGTGTGAGCTGAAATCAACTCTTTCCTCCCCAAGTTGTTTTTGGTCTTTTTTTTTTTTTTTCTTTTTTTTAATCACAGCAGAAGAAACCTAACTAAGATGACTCCTCTTCCCCTCCCTCTTTTCTCCCTCCTCGGACTTCGATGCAACCTGTTTTTCTGATACTGCCCTACCTGCTAGCCGCTGTCCTCCCTAGAACTGAGCCAGTACAAGTTCCTTGCTTTTTGAACTTTTAAAACTATAGTCTAAATAAATAAACCTTTTCTCCCTTGATTCTTTAATTATGGGAACACAACGCTGACTGATGCATTCTGTCCAAAATACTCTCTCTGCTTCCCTTCTCAGTAAACCCTCGCCATTATAATCTTACATTTTTATGTGACTATTTGGCTTGACGTCGGCATGCTCCATGGGATTTTAGTTGCACTGGGACCTGGTGTCCTTTCCTTATGTTCTTAGCACATACTGAAATCCTTCTGTCCTTCTGTAATAACTGGAAGACAAAGCTCTCAAAACTGAGTGAGAAGACTCACAAGTACATGGGTATCGATTGTCCTACAAGGGCAGAGATTCCGAGACATACTCCAGCATGATGCCTGTCCCATAAAAGTAACCAGGCGATCAAGTACCACTGCTTCACATGATGCCATGCCCAGTGACTTTGAAGAGATGAGCTTCCACTTAGAAGGATAATATGGACTAAGAGGAAGGAATTAACAAAGAGCACAAGTCTGGGTTTGTGTTTGTGGGTGCACAGATATGCATCTGTATGCATGTGGTGGTCAAATACAACCTGGAGTGTCAGCCCTAGCCGTCTACCTGGTTGAGACAGGGTCTCTTTTGTAGTTTGCTGCTGTGTGCTCTGGGGTAGCTGACCTGAGCTTCCAGGAATGGATCTTGCTCTGCCTTCCTTCTCAACCCAGGAGTGCTGAGATTACAGGCTTGTGCTGTCATGCCCAGCTTTGTGGCTCTCAGGACTCAAGTCCTCATGATGGGTGGCATGTGTTTGGTTCACTGAGCCCCAGCCTCTCACTTTCTAATGGTGTGTGTCTTCTTAGTGAATTCACCTCTCAGCCTCAGGCTCCTCGACTATAAAATAGGGTGAGTTGTTAGGGTAACATGGAGTGGTCCATACACACTGCCTCCCAAGCACAACGCATGATACATGCTCCCTCACCCTGGGCAACATTTTGAGTGACTCAGCAAATATCATGCTTTCAAATGTAGAGGTCATGGGCCACAGTGGCTCTAGTTGACACTTCACCTCTTGTCTTCCTGAGTTTTGCTTTCCTACTGTGCAGAATGAGAGGGTTGGGGCGTGGTTGGGTTCCTCCCAAGTGTAACTGGATGTGGACATGCAGTAAGTAGACAAGGAGTGACTATGACAGAGCAAGTTTCCAGGAAGTGGTGGCTGAGCCACATCTGGAAGGTCAGATAGAACTTGTTTTAGGCAGAAAGTAGGATGCAGGATTCCAGCCACATAAAAGAAAGTGTGCAAAGCCCCCAAAGCGGAGAAGTCACTTGTTGCATTCAGGCCAGGATGGTACTGGGGATGTGGCTCCCTAGGAGTGAAAGGGAAATGTCTGTTGTAGACCTGCTTTCTTGAAAGACTTAGGGATCACACTGCTTGAACCTGATGAATGGGGAGAAAGCAGGAGCTTGGAGTGAGGGACACTGGCTAGGAGCTCATGTGTCTTCTGACAGAGCTGACAGAGGCCTGGGCTCAGATTAGTGGGAGGAGTGAATGGTGAGTGGTCAAGGGAGAAGCTAGAACATCTGAATGACACACCTGGTGTCAGAGCCAAGACAAGAGGTGAAAGAGGTTTCCCGTTGCCGCTCGAAAGAGTGTTTTTCATCCTCAAGAAGCTCAGCTTGTTCCCTAGAAATGGGCATCAGTGATTGGCAGCCCTGCAGAGGATTTCTTGGCCTCCAGCTAAATGCAGGATTGAGTACAGGCAGCCAGGGGCCAGGATGGAAGGATCAAAGGATGAGTGGCAGCCATCTCTAGCGCTTGGCAAGGAGGTTACCCATCCACCTCTACAACTGTCCTGAAATGGATGAGGGAATGCTGGGGAATTGGGCGAAAGAACAAACATGTAGCTTTAGAAATCCAGAACAGAACCAGGCTACTCCACAACCTTAAGATTGAGGCAGGAAACAGGCTTTCTTTACCAGCTGCCCTGGCAGGCACAGAAAATCCCCAGTTATCCAGGATACCCAGTGGACATGGGAGTGGAAATGTAACCTGGCATCTGGTAGATCTGGGGCTTCCGGCATGGGATAGTTCAGGTGGAATAGTGTGCTGACAAGGGTTAACCTGCTGATGGCTGGGCTCCATCACCTTCCTCCTGTGTGTTGTGAGTGAGCCACTCAGCTTGTTCAAACTTCAGTGTTCTCATTCTCCATAGCTTGGACAACTTACACAGAGAGTCTGACATGTACTAGGTGGTATGTACTTCGAGGCTGGGGATGCAGCTCATCTGGCAGAATGCTTGCCTGGCATGTGAGTCGCAGATTTTATCTCAGTACCACATAAAACCAGACCTGGTGACACATACCAATCCCAGTACTCAGAGCTAGAATCAGGAGGATCAGTTCAAGGTCAGGCTCACCTATATCTTAGTCAGGTTTCTGTTCCTCTCATAAAACACCATGGTCAGAAGCAAAGTGGGAAGGAAAGGATTTATTCCAACTTACAGCTCTCAGGTCATAGCCATGGTCTAAGGAAGTCAGAGCAGAACCTGCAGGCAGGAATCTGCAGGCAGGAATTGAAGCCAAGGGCACCGAGGAACAATGCTTATTGGCTTGCTCCTCATTACTTGCTCAGCCTGCTTTTTTACAAGAACCATTAGCCCAGAGATGGCACTGACCACAGTGGTGACGGCCTTCCCAGCTCATCATGAACCAAGAAAATAATCCACAGGCTTGCCTACAGGCCAATCTTAGGGAGATACGTTCTCAGTTAAGATTTCCTCTTCCCAAGTATTTTTAGGTTTGTGTCAAGCCAGAAAAAATCACCAACAAAAGTGAGTTCTAGGCCAGCCTGGGCTA
Source organism: Uromys caudimaculatus (assembly GCA_028551405.1). Lineage (NCBI taxonomy): Eukaryota > Metazoa > Chordata > Mammalia > Rodentia > Muridae > Uromys > Uromys caudimaculatus. The sequence goes on from CM052706.1 coordinate 58,080,885, forward strand.
CATTAAATCCCATCTAAAAATGAGCAAAACTGTAAAAGAGGGCTTAGGTCAGTCAGGGGAATATACAAGCACATGCTCGGATACTCGGAATTTCATTTTTTCTGGTTCCTGTAAAGTATGGGCCATCCCTGAAAGCTCAACCAGGATGTCCTCCTTCCAAGGCCTCTAGATGACTGCAGTACTGGCTGGCTTTGAGCCCTTTGTCTAGAATAACTCTGGCTGTGCATTCCCAGAGTGTTAGCCAGTGGCCTGGGGGCCTGATAGGGCTCCTTTTTCCACCCAGATTCACTGGCATCAGTCTAAGGGTTGGTAATGGAACAGTAGTACTGACATTCCCAAACTTTTGTTGGAAATGTTGATTCTTGGGACCTGGGAGAGTCCTTCGGGATTAGAGTCTGGGGTACAGCAGTTTGTTTTTTCACAAGATCTCCAGATGATTCTGCAGGGTGTGACAGTCTGAGACCCACTAAACCACCACCAACAGGGGGTAAATGTTTGAGGGTGAGTGGTACATAGGGACCTCATGGGAATGGAGCACTGGGCCAGTGACTCTTTAGGGTTTTAAAAAAGACATTTGCTATAGAAGAGAAGTCTGAAAAATTGTCATAAGGATGCTGAAGTGTAACTCTCCACAACTGATGCCTTCTGGCAGGCAACAGGTGGGAAAGGACTCAGTTTTCTTTTAAGGGATGGCCACTGGGAGTTTGAACACGCTACTGTGAGTATATGTGTGAGCAACACAAATTGGACTTGTTTCTTCTTCCTCTTCTTCCTCCTCTTCTTCCTCCTCTTCCTCTTCCTCCTCCTCCTCCTCCTCCTCTTCTTCTTCTACCTCTTCCTCTTCCTCTTCTTCCTCCTCTTCTTTCTCCTTCCCCACCTCCTCTTCCTCCTCCTCCTCCTTTTGATAAGGAGGGTTACAGGGTGGAGGAGACAGACTCGAGAGGACTGGGACGTGAGTGTGATCAGGGTGCATGATGTGAAATTCCCAAATAATCAATTAAATATTACACAATGAAAGAAAAAGAACATTTTGCAGAGGCTGAGGAAATGCTCAGGCAATAAAGCGAGGGCTTGAGTCCCACCCCCAGAAGCTGGCACAGTGGCCCATGCTGTTCTCCAGGGCTGGGGCAGCAAAGACATGCAGATCTCTAGACCTCATTGGCCTCAACCTGGCTGAATCAGAGAGCCTCGGCTTCTATAAAAGAGCTGTCTCAAAATTAATTAATTTAATTAATTAATTAAATAATTTAATTAATTAAGTCAATCAAATTAATTAATTAATTAATTAAAAAATGAAGGAGCTGAATCCACATAATAATAAGAAGATGACTGATCCCCACAAATCATCCTCTGACCCACACCCCATAACACACAGTATACACATGCACAAATAAATATAATAAAAAATAAAGTAGAGAGAAATTGAGGAAGACCCTGATGTTGATCCATATGTACTTGCACACACATGACTGTGCACCCTCAAGCATATGTGCACACACCCACATGCATGAACACACACACACACACACACACACACACACACACACACTCACGCACAAAGAATTTTTTGTTGTTTGTCTCTAATTCTAAGCCTGTTAAGACTGTCAGTGAAACCAGACTGACTGGGGCTCCACATGCAAGTGTCTAGTACCCAGGGTTCGCGAGTGCCGTGGAAGGTTAGGGACACTAGGCAGCTGAGAAGTGGGATGCTTTTGCATTTAAGCTTTCCTAGCAGAATGTTCTCCAAACAGGCAAAGCTCAGAATCAGACGGTCTTGCCGCTCTGCTCTTCTGCCCTTTTCAGAATAGTTTTACAATTCCAGAGCAGAGTCGGGGCCTTAGAAGTGTTCAGCTCATCTGATTTTCCATAGCTTTGTCCTGGAAAATGCAGTCTTGGCAGCAGGGGAAGCTGCTTAAAGAATCATCTAGGCAGAACTCAGAGTCCAAGGGCAAGCGGATCCTCTGTCATAAACAAGAAGAGCACACGGCTATGTAGCCACTGCTGCTTCTGGGACTGACTCCAGAAACCTGTGCCCACAGTTCTGCTTCAGGCAACACGTTTTAATCTTATTTAAGCCCCACACTCATTCATGACCCACATTCACATGTGCCTAGCTCATTTATATTTCTCTCCTCAGCATGGGTTAGGTCAGCATCCTGCCATGTTCAGATCGTGTGGGCTGCATTTGTAAGGCTGCTCATCTTGAACAGAGCTACCATAGACTTCTCTCCCACTTAGCACTTGAGCCCGAGAAGTGAAGGCTCTGTGCTAAACTTGGTGTGAACTTGGGAAGTCTGGATGGAGCCTACAGAAAGCCCAGGTGCTACCCACTGTCTGAGAACAGACCTTCGTCCTCCTGTGCAGGAGTTTTCCTCCACACTCACATGGAATTCTCTCTCTATGAGGAGCCATGTTCAGTTACAAGAACAGCCTGAACCTGCCTCCTGCTGCCTCGCTATTATCTACTCAGAGGTTCCTTTCTCACTGTGAAGCTCCCAGGAATCTAGAGCACCCCCCCCCCCCATGTCAGACACATCAGGCTATCCTAAAAATGATGGTTTTACTTCCCGCGTATGCAAAATTCCTAGAAAGACAGCAAAGAGTATTTTGTGTTCCTTTGAACAGAGAGGAGAGGGGCCTATCATCAGTGGACCTAAGAGAGAAGGATTCCTGTTTCTGAGATGGGGACCTATTAAGGTTATCTTTTATGTCCTTTGAAAGTTAATTTTTTGTTGTTGTTTTTATTTAAACCCGTGTGTATCTTGGAGTAAATTAGCTCTGAAACTTTGACCCTCCTCCAATATATTTATTTATTTATTTATTTATTTATTTATTTATTTATTTATTTATTTATTTTTGGAGTAATTGTCTTACTATGAAGGCTGGCCTCAAACTCATGATTCCCCTGCCTCAGCCTCCTGAGTAACGGGATTACAGGTATGCTGCTCATGCACACCTCTCTGGGAAGAACTACTTTTGTCCTGGTCTGCAGCATCCTCTGCTTTCTTTTGACTTGGATCTTCTGTCTTCTGGGTACCACATCTCCCACCTCCTTCCTTTATTGTGAGAGAATGCATCTTCCAGTAAGAGCCCATGAGAGGCAAACTACATTTGGAAATGCTTTGTTTTCCTTAGGGATAGGCAAATTTGACTTAGTATAGAACTCTAATTTTGAAGTTATTTTCTTCAAAAATTGTAATGTGTGTTGAAGTTATCATCCACTTTCAAGCTGCTGATGGGAACTCCGTCCGATGCCCTTTTCTTAGTGTGCCTCTTCCATCTTGGAGGCTGGGGTTATCTTTGTGGCCGTGGTGTGAGCTATCTGTCCACGGGAGACACTTCTCTCTGGGCCTCAGATACCCTTAGAAGCCTTGTGAAGTGGGTCAAGAATGCAGGACCCTGAGCACTCTAAAACAAGGTCATCTCTCAAAGTTGTGTTTGCACTGAGCAACTTTAAGGTAGGAGATAGGGCTCCTTCAGAACAAAGAGCAGAGTATCCATTGCTCCCAGTAACTACAGTTGATCCCTCGAGCCTGAAGTTCTTTAGCTGCATTGCAAACCACTGCATGACAAACTTCCCATGAGCCTCTGTGGTACTTGAGAGCAAGGAAGACTGAGCAAACCTGCTGATGTTCCATACTCTGTCCCCTTTGTCTCTGACGTGACTCTTCTGAATTCTATCTATATTCATCTTAGCTAACTCACTCATTGTAATAAAAAAAAAAATCAACTTCCACATCTGACACCATTTCTCTGTGGATCTAGGACCTAGGAAGATAATTGTTCCTGCATCTCCTGCATTTTTAAAATTCGCATTTTATGAAAGGCACCAATTCAGTGACTTTTGGTATATTTGGATTATTATATAGTATCTTTATGATAGAAACTGCAGAAAATTCCCACCATCTGAAGAAAATGTCCATACCTATCAGCAGCACCCATATGACCCCCTCTCTGTAGCTCTGAGCAACCACTAATCTACTTTTCCTCTGCAGAACATTTCATATAAATAGGATTATACAATGTGTGATTTTACACGACTCACCTCATTAATGCAGCATAAGGTCTTAAAGACCCATGCCACCCAATATTTGAGTACCCCATTCCCTTGAACTGGTAAATGATTCTCCATGGTATGGAAATACCATTTCTTTTCTTTGTCATTTATTAGCTGGAGGATGTTTGGGTTGTTTTAGCATTTATCTCTGATGAATGATGTTTCTACTGTAATCTGAATGTCCACCCCCAAAATTCATGTGTTGGAATCTTATATCCACCATGATGGTAATGAGGAAATGAAGCCTTTCAAAAGAGCTATCTTGACATGGCTTGTCACAGATAAAGCTCACCCTGAGGTGTGTCAGTGCAGTGGTGTGGCTAGGGAGTGGTCACACTGGGGTGTGTCAGTGTAGTGGTTTTGGGAAGGAGTGCCTTTAAAGATGAACGCTTAATCCTTAAGAGACAGGATTAGTTCTTCAGGAATGTCGTTCTTCTCTCAAGAGTGGTTTGTTCTAGTTTTGTTTCTGTTGCTATGATAAAGAACACAGACAAAAACAACATAGAGGAGGAAGAGGTGGATTTGACTTCTAACTCCAGGCTACAGCTCATCATTGAGGGAAAGTTAAGTGGGGATTTAAGCAGCTGGTCACAGCCTACCTGAGGTCAAGAGCAGAGAGAGAATAAATACATGCTCTCTTGCTCTGGACTCAGCTAGCTTTCTCTATTCTTGTGTAGTTCACAGCTTGGCCCAGAACATGGTGCTGTTCATATCTAGGGTGGGTCTTTCTACCTGAGCTATATCCAAGACAAGCCACATACACATGCTCGTAGGCCAACCTATTCTAGATAATTCTTTATTAAGACTCTCTTCCCAGATGGTTCCAGGTTATGTCAAGTGGACAGTTGGAACTAACCTGCTTTGGGGTGATCTAAGGCCTCCTGAAGTGGTGCACCCTGCTTTTCTATTTGATTCTATCCCCTTTTCCTTCATGTATTTTGGGGTTTGTTGTACTGTCTTTCTGATGAATTAATCCTTTGTACATATAAAATGTTTTAATTTGACTAATAGCACTTTTCAAATCCATTTCATCTGGAATTTAGATAACCATTAAGATAGCTAATCCAAAGCTGAGTGTGATGGTACACACCTTCAGTCCTAACAGTTGGGAGGCAGAGACATGTGGGTTTTAGACTAGCCCGGTCTACAGAGGGAGTACCAGGACAGTCAAACAGAACAGGAACCTGGAGGCAGGAGCTGATGCAGAGCAGAGGTGTACTAGCTAGTTTTGTATGTCAACTTGACACAAGCTGAAGTTATCACACAGAAAGGAGTTTCAGTTGAGAAAATGTCTCCATGAGATCCAGCGGTAAGGCATTTTCTCAATTAGTGATCAAGGGGGGAGGGCCCCTTGTGAGTGGTACCATCTGTGGGCTGGTAGTCTTGGGCTCAATAAGAAAGCCAGCTGAGCAAGCCAGGAGAAGCAAGCCAGTAAGCAGCATTTCTCCATGGCCTCTGCATCAGCTCCTGCTCCTTGACCTGCTTGAGTTCCAGTCCTGACTTCCTTTCGTGATGAACAACAATTGGAAGTGTAAGCTTAATAAACCCTTTCCTCCCCAACTTGCATCTTGGTCATGATGTTTGTGCAGGAATAGAAACCCTGACTAAGACAAGAGGCCATAGAGGGGTGCTGCTTACTGGCTTGCTCCTCATGACCTGCTTTCTTACAGACCCCAGAACCTCTAGCCCAGGGACAGCACTGCCCATCATGGGCTGGACCCACTGCCATCACTCACCAATTAAAGAAATGCCATACCCCCGGATCTTATGGAGACATTTTTTCAACTGAGGTTCCTTCCTTTCAAATAACTCCAGCTTTTGTCAAGTTGACATAAAACTAGCCAGGATGTTTTCCAAGTGGCCTTTTTTTTTTTATTATTATAGTTGCAAATATCAAAAAATAAAATTGTAGTCAGGAATAGTGTCACATACCTTTAATCCAAGCAGCTGGGAGGCAGAGGCAGGCAGATCTCTTAAGTTTTAGGACTAGTCCCAGGACAGCCAGGGTTACACAGAGAAACCCTTCCTTAAAAAAACAAAAGAGGAAGAGGAGGAGGAAAAGGAGGGGGAAGAGGAAGAGGAGGAGGAAGAGGAGAAAGAGGAGGGGGAAGAGGAAGAGGAGGAAGAGGAAGGAGTAGAGGAAGAGGAGGAGGAAGAAGAGGAGGAAGAGGAGGAGGAAGAAAGAAGAAAAGCATAGCTGCAGTAGATAGTATCCCAAAGGACAGATGTCACTGGGAAAAGGCCACAAAAAGTAAAAATCCCAAACCCTCACCTGAGTCACATGCCTGTCACAGGCACATTTCCTATTTAAAATGTGGCACACCTGGACAGTACTAGCTAGCTCGTGGGAGCTAGAAGAATGAGATGAAATAAGAAAGCAAGTCATGAGACTACAGAGATGGCTCAGTGGTTAAGAGAGCATACTGTCCTTGCAGAGGACCTGAGTGTGGTTCCCAGCCCACAGGTGTAGTGTCCACATGATGAGCCTTGCTCGGGCTTGCCTTCCCCTGCCTCCACCACTACCCCCTTGTCAGTGTTGGCCCCAGAACACAGTGCCTCACACCTGCCAAGCAAGCACTCAACCACAGAGCCATCCCTTCAGTCCCTGGATTTCTTAAGCCAATAATATAATTTGATCTGGGGAAGTCTATCTTGGTATTCAGTATTCTGTCAGGATAGTTTTCTGCACTCCCCCTTTCAATTCTCCTGTAGCCAAGCAGGAAAGAAGTCTCCGGGCTCATATGCTATAGCCCGGAGCTCACAGGGGATTTGACCTTCCCTGAACCCTGTGGTCCCAGAGCCCCCTCTCCTTTCCTGTTAGTGGGATCCAGTGGCCCTGGAATAAAATAAAGAACTTTATTGCTTTGACAGGCAGCCAGCCCCTCTAGGGAAAACATGATGCGTTGTGTTGTGTAGGGAAAAGCCAGTATTACAAGATCCAATAATCTGGTTTTTAGACAGAGGCATGACCCCGATTGTGCTGTCTGTGACTACGCACAGAATTTATATCGTCTTCCAAAGCAGGTTTTAAAATCAGTGTGTGCTTGGCTTGTCTGTTTTAGATATGAAATATATTTTGCCTAACCATCTTTTATTTCTTTTGCAAACAAACTAGATTTTTCTTGTTACAAAAGTTAGCACACATTGAGCACCTACTGTGTACCAGGCTCTGTGTAAAGTGACAGAAATCTAAAGAGTCAGAGATGGGAACATACAGTTTGCAGGTGGGCGGGTGAGTAAAAGACAAAGTGTGTGTTAGTCACTTTCCATGTTGCTGGCACAAAAATATGTGACAAAAACAACTTAGGAAGGGAAGGTTTCCTTCTAGCCCATTGCTTGCAGGTGTGGGAAAGAGTGTTTGGCAGCTGGTGTCATGGTGCCCCAGACAGGAAGGGGGGTCATGCTGGTGCATGTCTCACTTTCTCCTCTCCTTCTTTTATATTCAGTCCAGGGCCTCAGCCCCGGACATGATGCCATCTAGGCTAGGTCTTCCTGCCTCCATTATGTCTAGAAAACTGTGTGCATGCATAGGCATTCCTGCACATTAAATAAGTAAACAAACAAATAAACAAGTAAACAAAAATTGAGAACGTAAAGATGATACAACCATGTAGGTCTTTTTGTTTGTTTGTCTGTCTGTTTAGGAGACAAGACTTCACATTGGCCCAAGAAGTCTTCAAACTCACCATGTGTCCTGGTTTGCCTCCCATTGCCATAATAAAGACCATTATGCAAAGCAACCTGGGGAGGAAGGAGTTTGTGTATCTTTTGACTTACACTCCCTTTTGAAGGCAAGTTAGGACAGGAACTCAAGGCAGGAACCTGTAGGCAGGAACTGAAGCAGAGACCATGGAGAAACACTGCTCATTGGCTTGCTCTCCAGGCTTACAGCTACCTTCTCGGGACTACCTGCTGTGGGGTGACATTGCCCGTGCTATGCTGTGTTCTGTCTTATCAATCATCAGTAAGTGAAAAGCAAAGCCCCACTTTGACATAACTACAGGACAGTCTGATGAAGGCGTTTTCTCAGTTGAGCTCCCCTCCTCCCAGATGATTCTAACCAGCACACTATGTAACCATAAAGATGACTTGGCATGTATTACCATGACCTGTTTATGCCATGCTAGGGATCAAACCCAGGCCCTCATGCTTGCTAGGCAAAAATTCTATCAAATGATCCCATTCCCAGCCACATCCCCAGTTCCCCATGTAGCTTTATAAGTTCTTATAAAAAAGCATAGCAAAGCTAAAAGATTACACAGAGTTCTGCAACAGCAAAAAGCAAAGGGTGTGTAAAAGTAGAATCTTATTTGCAATGAGACCCTTTAAAACTCCTTTACAGTGCTCTGTTAGTGTCTGATCTCTACCATACACCACTAGATGAAGATACAAAGCCTTCTCTAGACTGTCCTTGTGGGAGGTCTGATGGTTTTCTTACAACTGCTACAAGTACGTGAGAACAGATCTACAGACAGAAAGTGAATCGGTGGCTGCCAGACTCTGGAGGAAGGATGAACTGAAGAGGCAGCTCACAGGCATAAGGCTCCTTTTGGGGGTGATGAGAATGTTTTAAAATTTCATTATAGCAATTCATCATATGTTATGTATATTAATCTCACTTTGATCAAAACTGTTAATTCATAACAATATGAAGTTTATCTCTGTAGGTGGAAGGGTGAGGGTGGATTCTACATAGAGGTCACTCAAACCTCGTCTTTGTTCTCTCTCTCCTTTTTTTTTTTTTTTTTTTTTGGTAGTAAAGGGTAATCGCAAATGTGAGCTGAACTGCCAGGCAACCGGCTATCGCTTCTACGTACGGCAAGCCGAGAGGGTCATTGATGGCACACCCTGTGATCAGAATGGCACGGCGATATGTGTGTCGGGGCAGTGCAAGGTAAGTGGGGCTGGACTTGGGGGTCTGCTGGGTATTCAACCTGTGATTGATGGTTTTCTATGGAAGGGATGGCCTGGGCTGCGAGCTCTGGGGCAGTGGCCTGAGATGGACCTGCTTATCAGCTCCCTGCTTTTGATCTTTAAGTCGCCCCATGTCATGCTAGCTTTTCAATTGTCTAATGATTTATGTTTGCGCTGCGTGCTTCATAGGGGCCTTGACACTTGACAGTCTTTTCTGGTGAGATGTGGTGCGCCTTCCCAATCTGTGGAGTGGGGGTCGTAGAACTGGCATAGCAGTCTCAGTTGGATACGGATGGCGCCAATGTTCCGGTGGCATTTTAAGAGAATGGTGCATTTTATCCTGTCTCCCCTGTGAGGCAGGCTTCTAAAGGAAAGTTGTTGAGTGCCTTTTGTAGCAGATGATGGACTTTAAGCAGGAAGTTTCGAACCTCCTCAGGCTTCTGAAATCTACTCTGCTAGAACTAAGTGGTGAATCCCAAACAAATCATGCCGTGCGGCAGGTCCCACGTGGGAGGTTTATTGGGAGGGAAAACAAAGGCAGCCTCTGGGAGAAGGAGAGAAGAGAGGAGGTGCAGGAGAATGAGTCGCTTATTGGATCTGTGGTGTAAGTGCAAAGTGACATGCTACAGGGGCCATGGCGCCGGTGCAAAGGGACAGACCCAGGAGCAATGCTGTCGCCCCTTGGGCCGCTAGAGATGATGTGTGTTATAGCTGGGTCCCTTGAAGCTGGCCGTAAAGATGCCTGATTATCATGAAGTCACTTCTAGCTGTCCATGGATGTGCCTGATTGCCAACCCGCATTCAGTGGGGATGTTCCCTGGTAACAAAAAGTGCTATTTAGTTAACAACATTCATTTTAAATATGAGAACACCGGCTTCATAGCCATATGTGTCTCCACCTGGCCTTCTACCCTCGTTCCATCTATAAATGCTTCTCTGGAGCTAAGGCCTAATTGTAACCATACAAGATAGGCTGCAATGCTGTCTCAGCTAATGCGTCATAGCTGGCAGCACAGACTTTCATCAGAGGACCAGCCCTTTGGCTATAATGTTTTCGAATGTAAATTTCTGTATGTTTAATATCAGAGCTAATAAAGTACGATTTATATATCTATGTACAATCTCTTCCCTCATCACCTTCAAAACAAAACACCGAAGACAAAAAAAATAAATAAATAAAAAATCCCTGTGTGTGGATGTGTGTGGATGCAGATGCATGCCTCTGCCATAGCACGTGTGTGGAGGGCAGAGGACGACCTCTGCTGTCAGTCCTTGCCTTCTACCTTGTTTTGAGACAGGTCTCTTACTGTTCCTGATGGTGTTCCAGCCCTGCTGGTCCAAGCTTCCTGAGATTCTCCCATCTCACCATAGGATGCTGGAGCTACAAACATGTCCTTCCACATCTGGCTTTATGTGGACCCTGAGGATCCAGATCCAGGCCTTCCTGCGTGCACAGCAGATGTTTCATCCACTGAGCCATCTCTTCAGTGCCCCACCCCAAAAGGCTTAGAAACTCTTTTTTAAAAAGAGAAACCCTTGCTGGTAGGACCGTATCTTAAGAAAATGAGATGAAACTTGGCCTTGAAGGTCAAGCTGGCTTCAAAGGAAGCTGGTCCCATTGTGTGAAGATCGGCAACAAGTTGGCCAGCAACTGTTCAGAAAGCACAGGCTTCCAGGCCCGAGGTTCAGAAGGCCCACAAGGCCCACCACCTTCTCTGTCAGGCATTACTGTCACCACTTGTCATTGTCATTTATAAGGTCTTTGCTCACAAAGGAACAGCACAGGAGTAGACGCTCTGTGAAGAACAGGCTACTTCAACATCCCAACAGAGCAAGCTCTGGCAAAGAGCCGTCTGAGGGTTGCCGCGTGCTGAGCCCTATGCTATATGCTCTGGAGTTTTTATTTTGGTGTGCATGTGCTTGTGTGTGCTCGTGTGTACCCATGCGTGTAGAGTCTGAAGGTTGACAAGCTTATCTTCCTCAGTTGCTCTTTGACTTAGCTTTTGAGACAAGGTCTCTTCCTTAACCTGGAGCTCATTGATTGATAAGGTTTAACTGACTGGCTTGCAGGCTGTCCACCTCTCTCTGCCTCCCCAGTCCTGGGACTATTAGTGTGCTTACACACACACACACACACACACACACACACACACACACACACACCCATCCTTTAGTATGTGTATTGGCATTCAATTTGAGGTCAGAGGACAACTTGGAAGAATCAGTTGCCTCCTCTCATGTGGGTTCTGGAGTATTGAACTTGGGTCAAAAGGTTGGACAGCAATCACCTTTTCCCACTAAGCCATCCCACCAGCTGCATGGAGAATCTGCTTAGAATGATACTGTCACTTGACTAATTGAGTTGAGTAATTTGTTATAGACAGTTGCATGACTCAGTCTTGAGCTAGGATGTAAGACTTCTCATTTATTTGAATTCCAGGTTTATGAGCCCCACTGGGGACTCCCTCTGATTGCTACTCCAAGGAAATCATTCTAATGGTGTCTTGTGGTGTTAAAAGCTCAGCATGCTTTTTTTCAATGAATGAATGAATGAATGAATGAGTAGACAAACTGAGAAGCTCTGCCGACTAGAATCAAGAATGAGATTATAGAAGGTTGTAATTTTATAGCCCTTGCTCTGTTTTGGGGACCTTTGAAAAATTTGAAAGATGTGAGTGGGCCTGGCCATAGCATGATATCATCAGCATTGACTCTGCCCATCCAGTGGCTAGGCAGGTACTTCTCCTCTCACTGCACCATGGCACGCACCCCTCTTAAAGCTTCATACATGGCCTAAGAAGAGGAAGAACTTTCTTTGGTCAGGAGTACAAGAGTAGCTTGCAGAGCCTGTGTCTGAAGAAGTGTAGGGGAGCCAAGCTCTCAGGACTCCAGCAAATGAGGCGTTGCCCATGGCAGTCTGCCTTAAAAATGTCTAAAGCTGAAACTGCACACAAACCTGATGTATGTCCCTAGTTATATAGTTCTTTTCTATTAGGTATTCTTTTGTTTTGAGCCACTTGGACAACTACCTAACATATTAAATCTGTCTTGATTTCTTGATTAATATATGTTTGATTTTACTTATGCATACATAGAAAGAGAGAAAGAGAGACATTACTGGGGTCTCTTGGGTCTTATCTTCTTGAAGGAAGGAATTCAGTCTAGAGACATAGGCAGTCAAAGTAGAAGTTAGTTCACTTAGCAAAGCACATACTCTAAAGAGAATCTGGGAAACAGCCCAGTGAATTCTGTGTCGTGAATGTTAAAGAATTTTTTATGAATATTTATGTGGCAGGTTGCATACTCATGGCATAAGGTGACCCTTTGCCCTCTTAAATCGTGGTGGCTAGGATATCTGTTTTCGGGAGTTTCTTCTCATGATCTTATAGAAAATCCCCTAAAGATAGGGGAGGTGCCAGGATCACAGTGCACATAATAATTAAGTTGAAGTCCAATTCTTTTGAGGATACAGACCTTTCCTGAGTACATGTGTATGGGAAAATGCCCTGATGGCTTAGTCATTGATACTACAAGAGCAATGAGCCTGCAGCTTAAATGCTTTTTAGCCATTTGACTAGGAGGCCCAGGTACTGAGACACAGCTTCAGTCTTCCTCAGTTACCTCCTATGTAACTCTTGCCTACCAGACATCACGTATTCCTAATTATCCTCAATACTAATTTTTATCCATTCAACAGCTAGCAGATTCCTGCCACCCACTGGGGCTAGACACTGGCCCTAAAGCAATGGAAAAGACCAACACAGCTTCTACCACACTGAGCTTGAAGCCTAGCAGAAAAAGTAATAAAAAGTCAGTTGAGTGGCAAAAGAATACAAAGTTGGATATGTCCTTGGCAGTTACCAGGGTCCTGAAAGCACCATGACTGTGGAAGCCACATTAAGTGGTGTGTCCCAGGGAGGTGTCTGAGGAGGATGGGTCCAGGTAACGAGTGGAGACAGTACTGTTGACCTCCTGCTGTGGGATGGGGAGACCTGCCTCGCATGAGGCACTCGGGCTGGCAGAGGTTGAAGTACCTGGTTTGTGCTCATCCTGCTCTCTGCCCATAGTTAATCTGGTCTTTTGATGGGGCCATCCTTGGCTAAAGAAGCCTCTCCATCTTCCTGGACATGTGTTGGCTTTAGCAATGGAAACCTCCATTAAGTCATTGTCTAGACCCCGACAGACTCCCTTGGAAACTGGAAGACATAGTGAATTCAGATTAGAATTTGGGGTCATCCAGGATATCCAATATCAAAACAGGTCTGTGGGTAAGACTGGGGATAGGATGTTCAAAGCTTCCATTGTGGTCCTGATGTCCCCTCCTGGACTAGAGTACATGAGAGAGAGCAAGGTTCAGGGCCCTTTCCATGGGTTTCTGAAGAGATGAGGATCTTACAGCACTCTTTCTGAATTGGCAGGGTTGTGCCTGATACTTAGTGCTTGGAAAACAGGGGAAACCTCCACTGAGGTCCTGCCCCTAAACCAAGCACAGGCTGGCCCTGTGGCTACCATCTGTCCTAGTACTGGTTTCCAGTAGCTACACAATGCTCATGTGATACTGTTATACCTATACATTCTGTCCCCCCAAAGCATGACATAAAACATTGGGGGCTCAGAGACCTATGCAGGGTTGGACTAAGGGGCTAAGGGGACACTATGAAAAACACCATGACCAAAAGCATCATGAAGGGAACTCAGGGCAGGAATCTGGAAGCAGAAATGGAAGCAGAGGCCATAGAGGAATGCACTTGCTGGCTTGCTCCTCACACTTTATTCAGTTTGCTGTTTTATATACACCAGGGCCATCTGCCCAGGGGTGGCACTGTTCACAGTGTTCACTGTTCACACTGGGCTCTCCCGCAGTAACCATTAATCAAGAAAATGCCCAGCAAGTTTGTCCACAGGTCAACATAATGGAAGCAATTTGTCAGTTGAGGTTATTCTCTTTGGAGATGACTCTAGCTTGGGTGAAGTTGACAAAGACTAGCAGCCCAGGAGAAATAGCCTGCTTCCTTCAGGTCCCTGTACATGTTCCTGCAGAAGCAACTCATGTCATGGTAACTTGTGGGGTTATACTCTTATTACTATGGATATAGTGTACCTAGCACAATGATAACTGGGTGAGGCCTGCCTTAGATGTCTTGGTGAAGATGTGAACAAAACATGTCATCTCAACACCATCTTTAGGCATCTACTATAAATTGCTGCCATGTATTGCTTTTCTACCACAAATTTGTTAGAGAACTTCTGGAAAGACAGGCTGTGATGCAGCACACCTCAGCAGGAGTCAATATTAGAAGAAGAACATACAGGACACAACTTTTCACTTTGGTTTTTCAATACAGGGTCTTGTGTGGCGCAGGCTGGCCTTGAACTCTAGAAGTAGCTAAGAATGACCTTGAACTCCTGCTCCCCTTGACTCCACTTCCTCAGCCCTGGCATTACAGGCAAGAACCTCCACACTGTCTTAGGTGGTATTGGAGAGCTACCCTAGGGCTTCTTGCATGCTAAGCATATTTTGTGGTTTCGATGTTCAGAAATTTATCTGATTTAAATATTAAAAAATGATCCTTTGCCCCGCCATCTGCCTAGTACCTCGTACCATAGGAAGAAATAACCACGTTTTGATAGCATCTTGGTGCAAACAGGTTTGTAGGCCACTACTTGCCAATTGGTCTTTTATTATTTTTCTTTCAAAAATTATTTTATTGCATTTATTAATACATATCTGTACACATGCCTGTGCCTTAGCTCAGACATACAGAAGTCAAAGGAAAACTTGCAGAAGTTAGTTATCTCCTTCCATCAGGTAGGTCCTGGGGATTGAACTCAGATCATCAGACTTGGTGGCAAGCACCATCTTATCAACTCTCATGTTCTATTGGTTTTCCTTCCGCTTGATATACGCACGTGCTAACTTGTCCCCTTAACGTGTCTTGGGGGAGCTCTCCATCTAAAGCAGCTTCTTTCACTTTACACTTGTGTGCTATTGGATGGTATAAGTAAACTAGGATTTGTTTAACTGTGATGCTCAGATACGTCACATGGATTCTTTGACTGTTAGCAGCAATGCCGTAACAAACACATGTGCATGTGGATGTATGTGGATTCCTTTATGCATTTCCAAGCTCCTGATAAAGTCTCAAAAGCAACATAAGAATGTGTGCACATATTGGGCAGGAGAGATGGCTCAGCAGTTAAGAACATGTGCTGTCCTTCCTTCCTTCCTTCCTTCCTTCCTTCCTTCCTTCCTTCCTTCCTTCCTTCCTTCCTTCCTTCCTTCCTTCCTTCCTGAGTTCAGTACCCGTGTACATGTTGTATGAGTCGTCATTGCCTAGAACTCCAGATCCAGGATCTAAGCCCTCCTTCTAGTCTCTGTGCACACATTCATGGCACATGTGTGTATGTAACACACACACACACACACACACACACACACACACACACACACACACACAAATTCACACATAAAATAAATCTTCTTTTTAAAAACAATATGTACGTGTGGATTTGCAATTCCAATAGCTGTCACATTGCTCCTGAGAGTGACTGACACAGATTCCACTCCCACCACCAACGAATGAGGCCATTTTTCATATCTAATTAGATTTTTGACAGTCTGATAAGTGAGAAATGGTGCCTCAGGTCAACCTTGTTTCTCTCTCACCTTGACTAGGATAGCGTCTCTTCACACCTTCACACACTCAGAGTCTGAACTCATATAAAGTGAGTGGGGTACCAGGAGTAAAAGGCGTGAGGCACATTTGCTAATTGGCAGGGCTCCTTAAATGTGTGCCCAGACTCCTGACCTGCCTCGCCTTGCCCAGCTGTCATGGGCCCTCCTGACGAGGCACCAGCCGCTTACGTCCCAAATGCTCTATCTTCTTGCGGCCTCTGCACACACATCCTTCTACAGTCGCTGATCATGTCCTTCAGCAGTAGGATGTTTCCTATATCAGACTTTTTTTTACTGTTGTGATTTGCAAGGTTGTTTTTAGAGGATGCGGCCAGGTAGCCTTTTGAGCTGGATCTTCACTGATGCGGTTTTCTTTCTTTTGTGCAGAAGTTTAAAATGTTGTGAGTGGTGAATTTATCAGGTTATTTTTTGATGATTAAGGATTTTATGTCATAGGGCTTCTACACTGTGGTGTTCTACAGAAGTCTCAAGCTGCATATGGTCATGTGAGCTTCTAATTCTAGCACTCAGGAGGCGGAGGCAGGAGGATCAGGGGGCTGAGGCCAGCAGGGATATGTAGTGAACTCCCCCCCTTGTGTTTCTAATAGTAACATATGGTTCTGTGCATTTATGCGCTTACATTTTATATTCGTCACTTGGAATTTGTCCTGTGTGTCTTGTGAAGTGTAGATTTATTTACTGTTTTTCGTGTGGTCACTCAGGTACATTTTGACTGTTTGATGGTCTTCGGGGCTTTGTTACCGTAGATGCATTCATGCTTTGGACTTTCTGTGCTACTCTGTTAGGGTATTTATTTATTCACACACTCATACTGAATCATATGTTTTGAAAGACAAGTAAAACACAGGCATTTTAAGGTTAGGAAAGACAGCCTGCTCTTCTCTGTTAGTAAGTGTGCTCTCACAGACTTCTAATGGAATTTCTGTCTCTCTGCCTCTTGTGTGTCTCTGTCTCTGTCTCTGTCTTTGTATCACTGTCTCTCTCTGTGTGTTTGCCGTGTGTTTCTCTCCTTCCCCCTGCCTCTATCTCTCCCTCCCCTCCTCTCTCTAACCCAGACTGGTGTCAAGTACCCCTGCCTGAGCCTCCTGAGTGCCTAGAAGGCAGGCAGGTGCACCAGCCTGGCTGTAAGCTTTTTCATTTATGTTGTATTTTTACTTGATTTTGCAAAATAAATTTCCCAAAGCTTTTAGCGTGGCAATGGCAAGAATAACAATTCCAGATGGCAAAATGAGGATAGGCAAGGTCAAAGGTCAGTGGGCAGTGTGGCTAAACAAACATAAATAACCCTGTGTCTACCTGGTTTTAGAATAAGTTAGATTTGTGGGTTGGGGAAACCACTACAGCTCTGGACAACATGGCTCTTGGAGTCACTTACTGACAGGAGTATCTTCTTATATCTTATTTTATCTCATATGGGTTGTAGTTTTACAAAGACTTATTTATTTTTATGTGTATGAGTGTTTTGCCTACATATATGTCTGCACCATGTACCTTGGGAACCAGAAGAGAGCTTTGTATCCATGGAACTTGTTGTGAGATGCCATGTGGGTGCTGGGAACCAAACCTGGGCCCTCTGGAACAATGATAGAAACTCATAACTGCTGAGCTCAGTCCCCAGCCCAAAGTATGCCCACCCTCAAATGCTCCTATTCAGTTTCTAGAAGTTTAATTTAAATACTTCATATGTGTACAATGTGAACTTTCCAAATGCATTATAAACTATCACACAATGCCTGCGTGTGGGGTTAATGGTGCTTCCTATGTTCTTGTTTGTGGAGAAGTGCTTTATAAATAGACATTTGATTCTCCCCACACCAGACTGCACCTGAGATCCTGTGATGTTTTAGCAGTAGCCTGACTGTAGTCCTACTGTGTGTTTCAGTCTTTGTAGATAGATCATGTCACACATCAGCTGAGACTTTGGGTGCTTAAAGACATGACTTGTTTTACGTGGTTCATGCACGTTTTCTAGAATTGGTTGGTAGTGACATCTAGTGGTCAGAGGTGAAATTGCACATCCTTTAGAGCAGCCCAGAAGGAAACTATCCTAAATTACTGTTTTCATTGAGAAATAGCAATAGACTAAATAGAGCAAAATGAAATAAATGGAACTAGATTTCTGTGGCTAAGAACTGGGGGAAACGTCTAACTGGAAGAGTGAGTTCTCCTTAGACAACACCAAGAGCCATAAAGAGCACCCTGGCATGATTGTTTGTCATGGGAAGAGCTGGGACCAGCATGGTATGGGTAGTAAATACTGAATGACTATGCCAGGTGGGGGTGACGGGTGGTGGTGATGGCTGCAGTCATAGTGACAGAACACAAGTGATGGTGTGAGAATGTGTCCAGTTCATCTGCCGGGGTAGCAATGGCAGTGGTGACTAGGTCTGGGTGTTGTCCTGGGTACCATGACTGGATTCTGGGATCAGAGAGCCCCAGGAACCATCTTATGATAGAAGGAGAAAGACAGAATGTGTGAGGCTCAGACAAAGGGAGCCAGTTGCTGCTAAGGTCCTAGACCAGGGAAGGCTGCTGGCTGCCAAGGAGGTGAGGGGCAGAGCAGGGGGTAGCAAGAGTGGGACTTAAGCAGCCTAGGGGAGAGTGAACCACTTGTCCTGAGCAGACAGAATTGACATTCAGTAGGGATAATTCACACTGCTCTTCCCAGCTTTAACTACTCTTAGCCTCATTTCTCACTTCTATAAAGTGGGTTCATAACAGTACTGGCCCTGCAAGGTTGTGAAGATTAAACCAGAAGATGCACATGAGATCCTTGGCTCATCTGTTCCTTGTTACTCTCTGGAAGGCAGAGTTGAGAAGAAGATGAAGAACAGGACACATGGAGCCGCTCCCTCTACTTAGAACTGCTTTATCTTCCACACGGGTAGCTTTCAGGGAGCTTTCCAGAGAGGCTGGCTGGCATCATTTGCTACTCTGCTTCTCTGTCTCCAGTCCCCATTAGTCTCCCACGATCCCTTCAGATATTTCACACACCTGAGGACCCTGAGAAGGCGTGATCAGGTTGAGGGGAGAACATTGATCTTAAGAGCTTAAGAACGGTTGCTAGAATTGATCAATATGCAGAGATTGTTAATAGAATCAATTAATATGTAGAAAATACAGGGGTGGAGGCAGAGAGGCTGATGTTAACCCAACATGGGCCAACTGTCCCTACACACATTCTTTAAGTTGAAGTCTTTCAAAGTACAAAGTTGGATGGGAGAAAGTGTATGGTTTCCGTTTTCCTTTCTGACTAAATTATTTCTTTAGTGGAGGGAGGTTGGACTGGCGCCCTGGGTCCTCCCCCTCTTTCTTGTCTGACTTCTCTGGGTTTCATAAGTACTGTTCAGAACCAGAAGGTGAATGAGCTGTCCCTTCTGTCCAAGTCTCTTGATCCAGCTTGCCAGCCATTCCCAAGGGGGAAAACAGAAAAACAACAGTGCTGTAAAACAAAACACCTAGCCCTTGCCCATGTGTCATCACTGTCAGGGCCCCCTGCTGGCAGTTTTCAGAACTGTGCCATCCTGATTTTTGTTTTTTGTTTTTGTTTTGTTTGTTTTTGTTTTTCATTTTAAAGGGTCATTCATAAGCTGTGCTTTTTTTGAAAAGCATTTTAAAGATGTATGTTCAAAGCCATCTTCTGACCTGCTCCCTCTAAGGAAGCATGTACCACTTGACCAGCATGCCCTGTGTTGGATTCAAGCAAAATAGGGTTTCAAATGTTTCAAAGGTGTGCAATAGATATTCTTCCAGGGCTTTCTTATTTGTTTATTTGGAAGAAAGAAGGTCCGAGGCAAATGCAAGAAGGAAAGATGGGAACGCCCTGTCAACTTGAAATCTGACAATCCCATAATCGCCTAAGCTCAAAGCTTTCGTCTCTAGCCAATACAGAAAAAGAACATTAAGAGGTCTAGGGATGCAGCTCACTTGTAGAATGCTTGTCTGGCATGCAAGAAGCATTCCCAGAACTGCATAACACTGGGCATAGTAGCAGGCACCTATAAACCCAGCACTATTTAGGTGGAGCCAAGGGGATCCGGAATTCAAAGATGTCCTCAGCTACAAGAGTTCAAGGCCAACCTGGGCTACATGACTAAGACCCTGTCTTAAAAAGGAAAACAAAAGGCCTTAAGAAATACAGGAAATGCCCTCTCCTGTCTGGGGATGCCTTCTCTTTCCACAGCAGAGTTAATACACTGTAAATGCAGGTGAGTAGCCAGACTGGACAGAGTGGTGGGCACCAATGGGTCAAGGCTGTGGGTGGCAGACTGACAAGCTAGATAGGCTGGTGCAGAGGTGGGGATGTTTAAATTAAACACGGGCTTGGAAAGAGTCACCCCTATGTTGTGGATTTGGTCTTAGGTTGCTTGTGTTGTGTTATTTGGTCCCAAAAATTCCCCGGGAACCTACAAATCCTGCCTCTGTCTTCATGTAGAAGTTAGGCTCAGCCATTGGGCTATTTAAGGCATATTAAAATATGAAGGCTGCGTGTGTGAGTGCGTGCATGCGTGCGTGCGTGAGTGCGTGCGTGCGTGTCTTTCATTCGGGAACAGAGAACATTGGGCCGGGTATCGAGAAGGTTGATTTGAGTAGGATTAATTGGGATCTTTTTCTTCTAAGATACTATAAGTAAGAAGTTCTGAAAATCCAGGACAGGGTCATAGCAAGAGAATCTGTGTGTCCTCTGCAGTCTGGACTTCTCTCCTGGGCTCCATACTCTACAATACACTCCTGCACACTGGCTCGGAGCTCCTCCTTGGCCTCTGTCGTCAAAGCCTAGTTCCTGATACTTACTTCCTACCTTGAACCTGCTCTTCAGCTTCTGATCTTGACAAGAGGCCTCCTTTCCCCTCCTCTTTTCTTCTTGAGATGAGATCTCACAAGGTAGCCCAGGCTGGCCTTGAACTCCTGATCCACTTGCTTCTGCTTCTGGGGGTTGGGTTATAGGTGTATCCTTGCACCTGCCATTCTCTATTGCCCTCTTAAATTCACATGTCTACCTCCCCATGGATGCCCAGAAACACCTTAGCCTTAGAAGCAAGCTTGTCCTATTCATCTTTGATCCTCTGCTGTCCCCACAGCAAGTCAGCACAGCCCTTACACAGTAGACAGGTTTGAATGACACAGACTGCCTTGGGAAGCAGCAGGGCTCACCTAGCTTCATACAACCTATTCATTTCTTACCAGGTGTGCCCAGATATTCCCACAACCATACAGCACAGGTGTGTCACCCCTACATGTGTCCAGAGACCACATTTTGATGCCATCAACCCCATTGACGGGAGATTTTCTGTGTTTTTAGATTATCTTCCTGGTTAGTCCCAGATGTCAGGTGCAAGTGAATGGCTGGGTACCCAAGTCTGTAGGCCAAAGCGTGGGTCAAGAACATTGTTTTGGCCGAAGGCTCTTGCAGGATGACATAGGAGTCAAGGCTTACTTATGAGGGGCCTGGACTCCCAGTATTTTCTGTGTACATCAAACCATCAAGCACGGGCTATATTTTTCCCTGCTTCATAACATGTCCACACCTTACCCTCATAGCAACAGCATGCAGAGTAGCTCCACCCAGCTGTCCAATGGGAGCCTGAAGCCTCGGGGTAGTTAAAAGTGGACGTATTCCTTCCATTACCCACCATACTCCTCAGAAGAAAATAAGCTTATCATCAGCAATGCTTCCCTCCCCTCTTCTCCCCCTCCCCCTCTCTGTCTGTCTCTCTGTCTCCATGAACACCACCAGTCTGCTAGGCCAGATATTTGAACATCAGCCTAGATTCTTCCTCCGTCATCCCCTGGAGCACAGTGATCAGGCCCCAAGGGAACACGTTCCTTAGCAGCTTTGTACCTCCTCCCACCTCTTCAAGTCCTCATCACCACTGTGTAGGGAACCAGGTGGCTTTCCTGGGCCTTCCTGCCTCTTATGTTGCTCTTTCTTATACACACTTTGCTTTTCTGGCTTCTGAAATACAAATCTAAACATGTCTCTAGAAGTTTCTCCATGGTCTTCATGTGTCCCTCTGGTGCGCTGGATCATTCCACCCCAGTGAACTTTCATCGCATTCATGGCATAGGGCGCCTAGTTTTTAAGACAGGTCACCTAACTCTGCATCTCTTTGTTCTTCTGTGTGTTCCTGCTTCCTTCTAGAACAGCTGTTGTCAGCCTGTGGACTGCCACCCCTTTGGGGGTCAAACGATCCTTTCACAGGTCACCTAAGACCATCAGAACACACAGATGTTTACCAGGCAATTCACAACAGTAACAAAATTACAGTTACGAAGTAGCAATGAAAGATATCTTTATGGATGGAAGTTATCACACATGAGGAACTGTATAAAGGTCTTGGGGTTAGCAGGGCTGAGAACCACTGTGCTAGGGTCTTGATTGGTCTGGCTGCAGGTACAGAAAATCCCACCCAAAGGCTTGAACACCAAGATTTGTGAACCTTCAGCAGTGCTGGCATCTGCTGGTTCCAGAGTAGATATAAACAGGTTACAGTATCACAGAGGACAAGCTTGTCTTCACTTTTCCACTCTACTGATGTTGGTGTAGGCTTCTCAAACTCCCTTCCGGCCAGTTTCTGGATGTCTGCTGTGGGTCTGGGGCATCTTGGGAAGACATGTGCTCTATCTAAAGGAAGAGGCCCTTCTACCTGGAGCATCTTCTGGTCAAATGGAGAAAGCATCTCTAGAACCTGTCTGTCACAGAACATTCATCTTGTGCCTGCCTGTCTGTAAACCAACCACCAGCAAGGGCATCTACGGTAGCCAGGGCTCAGGAGAGAAGGACGCTGGAGTGGAAACCTAGGAACCTATCAGCAAAGAGGAAGAAGATAGTCACTGAGTCACCAACCATGGTGTCTCCCGAAGCCTTCCCAAATCCTCACTGTGATGGTTTGTATGTGCTTGGGCCAGGGAGTGGCACTATTAGGAGGTGTGGCCTTATTGGAGTAGGTGTGTCATTGTGGGTATGGACTTTAATACCCTAGTCCTAGCTGCCTGGAAGTCAGTCTTCTCTTAGAGGCTTGCAGATGAAGATGTAGAACTCTCAGCTCCTCCTGCACCATGCCTGCCTGGACACTGCCATGCTCCCACCTTGTTGATACTGGACTGAACCTCTGAACCTGTAAGCAAGCCCCCAACTAAGTGTTGTCCTTATAAAAGTTGCCTTGGTCATAGTGTCTGTTCATGGCAGTAAAACCCTAAGACACTCAGTAAGAGCTCCCTTGGAAAGACTTCTCTGACTACCCCGTCCTTTCTAAGAGTCATCACTACCCTAGAGCTGGTGCCGTCGGGCCTCCAAGGTTTTGAGATGGAGTTATCTTGAACAGCACTGTTCCCAGGATGCTACCACAACCCCACACTGTAATGCTGGTTGAAGGAAAGGCCACAGATGGCAAACTCAATTCAATGATTAGAAAAGATTCCCTCCAGGCAGAGAACAGCACTGGAGTATTTTTACCAATGGGGAGTCACATTTTGTACGTGAAAGGCAGCACTACAGGGAGAGCCCAGGGTTGACAGATGCCCTTGGAACTCATCATGGGCTCAGGGTATTTCAAGGGTCTCACTCTGCTATTTGCAGTGTGTGACCTCATGGGCTCATGAGCACATACTGACTATTCTATTCCACTGAGCTCAGGTCCAGGCAGGAGGAAGGGTTTAAGGCAGTGGTTCTCAACCTGTGGGTTATGACCTCTTGGTAAGGGTGACCCTTTCACAGGGTCACCCAAGACTATCTGAAAACACAGATATTTGCATTACAATTCATAACAGTAGCAAAATTACAGTTAGGAGGTAGCAATGAAAATATTTTTATGATGGGCTCACCACAGCAGGAGGAACTGTAGTCACAGCATCAGGAAGGTTGAGAACCACTGGTATAAGCCCTGTCCATGGACTATTTCTTTTCAAGGATCAACAGCAGCTGTCTTGATCCCTCCACCTACCAGACTTGCAGTTGCATCCTATTAGCCAGACATGGTTTGTTTGTTTGTTTGTTTGGAACCCACAAGGCGTTGTCATGGTTCTGTTAGGAACCAAGAGAAGTTGGATGTTGTACTGGCTAGTTTTGTGTGTCAACTTGACACAAGCTGGAGTTATCACAGAGAAAGGAGTTTCAGGTGAGAAAATGCCTCCATGAGATCCAGCAGTAAGACATTTTCTCAATTAGTTATCAAGGCAGGAGGGTCCCTTTGTGGGTGGTGCCATCTGTGGGCTGGTAGTCTTGGGCTCTATAAGAAAGCAGGCTGAGCAAGCCAGGAGAAGCAAGCAAGCCAGTAAGTTACATCCCTCCATGGCCTCTGCATCAGCTCCTGCTTCCTGCCCTGCTTGAATTTCAGTCCTGACTTCCTTTGGTGATGAACAGCAGCATGGAAGTGTAAGCTCAATAAACTCTTTCCTCCCCAACTTGCTTCTTGGTCATGATGTTTGTGCAGGAATAGAAACCCTGACTAAGACAGATGTTGTTTATACACTTAGGTAGTGCCACTTCCAAAGAATCTTTTAAAAAATTATTATTACTATTATTATTATTATTATTATTATTATTATTATTATTATTATTATTATTATTTTGCACAGAAAATCATCATCTCTAGACAAGGAACGAACAGAGCTGGGAATACTGCCTGGCTGGAGCCCTGGGCTCCTGGGGCCAAGCTATAACAAACATAAAGGGGATACAAAGAAGGGCAATCGTCAGATTTGGTTTTGAACTCAGAGGTGGGAGAGTGGCAATCCTGGGAAGGAGAACAGCAGGAATCCAAATATGGGGACAGCCTGCATGACTGGATTGGGAGGGAAGGCACTTGGCTCAGTCTCCTGTTCCCACCCGTGCAAGAGCTGGTTGCTCCCCACCTGTCAGCGGCCCAGAGGTTGCTCCTGGTTGAGCCTCTGGAAGAAGCTTTTGCCAAACTCTTAAGTGCTGATCATGATGGCGCAGGAGGGTGCAGCCTTGATGATCCTGGGGGGGGGGGGGACCTGCAAAGCGTCCCCTGGTGCCAGATTCAGCCTGGATTCTCTGAAGCAGGAGCCAGGTGGAGTCAACTCTGCACCTTCACTCTCAAGCCTCCACTGCTCCCAGTGACATTTGTCGCTGTGTCTTTGCCACATCGAAGGGTAGGGTAAGGGTGGTAGCCACCATTCCTGAGATGCCACCAGCCACAAAGCTGACACCCACAGCTTTGTCTGGTCTTTCGGTCTTAGTCCATTCAGCCAGCTTTTCACCAGCTCATAGTTGAACCAGTACAGAGCTGAGAAGGGTACATCTCGAAGAGCTGTGGGACCCCAGCCCAGCCACAGGGAGCGCCAGCCACCCTGAGCCATCGCAGCTTGAACACAGGTAGCCAGTTCTCCGTGTGTGACACATGCTGAGCCTGCAGCTTGGTCCACACAAGCTCCAAGGGGCTGACCACTGTCACAGTGCCCATTCGGGCGAGGGCACCAGCTACCATGGGTGCGTAGAGGTCAGAGGTCAAGGATTGACCACATAGGAAGGCCTTGAGTTGGTCATAAGCAGTGAAGTAGATGCAAGTAGCTGGCACAGCCATCACCAGGGTAGCTGGGAGGCCGCTCCACAGGGTCCTAGTGCCCTCATGCCTCACAGTCTTCACAAAGACTGCCACAAGGTGCCAGTGAACCGTATGGGATCCTGAAACCAGGTGGCACAGCGAGTCCCACTTGGGCATAGGTACAGGGGCTCCAGGACACCATTGCCGTATAGGAGGCACTTCCCTGGGGACTGTAGAGCAGAGGGAGATTTGGTGTAGGAAAGACTCCAGAATCTGGAGGGAGTTGTCAATTTGCTGGCTCCTGAGGGTCTCTGAGACTGAAGGCGGACCTTCACCACATCCAGGGGTGTCATGAAGAGGGAGGTGACCATAGCCCCAGCTTCTGAGGCCACCATTTGCTGAAGGGGGCTAATGCCCCCAGGATCCTGATCATCCATCTCGGAGTTTCAATCCTGGCCCTGAGCCAGTCCTTGTGCCGGGCCACGCCAGGGGCCTGGCAGGCCCATAGCGGCTCCATGGCCCGGTGCAGGGTCGGGGTGTGCCTGCTTTGCACAGCAGCCGCCTGGGGGAGTCTATTTTTATTTATGTGCATGAAAATTTACTAGCATATATATCTGTGTATCTCATACATGTCTGGTGCCACAGTGACAGAAGAGTTTCAGATCCCCTGAAACATGAATTATGGTTGTAAGCCTCCATGTGGGTGCTGGGAATTGAATTCAGGTCTTCTGGAATAACAGTCATCTCTCTAGCCCTGCTCCAAAGAGTCTTAAGATGGTTTAACTTTGTTATTTCTTCTGCTTGCTTGAACCCAAATAACAGCCATTTATAACAATGTCAAAGTCAAGGATTACACATGGACCTTAAAAGAATGGCATGTGTCATATGACCCACTATTTTACTTTCTTGTCTCTTGCTTTGACAAACACCATGCCAAAAGCAAATTAGGAGAAGAAAGGATTTATTGGGCTTTTACTTCCAGGTCACAGTTTATCATTGAGGGAAGTCAGGGCAGGAACTTGAAGCAAAACCATTTAAAAAGAAAGAAAGAATGAATGAAAGCTCATAGGCTAGCTCTCTTATATAGAACTACCTGCCTAGGGAATGGTGCCACCCACAGTGGGATTACCCCCCACCCCCACCCCGTGTCAATCAAGACAGCCCTCCTTGGTTCAGATAAATCCAGAAGTCAATCTGATATGGGAAATCTCTCAATTGAGACTCCCTTCTCAGATGACTCTAGGCTGTAGCAAGCTGACAGTTTAAGCTAAGTAGGATATATACCACTTTAAGACTGTAGACACCACATCTGGAAAGACTGAGGTCCATAGAGATGTCTTTTATCCAAGACAAAATCAGATATTTTGGTGACACAGACCATTTAGGAGACAACCTATCCTTAACTTCCAGTAGAACTTTTGCACCATTTGAAGGGAGGAATGATTTTAGTGCACATAAAAAATTTTGATGTCATAACAATTGGATTTATTAACTTATTTTTCCAACCTTACATGACAGAGTCTTCAAAAACAGAAAACCACAGTTACCCTGCATGCTAGATACAGTCAGGCCATGGGGGTGTCAGTAGTGGTCCTTCTTGCTTTCTCTGGGTGGATAGTTCTAGGAACCTGAAGGAAAGACTTTGCCAGTGGAAGAACCTTGTAGGTACTCCCACTTACACCTAGATGGCGCTCAAACACTGAATGGAGTTCATACAGGGATACCTTTTAACTGCCTAAAAAATCACAAATTCTTGAATAAAGGTGGTGAAAAGTTCAGTATTAGTGTGGCTGGATGAGCGGATTTGGTCAAAGGAGAGGTGGTGAAAACTGAGGAGTGTCTGTAAACACATTCAGGGCCTGGGTAGACTCCATCCTTCTGCCTCCCCGCAGCCACACGGGGCAAAGCAGGACACAGACTGGCAGATTCTCCCTGGAGGCCTTAGCACTAGCAAGGTACTCAGAGAACTCTCTGTCATTTGTCACATACTCTGGCATGGTCATCACGGAGGAGACCTGTCATATCAGGACCTTATCCAGATAGTGAGGGCATATGTACTGTTAGAAGTTAAGGGGCTGGCTTTTAAATTTCTCTGTCAACATAAATATATATCATTACCCAATACTATGGATGAAGTTTAATGTCTGGGGTTTACTGGACATGGTTTCTATGTGACCATGCAGTAAAGAGTGGAGCAGGAGGGATCTAGATACCAGTCTAGATCTTGTCCATACAACTTTGCAGTCTTACACAGGGTGATTAGCATCTCTGTGTTTAGAAAAGGAACGGGCCGGGCAGTGGTGGCACACGCCTTTAATACCAGCACTTGGGAGGCAGAGGCAGGTGGATTTCTGAGTTCGAGGCCAGCCTGGTCTACAAAGTGAGTTCCAGAGAAACCCTGAATCGAAAAAAAAAAAAGAAAAAGAACAGGATCTACCTTATAGAGTCACAGTGAAGACTGAGGTAGTCTGATCGCCTGCTACACTGAAACTAGTAAAGATAAATAGACCAATATTTTCACCATGTTCTGACATGAAAGTCTCAGCAGTCAGTGCTGTTAATTAATTATTCCTTTAGAATCACTATTACTAGATTATTAAAATGCTTTGGGACCAAAGCAAGACATGAAATTTGACCAGAGGACCTAGACTCAAGCTGAGAGCAAGTTTGAAATAAGGTTTCATTGGAAGGATTTGGTTTGCACCCCAAACACAAAACTACTAGAAAGTGAGAAGCAGCTCACTGGAACACCATCCTGCCTCTGTGAGATCCACAGGGCAGCTGGTGATGTGGCTCGGCTGATACAATGGTTGTGATGCATGCACAAGGCCCTGGGTTCAGTCTCAGGTGCTCCATGAACAGGGCGTGCTGGTAATGATTCCAGCACTTGGTAGTTGGCTACAAGAGGATCTGGATCACACTCATCGTCAACTATGTAAGGAGTTCAGGGCCCTCCTGGGATACCTGAGAACCTATCTCTTAAAAAAAAAAAGAAAAAGAAATATCAATAGCCAGTCTTTACCTTTATTTCATGGTCAACACATTTCATAAAAGTCTTTGCAGACAGGAAAAAATCACTTAAGATTAAAAGTAGAAAGAAGCTGCATGTAGCATCAAAGTGATAACCACAGTGGGAAGAGTGGATGGGGCTCTGACAAGGGACAGCTCTCCATCATGACAGTGAGTAGCCTAAGGAGATGTGGGTATTAAACCCAGATGAAATTAAAGGCAGGAATGGTGGAAGGAGGATTTGGACTTGAGACAAATAAATCCAGCAGCATGTCTGAAAACTCAGGGGGGATAGTGTGCCTGTCACCACTGCACGGCCTCAAGTGCCACCAAACAGCTGGAGTGGAAGACAAGCAGAGGGGGCCTACCCAGCCAGGGCTCTGCAGGAGGCAGGGGACACTCATTCTTGCTCTCACTTCCACCCGGCAGAGCTGTGCCTGCACAGTGAAAACCAGGCCTAACAGAACAGGCAACCTTCAGGAAGCACGTTGAGCCCAGGCCCAGAACATTCCAGTTCACATCCAACTTCGCTCCTGTGTAGACAAGTAGTTTCTGGTCCCAGAGCATCTGAAGTGGAATTAGTCATTCCTGCACCGAACATAGTGTAAGAAGTAGGACTTAGCCACACGTTGGAGTCTGTGAGATAGCACATGTTCATAAGTGAGCTAAGTCGCTCATAGCCGCCATCTCTACCTGATAGATATAATGTAGACATGGGCATGAGGCAGGGACGCCATTTCTTCTTTAAGTCCGTTGTCAGTTTCTGACTTACGGATCTCTTCTGTGCTGACTCATGCTCTTGGAAAACCCCTTCTCCCAGTGGTCTTCCTTCCTGTTCAAACGTCCCCTTCCTTCCACTCTCTGTCTCCCTGGGTGAATCAGAGTGAGTCAGCATGTCCTTGGAAACCTTACAGGACTAGGATCCCAGAGGAAGAATGCTGGCCCTGACTCTTCTCTGCAACTCTTGCTGGCCAGTGGGTCATAGTGTTACGGAATATGCCCATGGCTTTGGGCATCCCCTCTGCCCTTACCCCATTTCTCCCAGCTATGGTCTCTATAACTCTAGGTAGATTCACAGTGGATGACTGGCAGTCTCCAGTCTTCCCTCCTGCCTCTCCTTGCCTGTCATCTCTGCTTCTGCTTTTCCATCCCTGTTTCCCTGTGCCTCCCTCTCTTCCACTCTCAAAAAGATGCCTTTTATACATCAAAGATGCCCTCCAATTTGAGAGGAAGCCCTGAGCAAACTATTTAGGTTAAATGTCCTGTTAAGAAAAGATGCCGGAGGGACTGGAAGGATGGCTTTGAGGTTAAGAGCACTGATTGCTCTTCTAGTGGACCTAGAGTCAGTTACCAACACCCACATGGCAGCCCACAACTGCCTATAACTCCAGGTCTAGGGGCATCTAATGTCCTTTTCTGGCCTCTTTGAGCACCAGGCATGTATGTGGTTTCTCTGCTTTCTGCCTGCGCACTCACACCCACTGAACAGCCTTGCTACTCGATGACTGTTTTCTATGTTCTGAACTGACTGACAGCTGTGAGCTTGGGTATCGTAAAGACAGCTAAGCCGCGTTCCCACAATTGTCTGTATGTGGGTGACTGTTTTCCTGATCCTGAGAGAGGGAAGTGGATGAAACTGAGGCAGTTGCTCCCATTAGACTCTTAATGGATACACACATTCTAATAATTCACACGAGGGTTAGGGTAGGCCTGAGCAAGTCAGAACACTTGCTGTGCTGTGCATGTACAAAGACCTGAGTTTGGACCTGAAGCACTCATGGGGAAAAGCCAGGAGTGGCCATACACATACCAGGAACCCAGCACTGTTGGCAGTGGAGGCAGGAAGATGGCTGGGCTTCTTCGCCCACTGGCATAGCTCAAGGTTCGGTGTGAGACCCTGACTCAAGGAACTAAGAAAAACCTAGCAGACCAGGGCATCCAGTGTTCTGCTCTGTCCCCCCCCCACACACACACACATGCATGGGTCTGTGCCCCTGAACACACATGTGAGCATACAACACACACACACTCACAACACACACACACACTCCATGAGAGATATAGGGTGAAGGTTCACTAGAACAAAGGCATCAAGTGGAAAATAGCTCAGCAGAAGTGTGTGTTTAAAACTCTTCCTTCTGCTCCTCTAGGACAGGAGTTTGAAGAAAAAAAAGAAAGAGGAATATGGTTTAACGCTCAATTCAAACAAGGCAGTTCGTGTGTTGATGTAAGTGGATAGCTTTGAAAGGAAGGGTGGGATCACCGCTGGCCTGGGTCTGGGAGCCTGGCTGCCAAAGAGAGAGGCAGCCTGGCCTCTCTCCCAGCGCGAGGCTCCAGAGCCCGAGGAACCCAGACCCCACGAGTGACACCTCGCTCTTCAGACACTCTAATTTATAGTTAACGCCTTTAAGCAAACAAGAGGGAGGGAAAAATCTGGTTCATATTACAACAACGGCAGTAAAGGGAAGTCTGGGAGTTCAAAGGAAAAATGTCCCAGGAAAAGCTCTGCTGTTAAAATTCGTTTGGAATGGCCGGGAAGGTAATTGGAAATTAAATTGAAGGCTTTCTCTACATGATTCATTCTCTCTCTCTCTCTCTCTCTCTCTCTCTCTCTCTCTCTCCCTCCCTCTCTCTCCCCCTAGCAATCCTTATCACTCAGGTCATGCCAGAGAACAAGAGAGTAACCAAATGAATTTG
The DNA here is from genome assembly GCA_028551405.1 of Uromys caudimaculatus. Classification (NCBI taxonomy): domain Eukaryota; kingdom Metazoa; phylum Chordata; class Mammalia; order Rodentia; family Muridae; genus Uromys; species Uromys caudimaculatus. The sequence continues at coordinate 58,111,765 of CM052706.1, forward strand.
AATCCGTTACTCAGACTTAGTCCATTAGAGTAACGAAGTTCCCTAAAACTCACTTAAAGGGACAGAGAAGAGAGAGAGCTGTGTGTTTTCTTTCAATCCAGACCCCTTTGGACCCTCTGTGGTAAGGTGTCTTCTTTTTACCCACACAAACATTTTCCACTTCTGTTCCCTGGGTGAGCTTGCCAGGGAGGATATGTGTTGGGAGAGGAGAAAGATCTGACTGAAGCCCAGGCTGCTGAAGAGAGGGAGGTGTTCACCAACAGCACCACGGAAGCAAAGGTGCAAGTTGTATGTACCTCTGTGGGGATTAGGGTTTCTAATGCTGTGGCTAAACATCATGACCAAAGAGCAAGTTGAGGATGAAGGGGTTTATTTCAGCTTATACTTCCATATCGCTGTTCTTTATTGAAGGAAGTCAAGACAGGAACTCAAACAAGACAGGAACCTGCAGGCAGGAACTGAAGCAGTGGCCATGGAGGAGTGCTGCTTACTGACTTGTTCCTTGTGGCTTTCTCATCTTGCTTTCTTAGAGAACCCAAGACCACTGGCCCACTGATGACACCTCAACAATGGACTGAGCTGGGCCCCCTCCCCATCAATCACTAATTAAGAAAATGCCTTCCAGCTGGATCTTAGGAGACATTCAATTGAGATTCCTTCCTTTCAGATAACTCCAGCTTGTGTCGAGTTGACATGAGACTAGCCAGCACAGCATCACCTTAAGGGGCTTATCATTTAAACCTAGGGTTGGTGTCTTGTGTTTCAGTAATGTGTTACTTTGGAAGAGAGCACCGGCAAGTAGCACCCAGCCTTCCTTTAGGTCACTTGCTTCCTAGATGGGAGAGGCCTGTGTCTCAATGACTTCCAACCCACCACAGCAGCTCATCTCTTCAGCGAGGTCCATTTTATTAGTATAGTTTCCTTTGTTGTGACAAAACACTGGGCAAAGCAACTTAAGGAAGGACGGATCTATTTTGGCTCATAATTACAGTGTCAGGGAAAGCGCGGCAGTGAGAGCTAGGGACAGCTAGTCACATGGTGTCCCTTTGTGTTCTATCCTAGGGGATGGCGCCGCCCATATTTAGTGTAGGTCTCCCCACCTGCATTGACCCAGTCTAGAAACTCCATCACAGGCATGCCCAGAGCTTGCTATCTGTGCTGATTCTAAATCACATTGCATCCAGTTAGCCGCAAGCCTCATCCCTAGCCCTAGGAGCTTTCCTTCAGTTTCAGAAATCAGGCCGTAATACACTGCTATTGTCCTTGGCAGCCTGCTCCCTTCCCGGGTGTAAACATGAATTGGGGTGTAACTCACATGGACTGTAATTTGGATGAGAGGCAAAGAACAGAAATTTGGCTGGAGTGGGTCCTGAAAGAGAAGCAGGAAGTGTCAAAGGCATAGTTGGTGTCTTCACCACACGTGGCTCTGGACTGAGGCAAGCAGGCTCAAAAGGTCTTATGCTTTTCCTGACAATTGTTCTCTTGAGCAACAGAGGCTGTTATCGACTTCTGTCACATTCAGTGAGCTTGGTTTCCTTTCTTTATGAACCTGCCAGAGAGTCAGACGTCCATTTCAGCCCAGTTTGACCGACCCACTGGCCTTTTAGCCTGGTCTACCTTTTGCAAACTAAGGTTCGGCTAACTTCCTGACTTAGGATCCCCGGGAGGACGGCAATACTATTTTGTAGTTTCCTGTGGATAAGAGGAAGGCATGCTTTTATCCTCTCTGGCCTCTTGTGGTTTACTTTTGGGTTACTTAAATAAATAGATTGGAAACATTTCCTATTGGCCACTCTAAGAGCTGGAAGGTAGTAGCGCTGTTTGCTTATTTCATTTTCCATTGTGTGTCTTCCCCTCCCCCACACTGTGGTAGTCTTAGGCGTGTGAAATTTATTCTACTTCCAGAGAGAATTTTTGCCCACAGCCAAAGATTCCACCTGAAATAACCAGGCATAGTGACATATACTTTTAATCCAAGCCCTCACTTTGGAGGCAGAGGGCAGAGGGCAGAGGGCAGAGGGCAGAGGGCAGAAGGCAGAGGCAGAGGGATCTCTGTGAGGTGGATGCTAGCTAGGGCTGCAGATTGCCACCCTTGGTAAGATAGTAAAGATGCTAAAGGGGCAATGTTCCTTGCAGGAAAACAAACCAAACCAAACAGATAAACCCTTTTCTCATCATCGGCATCAAGGTGACTGAGCAGCTGTGAGGTAGTTCCATGCTGGGAGCTCATTGCTGGGCCAGCTCACCCGACCCCAGAACAAGCTTATAAGGGATGTTGTATCACAATCTTAATTTATTTCATAGGTGGGAACCCCCAGTTTTTTATCTGAGCACAGCAATTTATCTGAGGTCTTGAACCCAGTAGAAATGGCTGGCAGAGAGGCTTCCAAGTCTGGGAGCACCACCTCAACACTGCACAACTTTGTAGCAAGGATTCTGTGATATTAATGCACAAGGAGATATGGTTTGTTCATCTTGTTGCATAGAGAGAAATCCCTGGGACTTGGAGCTCAAAAGGGTTATTTAGCTTTAGTCTTTATTTTCATATATTTATAGTAATATTATCATAGACAACATACTTCCCTTTCTAAACATCAGTGTTCTTATGCATTTGAAAAAGGACTGCATTAGATCAGTCTGCAGCACTGGATGTGAAACGCCCCACACAGACCAGCATACCCTGCTAGGCACCTAATAAGTGTTCACTGACTTCTGAACATGCGCTTCCTCACCTGTAAAAGCACAGAACCCACCTCTGGGAGCTGTTATTAAACTCAAATCAAGCAAGGTGCCAAAAGAACTCTGATCAGCAGGAGAGCATAAGGTCACTATGGCATGACCACGTGATCATCCTCGCAAAACACTAGACACCTGAAACTCTCTACAAGAGAAAGAAAGAGAGAATCTTTGTCTACCCTTAGATGCTATGAGAAAAGAAACTATGACATTTATGGTACTCAGAGGGGGTCATTATTTGTCATCCATAGTCATTAAGACCTTGTGTTTTAAGCTTTCATACGGAATCATCTTAAACTTTTTATTACATTTATTTATTTTGGGTGTGAACACATAGGTTTGTGCATGTGTGTGGACATGCACTTAGCAGAGCATATATGTGCAATGGTACACACATGTAGAGGTTAAGGAACAACTTGCAGGAATTGGTTTTCTCCTTCTACCATGAGGATCCCAAAGCATTGAACTCAGGCTGCCAGGCCTGGTGTCGAGCACAGTTCACCCACCAAGCCATCTTGTCAGGCCAGGCTTTTTTCTCTTAAATACAGCTTATTCTTTAAGAATATTGTTTCTGTTATTCACTTGCAAGGGAGCTCTGTAAAAATCACCAGTCATGACTTCCTTCTGAAAACAGGAATTACATTTGAGGAAAGCGGACGGACGCACCTTACAACAGCTTCCTGGAAAATTCCTGGCCTTGGCTTTGTTAGCTCCCTTTAATATTCATTGGATTTGGGCTGTTTACTTTTCCCCTGGCTGGCTGGCTGTCCATCTCCTGAGTGATGACCAGAGGCGTCCAATGCTGCCCAGACATGGCTTTTGTCTGTCTTTTGGGTTCAAGGTAGATAGAAACATTTGTATGATCAACTTGCTTCAGAATGGCTCATCTCTTGCAGAAAGATAGAACACTGGGAAGCAAGGCTTATTCTTGTCCTTTAACCTTTTTTAAGACTTTATTTTTTAATTAAGTATATATGTTGTGGGGTGGGGGAGGTGTGGTGCTCATGTAGGCCTGAAGAGGGCGTCGTGTCCTGTGGAGCTGCCGTTACAGGTGATTGTGTGCTGCTTGACCTGGGTGCTGAGACTAGAACTCAGGTCCTCTGCAAAAGCGGCGTGTGCTCTAACCGCTGAGCAATCCCTCCAGCCTGCTCTTTAGTCTTTTAAAAATACTTTTTAATTGGAAAAATAAAAAAAGGAGCATGTATATACCCATGAAAATTTACTCAGAATCCTCATAGTTAAACTATTTATAAACTTTGAAGTGATTACATATAGATTAACATACATATCTATCTACATGACAGTTAAGCATAATAATATGGTTAGTCCAAAGTGATGTTTTTATCTTTAAAAGCACTGGGCTTTGTACATGTATGATTTTGAGAGAGAGTCAAGGTTAGATGATATATTCTATAGAAGCATTATTAGGCAAATACGCTTGTGCTTAAGACATTTTAAAGTGGGACTGGAGAGATGGCTCAGTGGTTAAGAGTACTGAATGTTCTTCTAGAGGTCCTGAGTTCAATTCCCAGCAACCACATGGTGGCTCACAACTGTAATGGGATCCGACGCCCTCTTCTGGTGTGTCTAAAGATACAATGTACTAATATGCATAAAATAATTCTTTTAAAAAAACATTTTAAAATCTACTCATCGTTTCTCAGTCAACAGTCCAATTTGTGCCCCTGGAGTGACCAGCACTCCTTAGTTAGAAGCAGGTATCTGATTTTGCACATGTGGCCATACCTGTACCTCTTCTACAAGAAGATCCGTGGCCCCTTTCTTGTCGAGAGCTATCTCCTCTTTACTCTGGAACTCTGTGGCCCATAATTCTGGTGGCAATTTCCTTTTCCAAGCACATTCCCAAAGGGATCCGTCGGGGAACAGCTGAGAAGTTGAAGTTTTAGACCAGGGGTTTGACCGCTTCTCCTAAGAGAAGAAGTAAGTCACCAACACTTGCCAAAATATGTGAGAGAAGCAGGAGGAGAGAATGTATGTTACCTGACATCTTAGATGAGTATTCTATTGGCCCCGCACAAGCCCTGGGGTAGATGAAATGGGTATGTGATGAGGTCCCTAAGTGTCACACCTGTCCTATAAAGTCAGTGGTGATATTCACTCCACATTCGACAGATGTGATGGCATGCAGACACATTTGTACATTCTAGAAATGCTCTGGTTTATGACAACTCATAAGTGTCTAAACCAGAAGTCCTGACCTCATGCCAGAAGCTGGCCATCAATCACATGGCTCTGCAGAGGCTGTCTTACCCAGGACCCAGGGCCACAGAAACTGCACTGTCTGGGTTTAAAATGTTTTTTCTGGAGAGGCTAGTATAGCTGTCCTTTCATCTGTCTGGTAAAAACAGTAAGGACAACCTGTAAGGATAGCTCAGCATGTCTGAGGTCTAGTGCCAAGGTCAGAAGTGACCTCACTAGCAACCTAGCAACCTAGCAACCTAGCAGCTAGGAGATGGTGGCTCAGTGGGTAAAAGCACTTGCTAGGCAAGCATGAGGTTCTGAGTTCAGACCCCAGAAAACACCTAAAGAGCCGAGTGTGGTCTTACAGGGACCTATAACTTGAGTGCCATGGGGAAGAGGGTGGAGACAAGCAGAATGTCTGGGGCTGGGTGACCTTCAGTTTATTTAGCACAAGGTTTAATGAGAGTAAAGAAGGTGATAGACCAGGACACCTAGTACCCTCTTCTGGTCTCAAATGTACACACACACACACACACACACACACCCCTCAGCAACCTAAAGCAGTAATAAACATTAGCCCACAAAGTCTCTGTGGTTCTGGGGGTGGGAGGTGGCCTAACTAAGGGCTTCTGACTGGAGGACTTTCAGGAAGTCAGGTCCATTGTATTAGCTGAATCTGGGAGAGCTCCTTCTTAAAGGGGTCCTAGCTGTCAGAGACCTCAGCTCCTCACCACTTTGTCCCTTTTGGGGGCTGTTTAGAGTGTCTTTGCAGCTGACTTCTCCAGACAATTCATGAAAACCAAAACAGCAAGGCCAGTGCATTTTATGATCGAGCCTAAGAGTCATACCTTACTATCTCCTCAGCCCTGCTCAAGGTGTGAGGGAGCCATAAATGGGCCCACATTAACTTTCTGTTATATGACAAATATACATGACAATTAACTTATAAAGATAAAAGATTATTTGGGCTTACAGTTGAAGAGGTTCGTGGTCACTTGGCCCCATTGCTTTTGTGCCTTCAATAAAGCAGCATTGCATGGTGTGTGTGTGTGTGTGTGTTTGTGGGAGGTGATGTGTCACAAACCAAAGTTGTTCCACACATGGCTTGGGATGCAAAAGAGATGGAGAATAGAAGAGGCTGGGGTCCCGTTAGCTCCTTCACAGCCATGCCCCTAGTGACCAAAGCACTGCCCGGTAAGCTTCACCTCCTACAGACTCTATCACTTTCCAATAGCACCAGGCTGAGGACCAAGCCTTTAGCACATGGACCTTTGATGACACTGACCCATCTGCATTATAATAAGTGTGAGTGCTAGTGGGCAGGGGCTCTCAGAGGCCACTCTAGAGATGGACTATGACACTACTCATGGCCCTTGAGGACTTTGAGGCCTTTAGTGGAAAGTTTTCATATCTTGCTGTGATACATGGGGGCCCTTGAGTATTTGATATGGCTATCCAACAGTGTTATTCGGCTAACAATGCTTTCCTTCCAAACTTCTAACTTGATATTTATTGAGAGACACACATAGAAAAAGTCAAGGTTTGGGTGCTTTTAATCATAACTTCTAAGCATGATTTTCATTCACTCTGGTGGAACCATAAGCATGCTGTCAGCTTTCTCCCTTCCACTGGTGTCTGTGTTGAGCAAAGTTAAACAAACAAATAAGAAGTCAGCCTCATTCAGAACTCAAGTTACCACTCTGAGTTCGCATCGTGGCATGGGAGCCAGTTTCCTTTGTTAGCAGCTGCTCTGAAGTCCACGGCCAAGATTGCCTGGCACGGACCTCTCCAGTGAGCTGGGAGTTTATTTGGAACTGAAGGAACAAACTGACAGAGCATCATAGTATCACTTCTCTTGTGTGTACACACATACATACATCCGTGTGTGTGTGTGTGTGTGTGTGTGTGTGTGTGTGTGTGTGTGTGTAAAATATGTATGCATAGAGGCCAGAGGTTGATACTGGATATGCGTGCATGAGCAAACTTGCATGCACGCGCGAGCACGAGCGCACTTGCGCAAGCGCAAACACACACACACACACACACACACACACACACACACACACACGGATGTGTTACATTCACATTGCTTGTTGAGACAAAATCTCTCACTGACCTGGAACTCACCAAGTAGGCTAGGCTGGTTGGCAAGCAAACCCCAGAGATCCACCTGCCTCTGCTACCTCACACTAGGATTGCAAGTTGACAATGCCACCCTGGCTTTTAAATATAGGTTCTAGGGATCAGACTAAAGTCCTCAAGTGCTTCACTATGTTATCTATCTCGCAAGCCCCCAAATCCCATCTTTTGTAGAGGCCTTCCAGGCTGGCTTCCAGTGTCCGTGTTCTGAAACTCTAAAGACATGATCATGGCTAGCCAACTTCTGTTTTAATACCTTCAATAAGAAGGCACGTTACTACCAGTTCTTTATATTTTTCTTTCTTTTATAAGGGGGCAATTTTGAGACAGCATCTTGCTATGTAGTACAGACTGGCTTCCAGCTCAGTACATAGCTCAGGCTAGACTTGAACTTGTAACCTTTCTACTCATCCCCCTTCTCAGCCACCGGCTGCTGGGTTTATAGACATGCGTTACTACACCCAGCTACAAACAATTTTCCCTCTTCCCTGGAGCCAACATTTAGCTTTGCATATCTTCTGACCATTGATCCTTGAGATTTTCCCCCTTGGAACAAAACCAGATTTGATATTCCTTCAAATATTTGAAACCTCCTCTCATGGGGGTCCCCTTGGTTTGCTCCAGGCTGTACATTCCATGTTTGTTCAGGCTTCTCTTCTTAGGACACTCTCCAAATCCCTTTCACATTGAGATCCATCTGAAAGTGTGTTATCCATTCATTTGCTAGGCAAGTATTTGCTGGATGCTGTCTATTGGCAAAGAGCCGTGCCAGGCCAGATGTCTGAAAAGGACCGAGCGGAGCAAGTGAAACTGGCCTTCAAACCCCATGTATTTCTGTTATTACATTTCTATTGTTAAAACCAAAGATTCCATTGGCTTCCTTTTACAGCCATATCAAACTGCTGGATTATCTTTGGCTGTGATGAACTAATATCTGTTTGTAAAAGGGGACTGTTGGCAGATCAGGACTTCCCGAGTCGATATGCATGTAATTGCTTTCTTTGAACTTAAATTAAAGATTTCACATTTATCCCTATCCAAATCTTTCTTTGGTCCAGCTCCTTGTTCCAGCCTGTTGAGCTCATCTGATATTTGCTAACTCTTCAGTCTTGATTTCATCGTGTTAGTTATCTCTCCCGGCTTTGTGGCCTCTGTGTTCTTGATCACCGTTGGCTCTTTTAATGTTTGCTCTCTGTGATGAGGAGGAGGCTAACACAAGGACAGCACCTTTTGACAGGGCCTCCGGCTGCCTTCCTTTCCCCTTCCTTCAGCACTCTTGGAGAACAGGGTTTTCGCCAACTCCAAGTCGCCCAAATTATACTGTCATCTGGTCTGCATTTCTCCATGTTGTCCACAAGCATTTCCTGAGAGGCTTTGCCAAATGCCTTGATTAATCAATACATTCTGGGTCTCTGACATTCGCAGTTGTCAGTTGTCATGACCTGCTTCTTGCTCCAGAGGAAGAAAAGGCTAGAGCAAGCTGAGAGTTGTCTCCTCTGCAGAGTCCCCTTGCCCCCAAGTGAGGAGAATTCTAGGCTCATAAAGGTAGATCTGTTGGGTGACGCTTCCTCAGACTCTAGGACCAAGATCTTACCTCATTGTTTGTAAGTATCACAAGCCAGGTGTGATGCCCAGTCTGTTAACTCCCAGTCAGTTATTCCTTCTGGCTACCCTGCCTCACCTTTTAACCTTATTTTTGCTACCATGGTTCCAACCTAAGGGTCATGGACTTTTCTCAGAAATCTTCACCCAACAGTTTATTACATATACAAGGTCCTGTCTATATCAGTGCTTTTGAGTACACCCTGCCCAACTCCCCACACTGTCCAAATGTGAGTCTTGGGTGAGCCATCTTGGAGCTTGGCTCCATCTTCAACAAAACCTTTCAACTTGGACTTCTCCCACAACCCTCGCTATGCGGCCATGTGTATCAGTACCTCTCTCTGACTGTGCCCTCTGTTTTGGCTTCAACCTCATTACACAACTCCACATAGGTTCACTCTCCTCTAGCTCAGACCTTGTTTTTCATCATGCATGTCTTCCAGTGAGTCAATCATTGTAGATAAAGAGAGGAATCATGGTCCACCCTGACATCTTTATCTGGCAGAAAGATCCAGAAAGGCAGTGGTGGACTAGGAGACAGACTTCTGGTTAGCAAGTCATCTGAGTTTCAGTGCACTAGTACTGCATTAACCCTTCAGCCTACAAGGAGCATATCTCATCAGCCTGCCCAGTTTCTTCACAGGGGATACAGGCTTAGGTGGTTCCCTCTGGGACACCCACTGTCTTCAGATTCTACTGCCACCATTTTACCACATGGCATTTTCCTTCTGAAGCATATGCTTTAATCCTCCAGATCAGAAACCACAATGCTACAATTGCCCCACTTTTGAGAGCCACACACTATTTCTGTCCAAGTGTTGACAAGCCTTCTTAAGAAGTGCCCTCTGGGTAGCAAGCTACCAACCTCCCTGCTCTTCCAGATCTTTGGAAACTTTGGTTTCAGTTAGCATAAGAGATGAAAATACCCCTTCCTTTAAACCCTCAGTCCTAACTCATAATCTTCTTGCCTTCGCCTTCCAAGTGCTGGGATTACAGGTGTGCCCCACCTAATATCTACCTCTGCATTTCTAGTATTAGTTCATATGACCTAATAATAAAGTAAGTATACACATTTAAAACAGTAAAATTTCTACTTGTGTGTGACACTTAACTAAGTAGTTTCTTTTTCCTGATAGCTAAATGACTGGAGATAGAAATCAAATCCCTCATCCTTGCTAGGATTTAACTGAGAAAATCTTAGCTGTTAGCCACTGAAATTTCGTTGCTAAACCAGCCTATTTCTGCTCATTTTCAAACATAACTAATCTCTTCTTGTATTCCTTTTTGAAGCAAATAAGGCCTGTATTAACTGCAGCGAGGCCTCCCACAGGAGAGTGCTGTGAGTGACGACTCCAATGCATAATAGTGATAAACAAAGATGCCCCGTTGAGTTCTGCAGCACAGACTTCTACTGCATCTTGGCCTGGACTTGCAGCCTGACACTTGTGCTACAGTTAATTAGAGTGCCTATGAGAGGCACGCTGGGACAGACAAAAGGCAGAATTGAAGGGCTATTCCTGATACCTTTTGGGGGATTCAAGTCCTTTCTACATTAGAGAGCTAGCTGGGAGATTTACGGCTTGTTTTCTCCCTAGCTGCTCCTGTTGGCTTCATAATTAATGAGTCCAGATGAGAGAGGACTCATTATTTCAAATCTGGGTGACACGAATTTCAATTCAAGATCTGTATTTGCCCAGACTGTGACCCGAGTTATCCACACAGAAGTGGAACCTTCACGGTGGTTTTGTTTGCTCACTGCCCTGTGAGGAAGGTTCAGCCTCAGATTGTTTGCCTGAGCTCGATTTGTTGTTTTGTATTTCAAACCTTCCCGGCATCAGTTAGAGAGGAGAGGGACCTGCCTAGGTCAATTCATATGAATTTTAAAGATATCATTTTTATGTGTACTTGTGTTTTACCTGTGTGTATGTCTATGTACTATGTGTGTTTCTGGTGTCAGCTCTCCCAGAACTGGAGTTACAGAATGTTGTGACCCACCGTGTGGTCCTAGGAACCGAAGTTCAGTCTTCTGCAAGAGCAGCAAGTACTCTTAACCACTGAGTCATCTCTCCAATCCCCTTACATGGGTTTTTAAATAAGAGCAAAGAGTGGGTCAGGAAGACACCTCAGTGAGTAAACATACTTGCTGCATGAAGACCTGAATCCAATCCCAGAACCCATGTTTTTTTAAAAAACAAAAAAAACCCAAAAAACGAGCTGTAATGGCACTCTTGTAGAAACAGATGGATGCCTGGAGTTTCCTCACCAGCCAGGCCACCAATCCCTGACATACAGGTAAAAATGAGAGGCCCTGTCAGGACAAAATAAGATTCAGGAGTCTGGGGAGATGGTTTAGGCTGCAAAGTGCCTGTTACATAAGTAGCTCACTTTACCCTAGAGCTCATCGGCCAGCTCACTTTACCCAGCTGGTGAGCTCCAGGCTCTGAGAGAGACTCTGTCTCAGAAACTAAAGTGGATAGCAGTATAGGAAGACACCTGACATTGACCCATGGCCTCCACATGTATGTGCACATATATGGGCACTCCACATATACACGTGAGCACATACACGTGCATACATATAAAAATGAAGTCTTGACAAAGAAGAGAGTGTCTGTTTACAGCATTTGTCAGCCTCTCATTTCGGATGATGTGATGGTCATGGTTCCTTTGGCTGAACGAGGTTTATAGGATGCAGGGAAGAGCCCTGCTATACTTCCTTCAAATGCTGAGGCATACTGCCTCTTCCTTGTCTCCTTTTCCACCTAATTAGATGTGGAAGAGAAAAGGAGGACAGAGGCTTGAGAGGCAGACACTGACCCAGGGAAACAGGGATGGACCTGAATACACTCCACCCTGTCCCTGGAAGGCTGCGTCCACCACAAAGCCAGACCCTAGGGCATTCTCCCACCTTTCCTTCTTTGCTCCTCAGGAGGCTCCTTCTCCTTCTAGATCCTTCTCTAGTGCCCTCTGCTTCCTACCCATAGAGTAAAAGTCACAGTTACATTCTGCTTGACTGGTTCAGACACTGCTGTCAGCTTGTCTCTGGCCTGTGCTCTCATTTTTCACAGACCCTAAGGTAAAATCCATGCTTCTTGACAAGGTATGAAACTCTTCAGGACTCGACCTCTGTTTACCTCCCAGCCCATCTATCCCCTCACCAGCCACCCAAACCAAACCAAGGAATTAATACCTCCGAGAGGGAGCTCTGCTCTCAGTTCAGAGGCTGCATCCACCAAAGAGCTTTCTACGACCAGACCTTTATTCCCACCCCCCACCCCCCGAGGTACTACCCTCACCTCTAACCCAGATCCCCGAAAGGGGGATATCTTCTTGCTTCCAAGGATCTCAGATAGAAAAGTCTAGAAGTCCCCAAGCATCCCAAGGCTCCCGGGGACTTTTAGGAGCTTGGTTTGTCTGACTTTGCCAATCTGCAGCCCTAGATGTTGTCCTGACCTCTGGCCTCATCCATAAAGCCCATAGATTCCCATTACACAAAAATCCGCATGGCAATGGCTCAATGTATGAAGTTTGGAGTGATCATAAGGCCTGAAAGATTGTGAAAATATCTTTTCCTTGGCCATTCTATGTTCTAAAATCATGACTGAAGTCACTGTCACAGAACACAGGTTAACAGGGGAAATACACGTTTATTTACTAAGAATGCTATGATGTGCCTCAGCCTTCCTTGCACATGCTGTCTTTGGGGTCCCTTCAGCTTAAAGTGCTCACTCAGTATGCCAAGGTGACATATTTTGAAGTGACACATCCAGAATGCCCCCAGAGGTGACTTTAATAAGTGTCCTTTGCTGGCACAGCCTCCTTCTTTCTAGTCCTTTCTCAGTTCCTTATAACATTGGTTTACCTATCATTTTTTTAAAAAAGTGATGGCGGTCACACAACAGAGTCTCACATAGAACAGGTCTAGGAGTGAGAAGTCCAGGGTAGTGGTAGTATCTGCAGTACCCAGCCCTCTGCTGTCTTCTTCCTGAATGCATGGCTTCTGTTTTCAAGACCACACCATCCAAAGGGATTGTGGCAGCTCCCATCTCCACACATATTCTAGTCAGCAAAATGGGTATATACTCTCATGACTCTGTGGTTAGTGTCCTTGATGCTCTTGCAGAGAACAAAGATTTGATTCCCAGCATTCACTCGGATAACCCACCACCTCCTGCAACGCCAGCTCCAGGGATCTGACACCCTCTTCAAGCCTCCATGGGGCACCTGCATTCATATAAACATACACATACAATTAAAATGTTTTAAATGTTAAAAGTCCAAGGGGCTGAAGGTGTGGCTCAGGAGTGGAGTTGCTTGCCTGACATGCACAAAGCCCTGGGTTCTACCCTCATCTCTATCAAAACCCAAAAAGGTCTTGACACATTACTTTGCCTCTGCCCTATTTGCCAGAACTTAGTAACATGGCAACATTTAGTGACGTGACGGTCTGGGAAATGTACTCTTTATTCTATCTAGGCACGTGCCTCCCAAGGCTCATTAGTCATATTATCATGGGTGTATGGAGACTCAATATGGGGTGGGGTGGAGCCTGCTGACTTTATCCCACAGGTAGCAATAAACTCTCATCCCTCTTTGTGCCCTGCTCCATCTGACATGTGATTACATTCCTTTCAGGCCACGTGTCTAAGGATAGAACGTGAGTGTTTCTCCCATATTATCTACAGCCCACTGCCAAAGAGGAATCAGCAAGTCAAGTTTCTCAGCCTTATGAGCCACAGTGATCCCCCATGACCTGTGCTGCCCAGGCCCCGTCAGGATGTTGGAGGTGTGAGCCATGGGCATCCTTGGGTGCCTCATGCCACAAACACCACTTGGGGTTTTGTTGTTTATTTCTTGTTTTTAGACAGGGTCTCTTGTGTCTCAGGCTGGACTCAAGCTCTATTTGTTGGAAGGCGACCTTCACCTTGAGCTTCTGACCCTCCTGCCTCTACCTCTCAAGTGCTAGGCTTATCGGCTTGTGCTAGCAAACTGGGCTTAGGGTGGTAGTGGGGGCTGTAGCTAGAGCTCTGCATGGGCTAAGCAGGCACTCCACCAACTGAGCCACACCCCGACCCCCATACGTAGCTCTTCTAATGCATACACAGTTGCTCATTAGGTCACAGCCTCAGCTATCCCAGTTCTCAGCTGGAATTGCATGTCACAAATTTGTGGACCAGCAAGCACAGTGAAAGAGTGTTGTGGATGCTCCATCCTCAGTCCCCCAGACATGTATGTGCCAGGGGCTGGCAAACTGCTAGGCAATGACTTCTGATGGCCCCTTCCGGTGAGATGAGATACAGCTGGGATCTATCTATTGAGTAGCTTCCACATGAGGACATTTAGCCAGATGTGTGTTCACCTTATGCTTAGCACATCTGTATCAAATATACCTTTGGAAGACTGCCTCTGCATGGGGAAGAAGGCAGGAAACAGAGTCTCTTTATCTCCCTCTGAGCTAAGTGGTGCCTGTCTTGCTCTCCGTTGTGTCGTTCTTTAAGGTACAGACATATGGTAGACTTCCAATCAGTGTTTGTTTAACTAAGATCTGAATCTACATTGTGTGACAAATACAGAATATACAAAAATAACTGAAAATCTAAATGGAGAGCCACACGTTATATGTTAGAGCAAAGAGAAAATGTATATCATATGTATGTTACATATATGCATGTGTGTATATAATGTATGTGGCTGACAGATCCAGAAACTTGTTCAAGGTCACAACCCCAATAAGAACCTGTGGCAGGACTTTGAACTCAAATGCAGAGTTCTTAAGCTTGAGCTCGTAATTGAAGTTAGCAGACTGTATCTGTTTTATCTCTTTAAAACTTCATTTAATGTTGCGTATGTGTGTTGGTCTATCTGTCTGTCTGACTGACTGTGTCTGTGTGTGTACCTGTGTATCCTACTAAGGTGATACTTTCTAGAGTGTTGGTGGCCCTCCAGGGGCCCAGGCTCCCTCCAGGGTGGGAAATGTGCATGGTGTTGTCCACTTCATCCTGAAAGCTGAGCTCAGTGGTGCTCTCCCTCCTATTCCTGGTCCCTCCTGTGTATAGAGAGGGACACTGAGGAACAGACAGTCCCAAGGTGTTCTTGGGACTCTCTGGGGGGGGGGGCATTTTGTCCACTCTCAGACACCCCTGTCACCCCTCCTGCCAACATTCCCTGCTTCTCCTTTGTGTCTGCCTTACCTCCAGATCCTTTGGCTAATGTTTTTCCTTGTATAATGTATTAGGAGTTCAGTCCAATAAGTACTTCACATCATGGCTCAGCCATATGACTTAGAAAACTCTCCCAGGCTGTCATCTGCTCAGTTTCCCTCTCTATATGGCAGGATGATAAATCCTTCTGACAGAGCAGTGGGTGAGGATTCATGTAGACGAGTCCAGAGGCCTCCATCCATGCAAGCAAGCGCTGAGAGTTGTCTTAAGTAGTGAAGCAGAGCCTAGTGAGCTGGGGCACATAGAGGGTTTCATCCCTGTCTGGCCATGTCTATGTGACCTTGTCAATTGTCCCCTGTAGAATGTTCATGATAACAACACCTGCATTATTAAGTACCTGCTGTGGACTTAGTTTAGCCAAGTGCCCAGGATGCTGCATGGTATACCCCACACTTTCAAAAGTCAATATTAGCAGCTTTTAGGGGTTTTGTTAACTTTTAGAGATAGCGGCTTTCTCTTTGCAACCCAGATTGATCAGGAACTCAAATTGTAGTCCAGACTAGCCTAGAACCTCCACCCCAGCCTCTTTAGCACTGAGCTCACTAGCTTGAGCCAACACACCCAGCTAATGTTACCACTATTATTTTGAGTCATTAGACTCGTCTCTTCCACTACGAGTTGATTTTCTCTCCAGAGAAAGCTTGCTGAGTGTCTATAAAAGGCTCATCAGGACAGGGGCAGGGACCCTTCCCAGCAAGACTCAGACATCCCTGAGAACCTTTCATCGTGCCCACTTTAGGGCCTGCTTGAGGTTCCTGGTGAGAACTCCCCCAATTGGAGGGAAATTCACAGTGAACAGGGTCACAGTGCAATTCACAGCGAACAGAGCCGGACTCCTGGAATGGGCAGAGCTCCGCAGCAGACAATCCAGGACTGGGCTCCCTAAGGACTCTCCCCTCTATTCCTAGATGAATGTTCCAGAAATAAACCCCTCTCTGGATGCACCTTTGGAAGTCCTGTTCGCTGAC
>CM052706.1:58128132-58171719 GCA_028551405.1 Uromys caudimaculatus
GACACTCCCACACTACAAAGCCCAGAGCCTATAACACAATGAAATCTTACATCTTAGTTTCTTTCCCTGTTGCTGTGATAAAAATAGCCTGGCAAAAGCAATGTAAGAGATAAAGGAGATAATATTAGTTCCCAGATTAAGGTATAATCCACTGTGGTGGGGTAATCAAGGCTGTGGGGGCTTGAAGCAGCTGGTCACATCATGTCTTCACTTAGAAGACAGCAACGAATGCACAAATCTTGCTCGATTTGCTTTCTCCTTTTTGTAGTCTGCGATCTCATCCCCAGAAAATAGTGCTGCCCACAGTTGAGATGTGTCTTCCCATATCATGAATGTTATCAAGATAATCTCCCTCAGACATGCCCAGACACACATCTCCCAGGTGATTCTAGGTCCTGTCCAGTTGACAGTCTACACCAACCGTCACATGTTAGTGGCAGTTTTCCTTTTAACCCAGCTAGCTCCCAAATAATTGAGACAAAATAATTATTTAACAAACTTTAAGGGCACAATAACTGAGCAATATTATGCTATTTTAATCCTCTAAAATAATCTGGCCAACCCCTCCCCACAGTCAAAAGCCCAGTGATACTTGCATTTTAGCACTGATCTGGCTCTCAGGGCTCCAGGTGGTTTTTGTTTGTTTTTGATTTTTTGTTGTTGTTGTTGTTGTTGTTTTGTGTGTATGTGTGTGTGTGTGTGTGTGTGTGTGTGTGTGTGTGCGCGCGCGCGCCTGCGAGCGCTCGTCCTGAACTCTTTCCCCATGGCAAATCCCTACTTCCTCTCTGTCCTTACTCCCCTCCCCTGGCTGGGAGGAAGTCCAATCCTATTCTCTCCCCGGCTCAGTCATTGGCTGATCAGCTTCTTTATTGCCCAATTGAGGAGCAATATACACAACATCAAGACGGGAAGTTCTCAGAATAAGGATTGCAACCAGATATGGGGGCACAGAAATCAGCACTTGAATAATATCTGGATAATCTTTTCACAGTGCACAATAACATTGTACCTACAATCCCACCTCATGCTCATCGGATTTGTGCTCTCATCTACTTTAAAGGAGGCTTGCACAAATATATGGCAAGATACTAGATAATGTATCTTTTCTAGACAACACAGTTTGATGGAGTCTACCTGAAGGGGGAGTCCAAGTCACAGTACTTTGGCAACAATATCACAAGTAATGCCACATTGTAAAGGGATTTAAACCTGGGGTTGCCACTGGAGAGGATTTCAGATTTAGGCTTGTCAGAAGGAACTTCAGTTGTAGGTAGCAATCAAAAATCAAGTCACCGTAGCTTAAACACACCTACTCCTGGGATAATTATGCAACCTATAACCAAAATAAGGACTGCAGTTCTGATCATGGGAGGTCCTTAGCAACCCACTGAGTGACTGTGAGAGACAAGAGCCATACAGGCCTGTGTAGGCGCTGGGCAAGGTGTTCTGAGAGCCTGTCCCTCCTGGTCTTCCCCAATGGGCCATTAGAGGAGGGGACTGTTTACCAGTTAACTGAGATGAAAGTTTCTGCTGTTGATCTACAAGTGAACAGGGTTTTAATATTTCCTGAAACCACAGGTCTGCTTCATGTCCAGTAACTGAAATAGCTATAATCCTCAGTGCCAGCATGCAGTGGGGCCCAGCAGTGACCAGCAGTCCTGGGGGAACAGAAACACGTGTGGGGAAATTAGGCCATGTATGTTTGCAAGCTCTGGTCTGGCTCTGTAAATACCAGCTGGCTCTGGATGCCTTTTTTCCTTCCCTTCCTTCTCTTTTATAATTGAAGTGTTTCCACTCTCCCTGTACTTTAGAGAAATGCTAGGTATTCTGTACAGATCCCTAGGAGGGGTAGATACTATCAACCATCTATGCATCTGTGTTACTTAACATAGCCACAGCTTGTTTTTGATGACAAGCTGCAGTCCGTCTTAATTGGCTTTTCTCTATCCCTGACACTCATGAAATTGCTTTTATTGGAGGCTGTGGTCTCCTAATCATGGCTTCTGGATTGGGGGGTTTTATGGGTAGATCAAGGGCAAAACATTGAGAGTTAGTCATGGGAAAGAGGAGAGTTTGACCTTTGGAAACACAGGCATGTGTGGGCACCCTGCTCAGAGGCTGGAGCAGGCAGTGAGTTTTTGTTAGCTGATGCGATTAACAGACAGCTCTGTGGAAGAAACAGGCCAAGCCCTTTCCCTGCATGCTAAGCGGCTTCAGTTTAACTTTTGAAGCATACTTCAACCTTTATTTGCCCGATTAAAAACAAAACCAAACAGACCTGTAACTTTTTTGAAAGTTTGTAAAAGGCTTTTTACAAACAAGACAGTGACACCTTCTCAACTTACAGTCAAAATTATCTGTAAGTTTTAAGTGTGTGTATGTGTGTATACATACATACATATATATATATATACACATACATATATATATATACACATACATACATGAAATCATTTATTTTCATAAGTAAAATTGCTATAAGTTTATTTTTAATAGAAATAAGGAAGTAAAATATTTATATACTTTCTGCTCAGAGAAAAATACTGTTAACATGTTAAATGCTGCATCTGTATTTTATGTTGAAGTACTGTTTTTTTCCTTAAGATTTATTTTTATCTATGTATATGTATATGAATGCATGTGCAAGCAGGTACCCACCGAGGACAGATGAAGGCAGTTGATCCACCAGAGCTGGTTGTAAGCCCTGATGTACTGGGAACCAAACTACAGTGCTTCGGAAGAGCAGTACCTATCCTGAGCCATCTCCCCAGCCCTGATTCATACTATCATAGCTATGTGTATCCCCTGTTTTTTCTTAATATGTCTCATTTTCTGTATCTCTATACAGAAAGAGATAGGAATCACTAATACTAATGATACAGGCAATACATCATTGTCTTACCTTTCCATTGCCACAACAAAACACCATGATCAAGGAAACTTATAAAAGAAAGCATTTAATGGCAGCTTGTGGTTTCGAGGATGAGTCCATGACCATCATGCCAGAGAGCATGACAGCAGGCAGGCAGGTAGGCATGCAGGCATGGTGCTGGGCAGTAGCTCAGAGGTTGTTTACATCTGATCCATAAGCAGATGGCAGAGAGGAAGAGAAGGGGAGGGGGAGATATGGAAAGAGGGAAAGAGAGAGATGTAGAGAGGAAGAGGGAGAGAGAGAGGGAGAGAGACAGAGATAGAAACAGAGAGAGGGAGAGACTGACTGAGAATGGATGGAATGGGCTTTTGACACACCTCCTCTGAGGTCACACCTTCTAATCCTTCCCAAACAGTTCTACCAACTTGGGACCAAACATTCAAATATAGGAGTCTATGGGGGCCATTCAAACTACCACAATTATATACATCACAACTTACTAAATTGTCTAATTTTTAAATTTAGGTTGTGTGTTCAGTCATAATATAGTATGTAACCATGCCAGAATCTCTGGTATATACAGAACGTATACTTTCTTGCTCCTGAGTTTTCATGATGGCTCAGATGACCTTGATTGATAGTGAAGTAGATGGGAGACTGTTTTTCTCTTGTGCCTTCTGGAGTTGTCTCCTAGTCCTAGTGACACCAACTAGTGCTGTATGTTCTCATAGTAGCAATGGAAGTACAGGAGTGCATGTCCACCACTGGTGGTGTTCACACCTTAGTAGGCATCTATACTGGCTAGTTTTGTGTGTCAACTTGACACAAGCTCGAGTTATCACAGAGAAAGGAGTTTCAGTTGAGAAAATGCCTCCATGAGATCCAGCGGTAAGGCATTTTCTCAATTAGTGATCAAAGAGGGAGGGCCCCTTGTGGTGGTACCATCTGTGGGCTGGTAGTTTTGGGCTCTATAAGAAAGCAGGCTGAGCAAGCCAGGAGAAGCAAGCCAGTAAGTTACATCCCTCCATGGCCTCTGCATCAGCTCCTGCTTCCTGCCCTGCTTGAATTTCAATCCTGACTTCCTTTGGTGATGAACAGCAGCATGGAAGTGTAAGCACAATAAACCCTTTCCTCCCCAACTTGCTTCTTGGTCATGATGTTTGTGCAGGAATAGAAACCCTGACTAAGACAGATGTTGTTTATACACTTAGGTAGTGTCACTTCCAAAGAATCTTTTAAAAAATGATTTATTATTATTATTAATAGAAAAAATAAAACCCTGGTATCCAGACACACAAAAGGAGGATTCAGCTCTCTGGTCTGGTTATATCTTATCAAATACCTTAGTGTGTGTGTGCCTCTGGGATGTGTGGGTGTGGGTGGAGGCCAAGGGACAATCTCAGCTCTTGTTCTTTGAGCATTCTCCACCTTGGTTTTTGAGACAGGGTCTCTCACTGGCTGAGACTTGCTAAGGAAGTTAGGCTAGCCAAGCATCTGCCGTCTGTATCTCCCCAGCCCTGGCATTACCATGTCTGTCACTGTGTGTGTGTGTGTGTGTGTGTGTGTGTGTGTGTGTGTGTGTGTGTGTGTGTGTGTGTGTGTTGAGGTGGTTATTGTTTGCTTGTTTATTTATTTGTTTTACGTGGGTTCTGAGGATGGAGCTGGGGTTATTACGTTACCAACTGAGCTATCTCCTGTGCCTGCTTCTTGAGAACTGATGTGTTTGGATGTTGAATGCCTCCTGTAGGTCCCAGGCTTAAAGGCTTGGTATTCGGAGTGATGTCACTGGGAGATGCTTTGCTGGAGGAGGAGCCCAGTGGGAGGTCTTAGGCCTTCAGTCCTTTCTTTCTCTCTTTGCTTCCTGGCTGTATGGTGAGCAGCTTGCTCTCCCCCACACTCTTCACCATTACTATTCCCACCTGAAGCCCAAATCAATGAATCCACCCAGTCTTGGACCAGAACCTTCAATTCAGTTAGCCCCAGTAACCAGTTTTCATGATAAGTTATTTATCTCAGGGATTTTGTTATAGTAACATGAGTCTGACTAACACAAGTACCATCTTCTGAAACTGCTCCCAAACTCCAAGTGGGTCAATGTATGTGAACGTGTGGCTTGTACCTCATTTCAACTTTAATGTAAAAATGTTGGCTTCATAACAGGTGAGGGATTGTTAATTGCTCCTGTCTGAGGCACGTTTGAGTTTTGATTGGGCAGACTTTATTTCTGAGAGAGTGATATTATAGACCTTGGGCAAGTGGACTGAGAAGTGCTGTGAGGACAGCATTTAGCTGGTTGGCCCTTCGGTTAGGAAAACAACTTGGTGTTAAGATGCTCAAAGCTTGGCCTTTAAACACAATTTGTCTTACCCTGAAGTAGAATTATTTTGTAATAGTATATACGTTTCATATACTAAACACTTTTGAATATTGTGTAATGTTTTTATAATCATTCTACTTCCTGTCACTCTCCCTATGTCTCTCCTAGTCTCCTAGTCTTACTGATCCTTCTCTTCCCATCTAATGGTGCTAATGTTTTCTTCCCCCCCCCCATACATACACACACACACACACACACACACACACACACACACACACACACATAATGACCGAATGCATTAAATTAGGACTGTTTACAGGAGCATGGATACCTTACCAGTTTCCACCACCGAGGGAAGTGTCTCTCTCTCCCCAGTATCCACAAACTATACATACCCTCAAGGATGAGGTGGCCTCATGAGCTCTTCTTGCTCGTGATAGCATCTTGACGGCCCAGCTGTGTAAAAATCTTGCTTGGTGAATCGCAGCTGTCAAACGTTCAGGAATGCAGTGGCCATGTCATTTTTCAAAGCCAACATTCCATAGTAACTTCCACCACTTACGCTCTTACATGCTGTCTGCCATTTCTTCTTCCTGAGCCTTGGAGAATGCTATAAATGCCCTGCTTCTGGCTTAGCATTCACATGTCACTTAGTCTAATCATATTGACTAATGACGAGCCTCTGCACTTACCCCTGACCATTGCAAAAAGAAACTTCTCTGATTAAAGCTGATTAGTGCTGACAGCAGCACTAACCTTGGGCATAAATATATTTATTGAGAAGGCAATTCGATGGGTGTGTCATGTCCATTAATCGAATAGAAGCAGTAGCTTCTCCTTTAGAGTCTATGACAGTCCCCAGCCGTGTGCTTGTGATCAGGTTCACAGTACCTTATGAGGATTCTTTTCCCTGGAGTGGGCCTCACATCAAATCAGAAAGTGGTTGGTTGCCCCTATAACAGACTTGGCCGTTATTGCATCTTTGGGCAGATCCTGCTAAGGCATTGTTCTTAACTTCACCTTCAACTGGGGGGGGAGGGGTCAGAGGTAACATTAACACAAATATTATCTTCCTTCTTCTTTGTTCTTTGTTCTTTCTTCTTCTTCTTCTTCTTCTTCTTCTTCTTCTTCTTCTTCTTCTTCTTCTTCTTCTTCTTCTTCTTCTTCTTCTTCCTCCTCCTCCTCCTCCTCCTCCTCCTCCTCCTCCTCCTCCTCCTCCTCCTCTTCTTCTTCTTCTTCTTCTTCTTCTTCTTCTTCTTCTTCTTCTTCTTCCTCCTTTAAGGACATCTATGTAACCTCTCCTTCACTCTGTGAGGATGATGGTACTGAGTTTGTAGCCTCATTTTGCATATGAGGAGACTGAGTTTCAGAGACATGACAATTTGCAGTGCCTGTCAATTTGCAATGGAGTGGAACCTCATTGTGAGGTAAGACCTGGCGCTAAGATTCCTTCCAACTCTTTTGGATGTATTAGGGTTTTTAAATGCCCTAGGTTCACGACCCGATGAAACATTCAGGTTAGTCCACTGAAGATATCCCATGTTCTCTAAAGCTAATCTCTGCTCCAGCCTATGGCCATGCAGAGCATTGTTTGGACATTTCAGGAGTGTTTGGAGCATTCCGTCTTCAAGCAAGCCAATTCTTTACTGTTTTTCCTTCAACTGTTCTCCCCAGCCAGAGCTTCCAGATGTGGACACTAAGGGGCAGGCCGAGGGAAGGTGTGGCATGAATAAGCATCACTGTGCCCATCAGTGCTGGTGGCCTTTTCTAGACCTCACTGACTCAGCATCTCTGTGTATGTTTTCTAACCTGTTTTTATTCAGTGGCTTGATTCTCATTTGCACAGTGTGAAGCCCTAGGTAAAGAACCAGAAGAGACTGGTTCCAGGCCAAGGTTAGCCCCAGCAGTGATCTTCCTCTCCATCCTTGGGCCTCCCGTCATCATCCTTTAGCTGAGACAGTTGAACAAGAAACCCTCTACGGAATTTCCCCAGATTTCCTTTTTTTTTTTTTTTTGTAGTAGAGTTACAATTCACCATTGTGATTATTGACTAATTTTGGCTCAAAATGATTGCAGTTGAGTGGTAGGAGAGGAGGTTAATGTAAATTTGTCTTTAAAATGCTTTAAGATGATTATGAGAAAACTGAGCTTAGTCCTGGCCTCAGCACTGTTGGGCATTGCCAGTCTTGCTGGGGAGAAGACATAAGCAGAGTAGAATTTGGAAGCAAAGTTGTAGTTCCAAGACTTACCTCCTACCTCACCTGTGGAACACCCAAACAACTTCCAAGGTCCTGGTCTCTTTACAAGGAGCAGAATGAGGGCTAGAATGGTAGTTCAGCTGGTAACGCAAGCAGGAGGATCTGGTTTAATCCCACCCAAGCACTGGGATGGAGAACCCAGGAGCTTGCTGGCCCGTCAGCCTAGCCTATGTGGCAAGCTCTAGGTCAGTGAGAGATCCTGTCTTAAAAATGAGTAGATTGAATCCCAAGGTTGATCTCTACCCACCACACAGTGATCCCATGCATCTGCGCATGTGCACGTGCGACACAATTTCCTACATTGTTTTGTGTAGAGTTGCACGTTGGTATTAATAGGCATTTTATGTCATTCCTCAGTAGGAAGTTGTAGGCATTAGGAGCATAGACCATTCTCTCTGCTCACTTTCTGCACACTCTGTAGCCCACTGATGGGTCTCAGACTGTGGGAATAAGTACATTGTTAAATATTACTTCATGATTAAAAATGTTCTAACCAAACATAGCTCCCTTTTCACAGTAATTACTTGTGGCAAATATCCTTTTTTTTTTTTTTTTAAGAAAATAAATGCTGAACAAATTGAAGTCAGATCATTTTTCCTCCTCTCTTGCAAAAATGGTTGTGTGAGAGATGATTAGGTTTGGGTACATGAGACATTTTATATGTATTATATATTTAGTCTCAAGTACCCTTAATACCCCTTCCTGAATGCTCTCTGCTTTGTTTCTGTTACCATGATAAAATACTCTGACCAAAACAAATTAGGGAAGGGAGGATTTATTTTATTTCATAATTTCAGGTTACAGTTCATCACTTCAAAGAAATGAAGACAGGAAACTTCAAGCACTTAGCCATATCACATCCACAGTTGAGAGCAGAAAGAAAAACAAAGGCACTCATGCTACTGCTTGCTCAGTAAGCCCCCTTTACTCTTATACAGTCCAAGAGGCCCATCTGCCCTCCTATCTGCCTAGGGAATGGTGCTACCCACAGTGGGCTGAGTCAGTTTTGAAGACAGTCTCCCACAGGCCAATCTGATGTGTACAGTCGATCAACTGAGACTCCTTCCTCAGATGATTCTGGGTTTCTCCAGTTGGCAGAACTAACCAGCACACCACAACCTAAAATCTTTTATAGTCAGAGCTGAACTAGTGTCTATCTTCATTTCCAATCAACATTTCTTTGGCTCTGTTCTGCCTCCTGGGGAGATTTTGAAGCCCTTAATTCTTTCATTAGCAGCCATGCCTCCCCCTTTCTTGGCTGGCTTGGAAGTTCTGGTTCTCCTGATGTGATTCTGGGAAAGTTAATTTGTCTAACGTCCAGTTAAAAATAATGGGAAGAATGCTTTTACCCCACAGGGTCCTTATTGTGTGGCTGAAATGAGAAAGCCACTTTCTAGAACAAGGCCTATCCTATAATTATTGTTTGGAAGCAAGTGGCCATTCTCCCTTGTGGTACTGCCTTGACTGTAGCTTTCGGGCTTGCTCACATCTTAATGAAACCTTTATGGGAACTTGCTGCCCACACTCCTCTGTCTGTTTCTCAAGTGTTTATTTTTTAATCCCCCGTGTGTGTGTGTGTGTGTGTGTGTGTGTGTGTGTGTGTGTGTGTGTGTGTATTACATTTATTTCTTTATTAGGTGGGCAGACACACCGTGGTGCATGTGTAAAGGTCAGAACTTGTGAGAATCACTTGTCTCTTCCCACCATGTGGGTTCCAAGAAATAAACTCGGGTCCTTAAGTTTGGCAGCAATCACCTTTATCCAGTAATCCATCTTATAGACCACGTACACACACACACACACACACACACACACACACATATTTCTGATAAAAGCGTCTTTTAGATTGACCCCTCCCTGCAATCTCTACCTGTGAGTTCCTCTGTTTGTTGAGATAACTGATGCCTAACCGTAGCAGTGAGATTCTAGAGTGTGAGCCAATTCACTGGGGTTCTTTTATTCGAGACACCCCCTTGTACAAGTTAGATAGATTATCAGTGGGGAGTATGTGAAGGTGCCATAGAACCAGCACTGATGTTAAACTCTACATTTCTGAAAACACTACTTGTTATCTTCCATCATAAAGCTTCCAGGTCTGTCTGAGCACTCTCCTCATATCTAGTTCTCTCTGGGGGTGGATGTGACTGGCTACAGGCACACTCATGAACTGAATGGCAGCTGCATCAAAACTGCAGCCAGGGTCAGGGACATAGGCAGCTCAGTGGCAAAGCATTAGTCTACCATGTTTGACCCCTTTGGTGCAACAACTAGTTCTGCAGTAAACAAATAATTAAATAAATTCTGGCTTTGTATTTCCTCTATTTATTTTGTAATACCTCCAGGTTTCTCTTTCTTATTCTGAATTTGTATATGGTGTGTGTGTGTGTGTCTGTGTGTCTGTGTGTGTCTCTGTGTGTCTGTGTGTATCTATGTCTGTCTGAACAAACCTATATATGTGCCTAGAAGAGGAAGATGGGCCATTTGTGTCAGTTCACATCTCACTGTGGAACAGGAAAGTCTGCTGTTTTCCCTTTGCCTCTGCACTCAGTGGCTTTTGCTAACAACTACAGACCAGTGTTCAGCCCCCCCAGCCCAGTGGAAACTGCACTGTTGAAGATCTGTTCTTGCTGACTACATCCTCAGCTTCTGGGTCTCATCTGTGACTAGATTTGCTGAGTGCCTTGAGAACTACCACATTCAAGAAATTGTCAACAGAATATCAGATCCAAACAGTGTGGTTTAGAGCAGCTCATAGTTGACTTGTGTCTGCAGTTGCCATAATAGCTGTATAGCAGTAGATTTATTATTGTTATATTATAAGGTAGCATCTTATTTTAAATGATCCTATCAAGAATATGTAGCGAAAGTGCTGTGGTGGTGGTGCGCATCTGTTACCCTGGTACTTGGGAGTCAGAACTAAGAGGAGGGCCTCAAGTTTGAGGCCAGCCTGGTCTAGATTATGAATTCCAGGGCAGCCAATGCTACATAGTGAGATCCTGATTCAATTCCTCACCCTGAAAAGAGAGAAGAAGAGAGAGAGAGAGAGAGAGAGAGAGAGAGAGAGAGAGAGAGAGAGAAAGAGAGAGAATGACAATGTATCTTCTATAATTAAGTGGTCTTTGTTCCTGTCACAAACACCACCTGATTACGATAGTTCTGTCAGTGTCCTGGAGTGTTTGTTAATATTTACCTCTTGATTTTTACACCAATATGCATATAAAGTGTTGGTGATTCTACTTTGAGGTATTTCTTTTCTTTTAGCACTCACGTTGGGATATGTGGGAGATGTGTCTCCTGTCTAGGTTCTAGAGTAGCTTTGATAACGTTGGCCTTCTCTGCTCCGTGAAGCTGGCTAGAAGCCCTCCGTGGGACCAGCTGCGTCTGGCATATTTTTAGCGGAAGAGGCTCCTTATCAATGATCTTCTTTGTATTCCTTTATAGAAATCAGTCTGTTTATGTTTGCTCTTCTGGACTCAGTTTAGGAATATTCTACTTATTTTGAAAATCGTCCCATCCATCTAGGTTTTCGCAAGTATTGGTCTTGATTTTGGTGAAGTAGTCTTTTATGAGCCCTGCTTAGATCTTGCAGTTATTTCTTCAGAACCTGTCTTACTTGCACTGTTTATTCCTGCCCCCTTCCCTGATTAAGCTAGTTAGCAGATGGCTATCTCCACTCTAAAAGCTTTTAGTTCTGTTATTCTACTATTAGTGAGTCATTCTACCCCTCTAATACCTGCTGTTATTTTTATTAATTCCTTCCTGCTGCTCCTAGGTTTGTTTTTCCTAGTCTAACTTCCAAAGCCCACATTTTCTGTGGTCTTACTTTTACCGCTAGTGTATTCAGAGTGTCCCAGTTTCTACCCCATTACTTCTCAGTTGGCCAGGGTTCATCTTCCAGAAGGCTCATGGGAGAAGGATTCTCTGAGTTCCTGAATGTTAAGGCGGATTGTCCCAAAATGTGATTAGGACTGTGTATACAAAAACTAGGGAAAGCTGTAGTGTGGAGGTGAGGCATTATGGGAATCAGGCTTGACGGAGACAGATCTCCAGATGGGCATTCATTTTATAGTTTTATAAAATACTCTTCCTTATGCTTCTTACCCACATATACATCTGGAGAAATTTCGTTTGCTATATGTATCTCTTTTTTAAAATCTTGGTGTTTGTTAGGGGTTGGAGAGATGGTTCAGTGGTTAAGAGCACATACTGCTCTTCCAGAGGACCCAAGTTCTGTTCTTGGCACTAATGTTGAGCCATAACCACCTATAACTCCAGCTTCTGAGGATTCAGTGCCCTCCTCTGGCCTTCATAGGCACCTGTGCATGTGCACACGCATACACACACACACACACACACACACACACACACACATGAGCACACTCATACATAAACGTTTTTAGTATTTTAAAATTTTGCTGTTTATCTCCCAATTCTGCAAGAAATGGAAAATGGTGGGATTTTCCCTCTTTGTCTTTAAGTTTGGATTATTTCCACGTGAACCTGGAGAATGACTGATTTATGCAATAGTGTTCACAGCAGAAGTCCACTTGTGTCATTTCAAACTTTGTTTTTTCAATTTAAAAAATTAAACACATACACATTATAGGGAATTTGGAGCCTGAGAAGTATAAAAAGAAAATTAAAACCACCATTGCTGTTAAAATCTTGTCTGTTTCTTTCTAATCCTTTTTCCATGCTTACATATTTTCTGCCCCTTAGGGAATTAGGACTACTCTAAGCCTACGGCCTGTGTCCAGATTTTTTTTTTCCCACACGAGTGCGTCCCCATATCCCTAAGAAAAGTTGTATGGACCATATGAAGTATTTTGTCATTTCCAGATTGGTGGAAATGTAGATGACTCCATTTTTAAGTTATAATTTGTACTGTTCAGTTTGGCAAATTATAGTTTATAGATCAAACCTATTCACTGGTGCCTGTTTTTATCCACGGGGTTTTTACTGGAACACGGTCATGCCTATTTATTTCTGTATTGTCAGTAGCACACTCACTGATATGATGGCAGAGTTGAGTACTCACATAGAAACCTGCCAAGCCTAAAATATAAACTACCTGGTCTTTCAAATAAACGTTCCCATGCAGTTGTCCTACGGAAAAAAATCTTTCCAGGATTATTTCTGTGAATATATGTATATTTTCTCGGTATTGTCCCAAAGAAATAGAAGTATTTCTGTCAAAGGGATGTGAATGGCACTGACCAAATTGTCCACCAGCAAAGTTAATGCAGTCCTAACTATTATGAGGAAGTGAGACTCTGTCCCTGCGCTCAGTCTCTTGTAGATGGTGCATGCGTGCGTAGGCCAGAGGGAGGGCATCCTAGCTGTCATTCTTGGGTATTATCCACCTTTTGTTGAGGGACCTTTACTAGCCTGGAACTCACCAAGTAGGCTAGACTGGCTGGAAACCTGGCCTCAGGTCCTGTCTGTTGCAGCTCCCCTGGGGCTGGCATAACTAGAGCACATCCAGATTCTTTTGTGTGCGTGAGTTCTGGAGCTTGAACTCAGAACCTCATGCTTACAGTCAAGTGATTTACCAGCTACCTTCCCAGCCTATAATTCTACTTTCAATCTCTACAAAATTGGCACGTCTCAGAAGAACACCCAGTTCTGCTTGGTGTGGTTACTGTTAAGGTGGGAAGTTTCTCTGTTGTCAACACTGGCTTCTTTTTTGAATGACCTGTTCGTTCCTTTTGCCAGCTTTCTGGTTGGGAGGTGATGCCTTCTCTCGTTGGCCTGTGAGACCCATTCATACATGATGGAGGTTGTGCACTTGATGCTCTGAATACTGGCAGCTTTGCTTTTCTCACAACAATGGTGCTATCAATGTCAGTTCCCACTCTTGATGGGACCCTGTCCTTCTGAAGGCAGCTCTCACAGTGTGCGTGTGTGTGTGTGTGTGTGTGTGTGTGTGCGCGCGCGCGCGCGTGTGCGCTCTGTGTGTACGTATGTATGCGCATGTATGTCAAGACCCGAGAACAACCCTGGCAGTCCTTCCTGGAA
Organism: Uromys caudimaculatus; assembly: GCA_028551405.1. Classification (NCBI taxonomy): domain Eukaryota; kingdom Metazoa; phylum Chordata; class Mammalia; order Rodentia; family Muridae; genus Uromys; species Uromys caudimaculatus. Next base: position 58,141,598 of record CM052706.1, read on the forward strand.
TGCTATCAATCCGATTATGTTTTCAGACAGTCTCCTACTGTCCTTGAATGCTAGGCTGGCTGACAAGTGAGCCTCAAGGGCCCACCTCTTCTGCCCCCCAGCATTGGGGCTGAGAGTGTGTGTCAACACCTACATGTGGTGTTCTTTGAAGGAACCCCTGAAGTGTGGTCAGGAGGGAAACCAATGGCTGAGGCCCTGCCACCTTCAATGGAAACTTATTTCCCTGCTCAGCCTCCAACTTCCCTTTTGTCTCTTAACCTGAGAAAAAGAGGCTTTCAGGAAAATAACTGCCGCTAAGAGGAAGAAACTTTTTTTTCTGTTCTTTTTTTGGGTCTAGAATTAACACAACATTTCTTCAAGACAGAAAAGCACCCCCACTTTCCTGAAGAAGTCCTTAAATCAATTCCATGCACAAAGAGCCTAGTAACTGGTGTCATTTTGTTTATGGTGTGCATGATCCCGAATACACCATATTTGAGTCTTTTTTATGTGTTTTCAGACACTGTAATGAGCTGTTAAAAAGGGTTAATCTCTGAAATGAGTAAAATTGCCCCCCTGAAAAAATGCTTCAGGCCTCAGACTTTCCAAATAAAAACTGTGACTTGAGTTAGGTGTCTTGGCTGCAAAGAGTCCACAGAAAGGCACTTCTGAGACACGCAGGTGCTTTGCTCCTTGTGTCTTGAAAGAAGTAAGCCGTCTGGGTTGCTATGCAACACTTGTTTGGGAAGCTATCAGTGGGGTTTGCAGACGAGCACTAGACCAGCCTGCCCTTCTTCAGACTTCCTGTCCTCCAGGGCAGTGTGACAGTCGCAGAATTTTTATGCCAGAGCCAGAGGTTTTTGACATTGAACTATGACACTATCACGGCCTCTGCTCTGAGTTTTGTACATGTCTGTACAAGAATGAGTGATTGTATGTTTGTGTGTGTTTATGTGTGTGGGGGTACATTGTGTGGTGGGTGCCAGTGTATACAGGAGTGTTTAGGTCAGAGGGCAGTCTCAACTGTTTCCCAGGTGCCACTCACCTTGTTTTGGAGACAGGGTCCCTCACTACCTGGAACTCAACAAATGGGAGACTGACTTACTAGGGAGCCCAAGGCATCTGCCTGTCTCCACCTCCCCATTGCTAGGATAGCAAGCGCACCACACTGTGCCTGAGCTTGGTTTTCAAATGGGTTCTGGAAATCTAACTGAGGTCTTCATGCTTGCATGGCGAGCACACTGCTACTAAATTCTCACCCAGCCTACAACTTTGACACATTTATATCCTTTCCTTTGAGTTTGGACTGGAACCGTCTTAGGGTCAATAATAACCTATGTTTGTACAACGCCCACCATACTCCTTGCATGGAATCTTTGTCATTTGTGAGGAATCATAACCATTGTCTCTATTTTATGGTGGACTAAATGGAGGCCCCAGAACGCCATGTGCTATTGTGGGTCATGTGGCTCGTGAGCATCCGCATCTGAATATGAACTGCGGCTGCGTTTGTTCTAGGGCCTCCGTATTTCTTATGAAGGATAAACATTCACTTGAGACACCCCGTCGCTGCCAGCTGAGATCAGCTTCTGCCAACTGGAAAGCAGGAGTCTACTGCATTTTCCCAGAGATCTAGCCATTCATCTGAGTGCCTTCCACAGAGCCTATGGTGGTAGCCTAAATGCCTGTGACAGAGAGGCTGTCGCTATCACCACAGCTCTGAGAGGGATGCCCCAGGCAGCATCCTCCAGGGCCATAGCACTATTGCTTAGAAATTCAGCAGGGCAAGAACTCTGCTCTGTAGAGCTCTGATCCTAGGGGTGTGACAACTAGCAGCTTTGACCCCAATCTACTTCTTCTTTGAAAGCTGTGAAAGTCATTTTCCCCACAAGTGCTGAGAGACACCATGACGGTGGCAGCTCTTATAAAGGGAAACACTTCAATGGGGTTGGCTTACAATTCAGAGGTTTAGTCCATTATTGTCGCTGCAGGAAGCATGGGGGTATGCAGGCAGACATGGTGCAGGAGAGGAAGCTGAGAGCTCTGCATCTTGATCTGCAGGCAGTGGGAAGAAAATGAGACACACTAGGCCTACCTTGAGCTTCTGAGACTCAAAGTGACACAGTTCTTCCAACAAGGACACACCTCCCAATAGTATCAGTCTCTATGGCCTATGGGACCATTTTCATTTAAGCCACCACACTGAGGGTCAGCTTTTCTGAGGAGATGATATATACTGATAGGAGGTTTGAAAACTGATGCCCAGAGCTTTGCAAATGCAGACTTTGCAGGCGAGCTCTTCTTGCCTGTGTTTGAAAACTGAGCTTGCTCAGGGTTGGCATTGTATAAACACCAATCACATGGGAAGTGGAGGCCTGGGCTCACTTCTGTCCTCATCCTTTCATCTCTGACCCCACTGTCTGGGAACCTGTGCCCTGGATGTGCCAAAGGTCACAAGATCTTTCACATTCTACAGATTCAAAGGAAACATAACAGCCCCTAAAGCAGCATGGTTCTCAACCCTCTGGGAGTGACATATCGGATATCCTGCATACCAGATACTACATTACAATTCCTAACAATAGCAAAATTACATTTATAAAGTAGCAACGAAATAATTTGATGGTTGGGTCACCACAACATGAAGAACTGCACTAAAGAGTCAAAGCATTAGGAAGGTTGAGAAATGCTCAGAACTTTTTTTTATGGAGACAGGGTCTCATGTAGCTAAACTGGCCTCAAATTTAGTATGTAACCTAAGATGACCTTGAACTTCGGATTCTCTTGTTTCCACCCGCCAAGTGCTAGGATGCCAACATCACGCCCAGCTCATCCGTTGCTGGGGATGGGACCCACGTTTTCATGCATGCAGGATAAGCTCTCTACCAGCATCCCTAGCCCAGGGCACTGGCTTTCAATGAAATGTTTCTAAAAGCTTTCAAGAAACCTAAGTCTGTATTATATAGTGCTTCCTCTTCATGATTCTCTATCCGAGCTCCCTCCTTCCACCACCTCATGATGGGCTCCAAAAGAAATACCATCTGGCTAGGCGCCAGCGAGAGCATTGGATATTTCTCCAAAGCTCTGCTCTGTCCAGGAAGAAGCACGACCTCCATAAGCCGTTAGCAAGTCAAAGCCTGACCGCAGACAGGGGGCTCATACGTTGGGATGAGTAATTTTCGGCCCTTGACTTTGCACCAGTGCTAGTGAAACTTCACAGCTGGTTATTAAAAAACCCAGCATCCAGGTTATATGCTATTTATGTCACATGAAGCTGGAGGAATAAAGAACTCTAAAGATGGGAAAACATTTTATAAATCAGCAGCTTTGGGGGTGTATTTTTCTCTTCCAGGGCCTAGGATGTGATTTATGGGACCTGATGAGGTGCTGGGAGACAGGACCCCTCTGGCTCCCCTACTTAATGGGCCAAGCACCTTCCCAAGTATTGATACAGCTGACCCAGCTATGGCTCTTGGCAGGGTGAGGGAGGGAGCCTGAGGAAACATGAATGATTTATGGATTTCCAGAAAGTAGAGAGACATGGAGGGAGAGACTGGTGTTGGTTTCCTCAAAAGGTAGAAATGGCTAGTTCTTCAAGGGGGCAGCTCCCAGTAGCAACCCGGCTTTGCTTTTCTTGCTGTAAATTTGAGGCATCTGGGTGATTTTTAAAAATGCTAAAATGAATGTGCCCCTCCTATGGCTTGTAGTAGTGCTAGCCCTACCCTCAAGACAGGGCCCTCGGTCCAGACACCCAAGTTCCCTTTTCAGGGACAACCAGGAGCCCAGAGCCCACAGCTAAGGCCTGACAGGACAGCAGTGGACTCTAAGCATGGACTATCCCAGATATCCTTCTCTACTCTACTACTTGTTCCACCTGTAACACTATAAGCAGAAATAGGATCCTAGCCATGTCATTTCTCTCTGTTGGACAATGACAAGAGAAGGAGCAGAGCATTGATGTCTCTGCTCAAGGCTTCTGATACCCAAAACCCAAATGGGTATGGATTACATATTGTCCAGGGTTAAGATGAGGGCCAGTGTCATTGTGCTTGTGGTGGATAGGAGTCTAGGAGTGTGGGCTGTGGGGTTCCTCATCCTGTAAAGCACGGGTAGGTCATGCAAGCATGAGCACCTGAACTTAACCCCAGGACTGACTTAGTAAAGGACCACAGAGGCAGAGATGGCCAGATCCCTGGGGCTCACTGGCTGGTCACTCCAGCATAAAGAACAAAATCAATCTAGTAAGAATTCCTGTCTCAAAAAACCAAGATGGATGGCTCTGGAGGAATGACACTTGACGTTGGTCCTCTGGCTTCTATGTGCACACGCCTGCTCACGTGCACACATCTGGAATGTGAATCCTCTCGTGTGCCAGAGAGAAGTAAGCCTAATGATTCACCCCGAGAAGTATTTCACACACATGCTTTCCCGTTCCCGGGCTCTTACCCGACACTGTGCTTTCAGTTTTTAGTTGCTTTCTGGAGCTTCCCTCTTCAAGAAATGGATGCACACCTTATGAGCATATGGCATTCCTTGGAGGGGCCGATTCAAAGTCCAGATTCTGGAGGTGTTTTCGCTCTGAAGGGGCAGCCAGGATTCCCATGCCCCTCTCCCCTGCGCAGCAAAACACCCAACTCTTCATGTGTCTGTGCAGCAGCAAAAGCTGCACGTGAGCAGGAAGAGGTGGATTTGGTTAAATACTCCACTTGGACTGCTTACATTACAGATGCCCTGGTTCTGTGTGAATCTGAGATATCCTTGGGTTAAGCTGAGGTAAGCCAATCTAGGTGTGTGCAACCATACCTGTCACTAATCTGAGCTACAGCCTTTTGACCCTGATGTCACTTCGTGGCACAACAAAATAAACTCTGTGTATTAAAGTTCACTTAGAGTACAACACAGCATTATTGGAATCAAATATTTTATTAATTAGAATTAGAATCAAATGCATGGACTCAAAGCTAACCATCAGTCCTCAAGTGGTTTTCCTTGAAGGAATCTGAACGTGGGCAGCCACCATGCTGGACTCCTCTGTCTGTCTTCTGACACCCCCAAGCATGTCCCTCTCAGCCAGCGTGTTTCAGGTCCTGTGGTGGCTGCCTGAGTTCCTGTCAACAGAAGAGCAATCCAGTTGCCAGACTAATGGAAGAGGAGAAAAAAAGCAAAGAGTATATTCCTTGGTGTTCCTGGCTAAGGCCTTTTCCTAGGGAAGGGCACAGAGACTGCAGCATCCATGTAGGGCACACTGAGGAAAAAATAAAACTGGCATTCTGTCCTCAGGAAGACGGGGATGGGAACAGGAAAGTGACTCAGAGCATTTGCCATAGCAGTAGTAACAAAAGGAGCCTGGTGTGCCCTCTGCCACTCAGCTTGGGTGTGGCAGTGGCTGACAGAGAAGCCACCCTGGGAGCATTTTCTTGAAGCTTTTAGTTCTGAATGGAGTAATGAAATTAATGACAAGAAGAGCCTGGAGCAGACTTCAGACCTTAGCAGCTGAGGACTGAGAACAGCTTCTAACTCCAGACAGGGGTCAGCAGAAAGGAAGGCAATACTTAGGTTCTGAAGCTGTCACCCACAGAGTGGACACTTCCATAATGAGGAGACAGTTGCACCCGTTGGAAGGTTTTACAAAATGTCCCCTTAGTAAGGAGGAGAGAGAGGGTGTTTGGTTGTGTATCTGAATTATGTATGTCCTTGAGAGACTGTACACAGGTAGAACATAAAAATGGTGTGGCAGCACATGCCTGTAGTACCTGCACTGAGTCCCTGAAGACAGGACTGGAAGTTCAAGGTAATCCTCAGCTCCATACCAGTTCAGGGGCCAGCCTAGGGTATATGAGACTCTATCTCAAAACAAACAAACAGAAAGAATGTAAATGCATATTCAGATAATCTTGTATTCTAGGGCTTAAGCAACCTGCTTCTTATACCAGGAGGCTTATATACAAATATCAGGTTAAATCTTGTAACACTGACAATATGGTTCATGGGTTACAAGAAGTTCATGAAGCTTCTGATAAGGCTTTTAAAAATTACTGTTATGTTGGCTGCTACTTGAAAAGTTTCTTTTAAATTAGTGTATGCTCATTGTACAAAGAAATGAGCTTTGTGGTATTTTTATCCAATTATATCATATACTTTGATTATATTCCTGCCCCCAGGACTCCCTCTGACCCTCTTCCTTCTACTAGCCCCCTTTTCTTCCTGCTCAGTTATGTGTGTGTGTGTGTGTGTGCGTGCGTGTGTGCGTGTGTGTGTGTGCGCGCGCGTGTGCTTGCTCGCTCGAGCTCACATGTGCATGTGTGTGTTCCCAATAGACAAATTATGGGATCAGCCCAGATGTCTATAAGCAAATGACTACACAAAGAGAATGAGAGGCATCTATGTTGTGGATAGCCCTGGGACGGATTGTAATTCTGCTAATTCTGCCCTCCTTGGGAGGGGCTTCAGACAAGGAGTGAGTTACACCTGTGACTTCATGTGAACCAATCCCCTAATGAATAAAAGAGCCAATCACTGGGCACATAGGAGACTTCTGGGTTGGGGGGGGGGGGAGAGAAGGAGGAGAGAGAGAAAGGTGCCGTTTGGAACGGGGACAGCATGTAGTAGGTAAGATGTAGCTAGTAGAGTCTCCTGGTATCATGGCGGATCCGCAAGGATTCACCACCAGAGGAATCAGACTTTGATAAGGCTTACAAGATTAGGTTTCAGTTGATGCACCCAGAGATTGAGTTATCATTGTTTCTGAACTAAGTTTGTGTTGTTTTCCTTCATGTGGCGGCTTGTCTGGGTTCCAGAGAGAAAGGTACAGCGGCAAAGCATGGGTTTGCCTGATGTGCACCACAGAGGCCGTGGGGGTATTGAAGCTTGGGGCTGGCGTGGTAGCCACCCGCCAGTGGGAACCTAGTGAGCTGGGTGGAGATCTCCACGAGATGAAAGCAGGTTGGCCATTGCCCGCCAATGCATGGCTGGGGTTGAGAGAACCAGGGAATTGTGTAGGAGCATGTGCTATACAGTCCATCTTTTTTAATACTTCCCGCAACACATCTACACAATGGGGCTTATTCAACTATAAAGTTAAAACATATAATCATTTGGGAGCTAGAGAGATGAGGTGGCTCAGCAGTTAAGCATGTTGCTCTTCTGGGGAACTGATGATTCAGTTCCCAGCATCCACTGGGTGACTCAAAATCTTCTGACCAGAGCCCTGGGGATCTGGCGCCCTCTTCTGGCCTCCCCTGGCACTGCATCCACATAATGCACAGACATAAATGCAGACAAAACACCTATACACTTAAAAATAAATTTAAACATCTCTAAAAAACACACCATTTGTAGAAAATGATCAGAACTGGAGCTCATCCTATTGAGTGGAATAAGCAAGGCTCAGGAGGAGAAATACCACACACACACACACCCCCCCCCCGGGTGGAGCCTGGGGTGGTTTTCTTTCTATTTATTAGCATAAGGTTGTCAGCCTCTGCATGTAACCATGGGGGCTACAGATGTCTCATAATGAGTTTTTTAATGACACATTTAGCAAGATAAATGCTTCTGATGCTCTGTGAATCAGGGTATCGCTCTGGGACCATCTACTTAATGGATTATAGCTGAGATTAAATGTCTGGGCTACGCTACCAGGTTTCTCAGACTGAGGAATTCCACATTGTTTTTTGTTGGGGGGTTAAAATCATATTCAAAGGAATCTGAATTCTTTTTGAAGGGAGGTCAGGTGCAACTGAGCTGATGATTAGGGTGTTTAACCCAGACAGGGCAGCAGGAAGGTAGCTCCTAATACTCAGAGCACTTGAACCCTTAAGGACTACTTAACAAATAGAAACCCTGCTGCTGGATTAGACTACCCCAGTGATGTTAAGCTTTGTAACACTTTACAAATACAAAGAATCTAGGGACATAATCATTTATCATACTTTCTAGGGAATGACTTGTTCTTGAGAAAGCTGATTACTTCTCCCCTAATTAAAAATGCTAATATTTAAAGTTTGTTGCAAGTTGAGACCCACAGAACCTTCCTGCTGTGTGTTCGAGTGCCAGCAATGATGCTGGAGTATTATTTCTTCTTCTTCTTCTTCTTCTTCTTCTTCTTCTTCTTCTTCTTCTTCTTCTTCTTCTTCTTCTTCTTCTTCTTCTTCTTCTTCTGATCTAGGTATACTTGCAAGTTAATGATGTCTAGCTAATAGTCATTGGGAAACTTTTATTGTTTGTTTTAATTTTTTAATGTCTTGATTTTCCCCTCTGTGGGGGTCTTCCCTAGATGCTCTTCTGTACCATCTGTCACCCCCTACTCCTTTCTTATGCTTCAAGTCCACACTCCCCTAGTGACTCCCAGACGCTGCAGGAGCCAATGGTCATGCTCTCTGCCCCTCAGTTCTGCTTTTCCCATAAAACCTTAGCATTGCCACCAGGTTAGTCTTCATATGACAAGACCGTGGTCACTGGGTTGGCAAGCTCCAGAGTATTGGTGTTGAATTGATGGCAGACTGGGTTCTTAGTGCTGAGTGCCATCACTGCTGGGGTCCAGCCTTTCCCACTCCATCCCCTGTAACCTCCAAGCACAGACTTCTAATGTCTAATCCTTGCAGCCTGTAGGGTACAATCCTCGTCTCCAGCCCCGCCCGCTTCAGACTACAGTTTCTGAGTTCTCCTGCCTCTGAGGCCCTGAGAAAAAGCCTTTCTCCATTTGCTGTGGCCACCCAAGGAATAGCAGACTTCGTGTTTGGATGCCATGTTGTCCAGCATGCTCTCACTATGTCACATAGGAAACCAAGTGCTATATTGTCTATATACTTACTTGTATCCTATAGTGTATTGTACAGGTGTGCATGTAAGTACACACCCGTGTGTGCATGTGTGTCGAGGCCTGAGGCTTACCTTGGCGTTGTTCTTAGGTTGTCTTTCATTTTATTTTGTTTTTGTAGACAATTCTCTTTCTGACTTGGAGATAACCAATTTCAGTCTAGTTCGGCTGGCCAGCAAGCTCCAGGGATCTGCCTTCCTCCACCCCACCAACACTGCTACTATAAGGACATACCACCATAGTTGGCTTTTTTACACAGTCCTAGGGCTCAAATTTGGGTCCTCATGCTGGCAGGGAAAGTGCTTTACGGGCTGAGCATCCTTCAGCCCTGCCAACCAGCTAACTTGCTCTGGTGATTGGCACATCATTTTGCAATGCTGAGGATCAAACCCAGGACCTCTAACATACCAGCTACGTACTGTACCACTGAGTTACACCAGCCCTTAGCGTTCCTTTTGATTGTGGTCTCACACATACACACACACACACACACACACACACACAGAGGTGTGCACACTTATATATACACATGTACACACAGACACACACACATGCACAGATACACACACACATGCGCATAGGCACATACACACATATACACACATGCAAACACACAGACACATAAACATGCACTCATGCACAGGCACACACACACTCATACACACACACACACACATACCACATACTGATGCATACAAACAGATGTACACACAGAGACACATACACACACACACACAAGCTTTGCTCTAGCTAGAGATTTCCTTAGCCTATTTGTGTGTGTGTGTGTGTGTGTGTGTGTGTGTGAGAGAGAGAGAGAGAGAGAGAGAGAGAGAGAGAGAGAGAGAGAGAGAGAGAGAGGAGACGGGCTGGGGGAGGACACAGTTTGCAGGAGTTGGTTCTCTCTTTCTACCATGTGGTGTGGGTATGACTCCCAGGGACCAAACTCAGATTGTCAGTCTTGGCGGCAAGCGCCTTTACCCACTGGGCCATCCTCTCTAGCCCCAGTAGTGAGTCTTACAATCCATGACTACGGGGCATTTTTATTTAGTATAGATTTTTATATATAACAGTGAGGCACTTCTTAATGATAAGACAGTATTTAGAAAGCCACTAAGGCTCGCTCACTCTCCACCCCCATTTTCTTTCTAGAGAAGATAGAAGGCAGCGGCTAACACACAGATGGCACAATCACCGTCTCACACGCTTTGTGTGTGGTTATTCTCACTGTAACACTGCAATGTGTGGTTGTGTTCCTTACAAAGGAAAAAGCCAAGACACATGTTTAATAACCGGTATTTGCAAGAGCCATTAGCTGCTGTGCAGTGTCAGTGCAGGGTTGCCTAGCACGGGTCTGTCTGGCTTCCCAGCATGGCTCCTGGTCCTCTCACTTCCAGTCTCTCCTTTCCTGTTCCCACTGCCCCTTTTCCATGCTGCTGTTTTCCAGGTCAGTCACTGTGAGCTGTTGACTGTCCTCATTCCAGTGCTAGATAAAGCCAAGGTCACTGGTAGAAAGCCTGCCAACAGGTTGAGGCAGAGTGGCTAGAGCAGCCCAGTGACCTGACTCAGCCCACTACACTTGACTGTTGCCTTTAGAACAGCTGACATCAGTGGGTAAATCTAAATGTAAAGCTGGAGATAACCCTGCTCACATCACCCCCTGGTGACCCTTCAGGACCATCTCCTGGCTCCTCTTTCTTATCTCTGCATCCTTGATTTATTGCACGTTACATAATTTCTACCACCAAGGAAGGAATGTGTCATGCAGAGAAACACACTGACTGCTCTCTGTTTCAGATCTGCCCAGGAATGTAGAACTCGTGTAAATATGAGGCTGCGAATGAGGACTTTGACAGTGATGGATGTCAAGAATAAAGTAGAGCTAATCCACAATACTAGTCTCATAGAGACGTAGTTCATAAAGTCAGACCGTTCGTGGGAACTGGACCTTCATGAGAGCCCCACTGTACAGGGATCAGTGGTAAGGTCGCTGGAGTTGATATACTTACTGAAAGGAATAGGGGCATAGCTGGGCCAGGTCTGCTTTAGAGAGGCCAGGATACTGTCAGAGCAGTATTTCGGAATGCCCCTCATCACTTACTGTGTGTCTCAGAAATTATTAGGAATAGTAAAGGTAATTACAGTTCTAGGGTAAAGAAATGAACGAAAATAAGGCACATTCTTCCAGGCGAACTTTATGGCAGAAAGCTGCTTGAAGGGCTCTGGGAGCCAGCTCAGTAAGAGCCGGCTCTGCCGGGGTTCAAATCAGGTGCAGCCATGTACACCTGGGTCTCCAGCGCTGCGTGAGGTAGAGGCAGGACTGATGGGACTTCCTGGCTGCCAGGCTCGTTCCAGGTTCAGCGAGAGACCTGCCTGGAGGGACTACAGCTGAGGGACCCAGTGTCCTCTAGCATAAACATGTGCACCTGCAGAGAGAGAGAGAGAGAGAGAGAGAGAGAGAGAGAGAGAGAGAGAGAGAACCTAGAAGTCTTTATAGGCCATAAGTAAAAAAGGAACCTATCTGTCATCCAGAAGCCAGAAAGAAGGGGCTGGTGAGATGGCTCCGCAAGTGTTTGCCGTCAACCTTGGCCACCTGAGTTCGATATCTAGGTCACACATGTTGGGAGGAGAAAACAGACTCCTACAAGTTGTCCCTGACTTTTATACACATGCACCATGTCACATGCTGCCCAAATAAATAAATGTAATTGTAAGTTCTTTTTTTTAAAAAGCAAGTAAGAGGGATTTTTATTTTGTTTTATTATTAAATTTATTTATTCACTTTACAATATCAGTTCTTCCTCTCCTCCCAGTACCCCCTCCCACAAGTCCTCTCCCCATTCCCCTTAGAAGGGGAAGCTCCCCTCTGGGTGTCATGTCCCCTACTTACATATCAAGTCGATGGAGGACTAGACACATTCTCTCCCACTGAGGCAAGACAAGCTGTCCATTTAGGGGTGTGGGATCCACAGTCAACAGCCTTGGGACAGCCCCTGCTCCAGTTGTTTGGGGGGGAACCCACATGAAGAGCAAGCTGCTCATCTGCTACATATGGGGGTGTGTGCTTGCTCTTTGGTTGGTGCTCTGGGAGCCCCCAAGGGTCCAGGTTAGTTGACTCTTGGTCTTCCTGTGGAGTTCCTGCCCTCTTTGGGTCCCTCAGTCTTTCTCCCAGCTCTTCTGTAAGACTCCCCAAGATCCATCTATCATTTGGGTGTGAGTCTCTGAGTTTCTTTCCAATGACTGCTGGGCGGAGCCTCGCAGAGGACAGTTATGCTAGGCTCCTGACTGCAAGCATCACAGAGTATCACTAACAGTGTCAGGATTGGTTCCTGCCCAGGGGGTGGGTCTCAGTTTGGGGCAGTCATTGGTTGGCCACTCCCTCTGTCTCTGTTCCATCTTTGTCCCTGCACATCTTGTAGGAGGACACATTTGGGTTGAAGGCTTTGTGGTGGGTCGCTGTCCTTGTCCCTCCACTGGGAGTCCTGCCTGGCTACAGGAAGCGGCCACTTCAGGATCCAGATCCCCCACTGCTAGGAGCCTCAGCTAGAGTAGCCCCCTTAGATTCACTGGGGCCTCTCCTCGTCCCAGTTCTCTGGCACATCCTAGAGAGAAAGGATGTTTCAGCAATGCTACAATATACTCCCGCCGTCCAACCGGAGCTGCACGCAGTCCTGATGATGTGTGTCTGTTGCTTCACGTGTTAGAGAGGAGCAGGGACCTTGAAGGAAGGTGAAGGGAAGACAAAGATATTGAAACACTGTACACTAAAGCATCAGAAGAATCAGAAGAACCGACATGACATTCTGAATCATCAAATATGCTATGCCATGGATTTAATGCTATATAGAATAATATAAATATGTATGTATGTGTGTATGTGTGTGTATGTACGTACATAAATAGAAGCAAGATGCTCCGCAGAAGAGAAGTTCAGGTGCCATCTTTACATGGATAAAGGTAGGGAATATTTTAAGTGAGATTTGGAGAGAGAAGATGAATTATTTTATGAATGAAGCCTTTTGACAAATGGCCAGACTATTAGAATCCTTGGACCTAAAAGGATTATGCTAGTGTATTGGTCCCTGTGTACATCAGGGTCCTCTGTCTACTTAAACCACACTGAGGTCAAATGAACTCCTATATGGAATGTAAGCTTATGTAGAACACAATATAATATATATTCTGATATATCTATATATATGTTGATATATAGATGTATGTGTGTGTATACATATATGTGTGTATGTGCATATGTATATGTGAAGTCAATGAGTTGAATTAAACATACACAGTTTAGAACTAACTTCCAAATGGATTAGACTACCACAAACCAAGACAGTTTGGAAACCACTGAAGTAGCTCACGGGAAGGATTCCTTTGGATAAATGTGAGTGGATCTCTCTCTTTGCAGACAGTTGAGCTGAGGTAAGCATGAAGCCTACTATTTCTCCTCCTCTCAAGTGTATAGTGTCCTTTCTCACCATTCCTGGACTCTACATCCAAGGCCTCATGGCCTGGATTTTGTAGGGAGCCATTCTTCTTTGGGACTCTCAGCCTACCCTTTGAGAGCCCATCGGGTTCGCAGCTGAAAATAAACCAAGACACCCTCCATGTCTGAAATGTGCAGGGAGCCAGCAGGACTCCATGAGCCTTCTTAGGACCCTGTTCAAGGACTTCTGTGCTCTGTATGTGGTGGGCTGCCCCAGGGCATCTTTAGTAAGGAAGAGGACTCAGTTTTACCTATCTTTTCATGATGGAGATTGAACCCAGGCCTTGATGGGCAAGTTCTCTGCTCCTGAACACTAATTTACGCTCCCAGACAAGGGTACTACCTCCTTAAAGACAGCTAGAGACATTGCGTTTGATTCAACATTAACTGAGGCAAACACGGTGCTCACAGAGCCACCCTCCTGTCGCTCTCAAGGGAGGAGAGCCATACGCCAAGCACAGGATGGGGTTCTGTGCTATGTTATCTGTGAAGAGTGGATCCGAGCAGTGCTCATCCAGCAAGTGCTCATACTTGTGCCCGGCAAGCTGTACTTCCGGTTCAGCAGGGGCCCTGAGATAAGCCCTTGGCTTGTGATATGTAAGCTCTACATCCTATATCATGATGATGGGAAGGCTTGTACTCCAAGAAGCAGATCTGATCAAGGGTGTAGCTCAGGGCCTAGCCTGTGGTAGATCCCAAGTCTGTGCATGGTGCATGAATACATGAGGAAATGCCTACACTTGTGTGTGCAGGTTAAAGGCAGTGAGACCATTAGTGGTGAAGATAGTCACCATTGTTGATTTTAAGAAGCACCATGGAATTCTTTTGCATGTGTATATATGTGTGTTCATGCACATGTGTGTGTTCATGCATGGACCCGTGTGTTTATGCATGTGCAGCATAGTGGCCTTGTATGTGTGGTCATACATATGTACATGCATGAAGGCCAGAGAACAACTTCGAATCACATGCTTAGGGAGCCAACCATCTCCTTTGAGACAAGGTCTCTCATTGGCCTGACATTCACTTGAAATTCAATGGCCAGCAAGCCCAGGATCCTCCTGTCCCTGCCTCTGCAGTGCTAGGTTACAAGCACAGACCACCCACCATGCCTGGCTTTTTTGTATGCATCCTGGGAACTGACCTCAGACCCTCATGTTGACAAAGAAAGCACTTTGGCAACTAAGCCATCCCCTTAGACCAAGATGAGAGTTAAAAGACTCCAGACTAAGACAAGAGATCTTGAAGGAAATTGCAGACAAATGAAAACAAAACCCATGCATTCATCTCACCAACAGCTTATGTGAATGCTCACAGAAGGAAGAGAAGAGGAACGGTAGAGAATAGAACCTGCGGCTAATGCCACACATTCAAGCAGTTGAGGGTCTCCTTAGAATGCTCAGATCACATTTTCTGGATAGGTATTTTATTTGGGAATAGCTCAGCTGGTGCTGGTGCCAACATGTTAAATTCCTTAAGCTACCACGGTATGTGTGTCAAGACCAAAAGCCACCCTTGCTACTTCACTGTTAACTGTATTCTAGACTTCCTCTGGGTTTCTCAGTCTCCCAGGTTTGTATGTGTCCCAGGATCAACTTTCCTGAATCATTGTCTCCATAATCTGCTCAGGTCTGTAACAGTTTACAGACTTTTCTTTTATGGTCAGGATGTTTTTTGAAGAATGTGGGCCGGTGTGTTGTAGACTGTCCATCAAGATGGGTTGTCAGGTGTTTTCCAGAAGTCACGCTGGGACAATGACTTTAGGAGAAGAAGACCACAGAGGTAAAATAGCTTCATCGCGGTTTTAGGGAGTGCATGGTCTACACATAACGCTGCCGGGGATACGGACATTGATTTGTTTTAGCTACAGTCCCATCTACCCAGCCCAATCCTCGCGGAGTTCAGAGGCAGTAAAGGGATGCTCAGGGGTGCCTTTCTGGATCTCACTGAGACTCTATGGCTGTAAGGATTGCGTTCGGCTTTCTTCCTGAGAAAGCAGGGGAGGTTTTAGAAGGAGGTTCTTGGAGGGCTTGGGGGAAGGAAAGAAAACAAGCTGAAATGTTAAATTAGATAGAGAAAAGGAACAAGATGGTGGCCAAAAGCAGGCCGCCAGATCAAACAGGGACAAAGTTAGCGACTAAAATAGCAAATGTCAAAATGGAAAAGCCATGGTCAAGAGCTGATGGTTAAAAATAAAAAAAAATAAAAAAGAAGGAGAGAGTTTCCAACTTTAAAATTTTGCAAAAGTAGAGGAAATTTAAGTGGTTCAAGTTTGCATAGGAATAGAAACAGAGATGGAAAACTACATTTCCAATAGGTAAAGTGATTTTAATGAAATGCCAAATAATACAGTTATCTGATCTTGCCGAAGGAGAGTGCTATAATTTAGAAAGCATAAACAGCCGTTTGGCAGCCGCAGGTGATTAATAGCTATTAGCTCGGTCTGGAGGAGGAGGCCAGGGGACCATCCAGAGAGGACCAGCATTCAGGCCTGTTTTCTTTGTATAATCAGGAAGTCCAGATGTTTGTTTGGTTTTGAGAAACAAACTGCAAAAGTATTCCAAAAAAGCTTAAGAAATCTTTTACAAATACCAGGTCAGCAAAATGGTGTTTTGCTTGTTTATTTTGAGGGAGAAAGTGCAAGAAAAGTGTTTGCTGAACATGGCCTGTGCCCATGGTGTCATAATTAATGTTTTCTTTCCTCTGGGAGAAGGTGCTGTGACCTTGTCTGTTTGGGCATGGTGTCAAGGGTTGGTTTCTGCCCACAAGAAGTCATGGTGCAATTACTTTAAATCTATTTCTTACTGAACTCCCATTTGCAGCTCTGTGGATTTATGTCTTGGGAACCAAATCTCTGGGATCAAATGTAATTGTTGTTGCTTGCTTTCTGAGACAGGGTCTTATGTACCTCAGACTGGACTGGAACACCTGATGAAGCTGGGGATGGTCTTGAACGTTTGATCCTCCTGCTTGCATCTTGCTGAGGTTATAGATGTGAGCCACCTGGTCTGCATGGTGCTGAGAATTGAACCCAGGGCTTTGTGAATGCTAGGCAAGCACTGTCTCTCCTGAACTACACCCTCAGCCCTGAAGACAAGTTCTTATTTACAGTTCTCGTTCCCCTCTGCAGTCCAGGTGGTGACCGTGTATGTTGAAATGGCATCTCTGTTGGGGTGAATGATGGCTTGCTTGTTCTTTCTGAAGCTTTCAGAGGTGTCCAAAAGAAGCATCTCCCATCACACGCCTCTGCGAAGACAGGGCCTCCTGCCAGCCTCCTCTAGACAGTGTAACCTATGCTGTTCTATCTCCTATTAAGATGCTGGTTAACAAACAATGGGGAAAGGGTGTGTCTCTATCTCTATCTCTATATACTTTATTTCCTAAACTATGAGAGAGAGAGAGAGAGAGAGAGAGAGAGAGAGAGAGAGAGAGAGAGAGAGAGAGAGAACAGTGAGCGTTGAATTATTCTCTTCAACAGAAACACATATGTGCACACATGTGTGAGCACATACACACAGAGGGGAGAGAGGAGAGAGAAACCCAGAAGAGGCTAAGTACAGGAACTTTTTGATATCTGTTTTTAGCAAATTCAAGGGGAAAAGCAGCCCTGGGATCCCTGTGACTTACTGGGGGTCCAGGTCTGCAGCCGGCCTGGCTTCCCATCTAGACTTCTTCCTGGCTGCCTCAGCAGACCAGAATTCTACATCCTCAGCTTTCCTGGTAGCTGTAGGCCAGTAGACATCCTTCTGCCTCTGAATGTTTTAACAACCCCGGAGGCAGACTTGAGACTTCTGCCCTTTCTATTTAGGGTAAAAGCCATGGCCCTTGGTTTTCCCCTACAGGGCACTATCTCAGACCACTGCTTTTAGAATACAGGGCTTTTCAGGGAATGTGCGGAAAGACTTGCCCTTGGCCACATAGTTTCCTGCCAGCCACAAAGCAGACAGTCTGGGCCAAGGACACTGTCTTCTCCATCTTCCTTAACTGGAAAGGAAAAGCAGCAAGCAGTTGTAACTCGCTGTTAATGGTTATTCTTAGCAGCTACTTCATTTATTTTCACCTTGAACTTCATCTGCCTTGCTGTGCACCTCAAGGTCCACAAAGGCAAAGACTAAATCTTCAGATCCCACGCCCCTCAGACCTGGCTCCCAGTTAGCTTGTATCCTCGAGTTTGGTCTTTGCAGATGTGTTCCCATGGAAGCAGGACCAGAATCACACTTTTAGGGACTAACTCCAAGAAGCTCCAGAGTACCAACAGTAACTTAGCTGAATCAGTAACCAGCTTCCCAGTTGGATATAACGACGTATGGCACCACCATCCCGCTGACATCTCTGCGAGCGAGGAGTGGCCAGGGCATTGCTTCCAGAACCTTAATTCTAAATAACAAGTTTGTGGTTTCACAATGGCACCGTAGGGTTATGGGGAATGGTGGCCGTGGAGGAAGAACAGAGGCCAGGGGTTGATGGAAAGTGTTTGCTGTGAGTGTGAGCCCTGCTCACCAGGAAGAAAGAGGACTTCATGATCCGGGACCGGGGAGCTGATACATAAGTCACATAGAGGCTGCAGCTAGCCCCTCAGCGTCTCCACCAGAGCCCACCTCCAGCCCTGCCTACTAGAGTCTCCAAGCTGTTTTTGCTCTGGATTAAACCATACCTCTCAGCTGCCACCTGTTAACAACGAAGGCTTATCATCAGATTTCAGACCTGAGGGAATGCACCTCCCCTCACGTTGGGTGCAGCAGGGAGCTTCAGCCACTGCCAGCAGTCATATGCCAAGAAGTCTTCCCCCAGGTGCAGATATCCGCAGTGACTTTGGCCAGACTCTTCCTTCCCAGCCCTGCCTTACTGCCTGTCCCAAATCCCTAGAGGTCAGGGACAACAAGCCACATCTCTGGGGAAGTAGGTTGGGTTCACAGAGCACTAGCTCTGTGAATGGGGCCGCTGGCAACCGGAAGCAGGTGGGTCATTTACAAGTCTGCTGGCTGCACCTTGCTGATGAAGTAGAGGGGCTAAACCAGAGCTCTTCCTTTGCTCTTCTGAGTAGAAGAACAGATGACAAATCGTCAATGTCAAATCTGTAAAATGCACTTGAGCAGGCACACACACATACATACACGTGCACACGCACATATGCACACAAATCATGCATGCAATGGGTCTGTAAATATTGTAAATACAATTCAAGATCCTGCAGTTTGTATTTGTGTGAATGAATCAATCTATAAACAAAACTCAAAACTCTGTCTGGATTGGTTACTTTTCTGTTGCTACAACAAAACACTGTGGCAAAAAGCAGCTTAGAGGAGAAGGGTCTATTTTGGCTGATGGCTCCAGAGGGGATACGGTCCATTGAGGCAGCAGGAGTGTGAGGCTGGACTGGAAGTCAGAAGAGAGAGAGGGAGGGAGGGACGGAGGGAGGGAGGGAGGGAGGGAGGGAGGGAGGGAGGGAGGGAGGGAAGGAGAGAGGGGGTAGTGGGAGGAAGAGAGGGAGAGAGGGGGGACAGGAGGTGAGGCAAGGCTATAAAGCTTCAAAGCCCCCCCCCAATGACCTACTTCCTCTAGCAAGTTCTACCTCCTAAAGGCTCCTGAGACAGCACTTACTGAGGACCATGTGTTCAAATGCATTTGTCCCTATAGGGGACATTTCTCAGTCAAACAAAAAATTTTTTTCACTTGAGAAAAACTTTTGCATGAGTATGTGTGTGTGTAATATTTTATATATATATATATATATATATATATATATATATATATATATATATGGATTTTTGCATGTTTGTGAGAATGTTGCATGTATTAGTGTGTGCTCTGGAGACCCTCCATCTCTACCTTCTGAACACTGGTATTAAAGCAGGTGGTCATGTCTGTCCACCCAGTATTTATGCAGGTGCTAGGATCTAAACGGTTCCTCATTTCTGCCCTGGCAGCCACTCCACCACTGAGCCATCTCCTCAGCTCCAATATAATTTTCTTAAATTAAAAAAATATGTATATAGTAATATTTGTTTTTCCAATACACACGTGTGCTTACCACATGCATGCCTGGTACCCATGGAGGCCAGAAATGGGTGTCAGATCCCCTGAACTAGAGTTACAGATGGTTGTGAGCCACCGTGTGAGTGCTGGGAATCAAACCCAAGTCTCCTGGAAGAGTAGCCACTTCTCCTAACTACCAAGCCATCTCTCAGCCTCCCTATGTAACTTTAAAGCTTTATTTTATCTTTCTAACTGTATGTATGTAGGAGTGATATGTGCACATGTGAGTGCCAGAGCCCACTAAGTCTAGAAGAGGATGTCAGATTCCCTGGAGCTGGAGGGCGGGACAGTGAGGAGCCATTCACCATGGGTCATTTTCAAGAGCAGTACACAGTCTTGAATGCTGAGCCATCTTGCCAACACACATAACCACCCTACCTGTATCATTTGTGATAACTTCCTAAAACTTTAAGCTGTTCTGAAAATAGCCTCCTAGATGAAACTTTAGAAATCTTGGAGGGGTGATACTGGAAGCAATGAGGAGTTCTTCTATAGAGGATAGCCCTCACAAGAATGATGAGAGATAGCCTCTTTAGAGCATGATATCATTGTTTCTGTGTTGGGAGATAGATAGTTCTCCATGGGTGGCTCATGCTGATGGCTTCCTGGTATGCCAAGATTATGAGCCATAGCTGCCTCTTACCTGAGCTACTCTCCACGAATGTGTTTGGCATGAGCCATCTTCTAGGGTGAAGAACAGACTTGCTTACATTTTGAGATTCACTATTTATTTGTGTACGTGTCTGTGAGTATGTGGACAAGTGCTTGAGAACACCGACCCCAGGAAACTAGTGTTGAGTCTCCGACTCTATCAGTCTCTGCTTATTCCTTTGAGGCAGGGTCTTTCTCTGAACCCAAGGCTCACATTTTCTCAGCTAGGCTGGAAGCAAGTGAGCCTGAGTAACCCTCCCATCTTTGCCTCCACCTCCGAGCTGGAGTTGCGGGTGTGCACAGGGTTCCTGGCTTGTCCTGTGAGTGCCGAGATCTGAGCTACAGTCCTCATGACATGACATGACATGACATGACAGCAACTCTTAACTCCTGCTTGACTTTCTTGTCCCAAGTCTTGTTTACTGGTTGCTGTAAAAGCCTCACATCTCAAGTTCTGTGTTCTGCTGCTGTAGTGCTAGCATGCTGCACAGGCAGCCTATGCCAGGAGTGTCCAGCCCAAAACCTGTAGACCACATGTGTCCCAGGATAGCAATACTTACAGCACTAGGAGAAAGACTGTAAGTTGATTATGTGTTTCTCACATGTAGATGACAACATAGTATAATGGTGTCCAAAGGCTGGAAAGATGGCTCCATTTGTAAAGTGCTTGCTATATAAATGTGAGATTCCAAAGCTGGGTATGACAGCAGGTTCCTACCATCCCGGCACTGCAGAAGGAAAGACAATAGGATCCCTTGGCCTTGCTGGCCAGCGGTCTAGCAGACCACTGATCTCCAAGTTCAGTGACAGACTCTGCCTCAAATATTAAAGGTGGAAGGTGATTGAGGAACACAACCAGTGTTGACCTCTGACCTCCATATAAACATGTACACATACACACACACACACACACACACACACACACACACACACACACACACACACACGGAACTTGGGACAAAAATAATGAGAGCAAATGTAGATGTCCATGCTGCCTGCTAAGCCACATAGAAAGAAGTCCTCTGTCTCCTTGTCCAACCATTTCAGATCTGTCAATATCTGTGAAACCTCACCAAGTTGGCCCAGCTGGTATGTGGGATAAATTCAACCCCTGAACCAAATAATTAGTGCATGCTCATTATACAGGGGCATCTGGGCAGTAAGTCCTTCAAGATCTCAAGAGAAAAAGCACCCCCTTGACTTTAGGCAATGCATACTAGGACTAGAACAAACCTGGGCCATAAGAACCCCAAAGCATACAAGTTTTGCCAGTTTCTTTTCCATGTTAGATCCTCTCGTAACCAGTCAACACTTGTTGTGAAGTGAGCTGAACCCTTGAGATGGGCTCTTCAATAAGGAAAGCCATTGACCTTAGCAAGGTGTCAGGGCTGAGGCTGCTTCCCTGGGGAACATTTACCATCTGGGACTTATTTGGAGGACTCATCTACCAAGTCACACAACTGGCTCATTCAGATTCAATGAAAGCATCTAAATCTGGTTACTGTGGTGTTTTATTGGCTTTAAAGAGAATTTTTTTTCTCCAGTAATATTCTTAAAAATGAAAGGAATACAGTAGGAACCACTGTAATACACATTGGCAGAAAGTATAATCTCTCCGGACTGGGGTGAAGAAGGGGTAATGAACAGCCCTAGGGACATGTGGCGCTGTTGTGCTAGGGTAAGGGGCTTTGTATTGATTAAAAACAGAGCATTGCCCATTGATATAAAAATCACTTTGCTGGAACACCCAGAAAGCCACTTCCTACAGGGACTCTGCAGAGCGTCTAATATCTAGAAAGCACTCAGCAGCCAGGAGTCATAATTAGGACTTGGGATAGGCAACCATTTCTCCCAGAATGATAGTCTTCATCTATCTCAAAGGCCTCCTCGAGTGTCTATTAAAAGGGTATTCACTGTACTAGACATGGAAGATACAGCAGTGGGTGGAACTGAAGTCACTGCCCTGACCAAGCATAGCAGATAGTAGACAAGAATTACAAACCTCAAATGTTAGAGGCGAGCTCAGCAGGATGTCTAAGGAGCTGGATAGATGGCTCAGTGACTAAAAGCTTGCTAGGCAAACCCACCTGCCTGAGTTCAATCCCTGGAACTCATTTAAAGAGAAGCTAGATACTGTGGTGTGTGTCTGTAATTTCAGCACTCTGACAGGGAGGTGGGAGGTGGACACAGGAGAATTTGCTAGAAGCCAGCAGGCCAATGCACAATACAGCAGTGGAAAACAAGACAGGCCTGCCTCAGAATAAGAAAGAGTGAACTGAAATATTGTCCTCCAAAAATACACGTGCCATGGTGCATACATGCCCCTTCCACAATTAATTTTTTAAACTGTATAAAGAACATCTAATTAGGGTCTGGGAAGATTGCCTAGTGGGTAAGAGCGGGTGTGCAAACATGAAGACCTGGGTTCAGATCCACAGTTTCCACGTAAAATGTCAGGTGTGGCTACATAGAAACCCATAACCCCAGGGCTGGGGGCAGGAGTGGGGAGAGTGGAGGCAGGAGTATTGTGGCTTGCCGACTGCCGGCCTAGCTCCATGTTCTGTGAGAAACTACGTCATTAAGGGTATAAGGTGAAAGTGATAGAGAAGGACACACATCTGTGCAAGCACACATGCGTACATACTTGCACATATACCACACCTATACAACACACGTGCATGCATGCACACACATAGATGCATGCACACACACGTACACACGGTGCATGCACAGTAAAAAGGAACTGAAGGAGCTGTTTTAGATTGCATGGTCAGGGTAGCCCCTGCAGTGTCATGGTGTGTGCTGAGAACAGGAATAAAGGGAGGGAGGAGCCCTGAAGACCCAGAGACACACTCCACAGACCTAGAACAGCATGAAACTCAACTATAAAGGAGCCGGGTTTGCTTGCAGCCCACCTCAGTCTCCACTATCCAGGGCCCAGAACCAGAGGCAGAGCAGCCTCCACATAAGGATGGCTCTCAGAGGTCTTCTTGTGCACCTCAGGTGCTGTCACAGGGCAGAAAGCATGTTCTTGTTTGAGTTTAACAAGTCTTGCCACATTCTAGGCTCTTGCACAGTGGATGATGGCAGGCATGTGCAGAAGTGATTTGGGGGAGAGGTTTGACCGGGGATAAAAATGGATACATTCTGGACCCTGATTTGGGAGGAGTCAAATGGAAATGAAGAGCAGGGGGGCATTGGGGGCAGGGAAGGGCTATGCTGCCTGTGGCCCAGTCACACAATTGACAGTAAGTGTGGTCTTCATGCGCACTTGTAATAGGTGAAGGTAGGGGCTGGGCACATCTCTGGGCTTATTTTTACACACTAAAGAAGACATGGCAGTTCTCCACATCAAGGTGAGAGCTGGCAATGAAGGTACCAGGATGAGGAGTTTTTAAACCTGAAAATTCTGAGTTGAACACCATAAAAGATGGTTTTCCCCCAGAGAAAACAATTTAAACATACTTTTATAGGCTACGGATGTTGCTCAGTTAGTAGATTGCATTCCTGTCGTGCCTGAAGCCCTGGGTTTTGCCCCCCAGTACCACATAAATCCAGAATAGTGACACATGTCAGTAATCCCAGCACTTGGGAAGGAGAAGCAGCTGGGTCAGAAGTTCAAGGTCATCCTGAGTTTCACAGCAGATTCAAGGCCAGCCTGGCTTACAAGAGACCCCGTCTTAACAAAAGGCTCATTACAAATGTTTGAACGTTTGTTTGGTTCAAATTCATCAGTGATCTATGTGGGAAAACCAGATCCCCCAAACCTCACCCCTTGCCCCCAATTTGGTTTTGGCTTTCTGCTTTATCTTCAACATTGATTCTTTGAGCCTTTCAACCATAAATAATTTAAGCTACTTTGATTAAATCACTGCTCAGCCTCCAGGGTGCTCATGACTGTTTCTTGTCAGGTTCTGTGTGACTGCAATGAAGTTCAGCAAGCATGTTCAGGGCACCTGGGCTGCCTGCCCACTGGGACTTACAGCCGGTCCCTCGCCACTGGGCCATTGCTAAGGGAGGCCTGGGATTTAATGCACACACCCATAGAGCTGGCACTGGGGGTTATATTCATTCAGTGTTTGTTAAGGATCTTTATTGAAGGCCCTGGACAGGGTGACATCTGTGAATATTTCAATGTGCAATTTGCTGATTGGCACTTTCCCAGGTGTTCTAGACTGACATCTTGTTTGACTCCAGATTCCCCACAGAAAACCTCTGACCTCTCTAAAGACTAGATTTTTTTAATTTTTTTTTTTAGTTTGTAGGTTTTAGAATTGTTTTATACTATCTGTCTGTCTATTCATCCATCAGTTCATCTACTATGCATCTATCTATCCATCCATCCTTCTATCTATCTATCTATCTATCTATCTATCTATCTATCTATCTATCCATCTATCTATCTATCTGTTTTCTGAGTGTGTGTTTGTGGGTGTATCCATGTTATTGCGTTCATGTAAAAGTCAGAAGATAACTTAAATAGAAATCAGTCCTCTCCTTCTACTGTGTAAAAGAGATCCATACCTGGGGTAACATCAGGCCTGGCAGCAAGCAACTTGACCCATTGTGCCATCTGGCCAGCCCAAACTTGTTCTAAGAAAGAAGGTCAAGTTTTGTCATTGGCACCAGGGATGAAGGGCCAATGCTCTGCCTTGCTTCAAATGTTCCATTTGGTGTGAAGGTTCCAGTTGAGCAGAGTTCTGATACTGTCAGCAGAGGTCTAGCAGCCACCAGCTAATGTTCCTCATTTTGAGGGTTCATGCAAAGCTGTAAAATGGAGCCAGACTTCCAGGTCAGCTCACAGTTTTCTTGATCACTCTGGCAAATTACTTTTTTTTCTTTTGTAGTGTGTATGTGTGCATGTGTGTGTGCTTGTGTGCCTATGTGGACACACACCTGCTCTGGTGCTCAGAGGACAACCTCAAGAGAGGGTCCTTGTCTTCCATTTTGCTTGCAGCTGGGTTTGGGTGCTGTGTCTGTGCCTGTCAGGTTGGCTGGCCCATAAACTGGTGGGTGGTCTCCTGACTCTGCCCCCTATTTCACCACAGAAGTACTTGGATTACAGGTGAGTGCTACTATGCCTGGCTCTCTCCCAGTGCTGGGAATTAAACTCAGTCCCTCACATTTACAGGAGTAGTGAGTTCACCGAGCCTTCCTGTCAGCCCACAAATCACTTTTTACTTTGCTTCTCCTTCAGCAACACGTCAGCTGTGCCCACAGCTCCTCTGAGGTTGACATGTCACAGAGGTTGAACCACTTCAGGGGCACAGGATTTCTCTGAGACCCCTGTATTTACAGAAACAATCATAGAGATATCCATAGTTGAAATTGTTCTCACTGCTTCTGAAGTGATTGTTTCTCTACCACTGCAACATGAGCTGAAGGGAAGGTGGCAACAAAGCCTGGGTTTTAAGTTTAAGCTAATATTTAATGTGGGATAAGGACTGCTGGTAAATATTGATCTCTCTTCCCTTCTGTTCTCCTGGGGGCTCAGTCTTTCCACTCAGAACATTAAACAGTTGTTTATTATTCCACCAGCATTGTAAAAACAAAACCAGGATTCTTTGCCGCCTTCTTTCCTGTGTGTTTCTTGTAAAGAAATGAAAGAAAGCATTCAGTACCCCCACAGGACAGGGCAACTGCACATGTGTCAAGTGACGCCCGTGCAGAGAAGGCCCTGTTAGGCCTCCGTGCTTTGCAGGGAGCTGCTTCTTTGTGTGGTGCAAACGTTCGACATTAGCTATCTCATGCTGGAGAAAGCGCCATTACTGCCCAGGATAGGAGGCAGAAGGTCACAAGAGCCATCTAGAGCAGCCCTGTTTGATCAGAACCTTCTGCCAGGTTGGCAGTCTTTGGTGTGTGCCAAATCACTCCTGGCCACTGGGTGTTAGAGTAGGAACAGAGTTCTGAGTCATTTCCATAGTTAAGATCTTAAATGTAAATAGCTCTGCTTGGGTATGTCCCAGCCTCATTTCCATGGCTGTGATAAGATGCCCCGACCAAAAGCAACCGAGAGGAAAAAGAGGTTTACTAGGCTTACAGTGCTAAGTTGCAGTCTGACTTATGGTATTTTGGGGAAGCTAAGGCAGGAACTCAAACATCTGGTCACATCACTCTTCCTGCCGAGAGCACAAGGACATGAATGCACGGATGCCGCTGTTTGCTCACTTTCTTCTGTTTCAGGTGCCTCTCCAAGGAAATGGTGCAGCCCCTAATGTAGGGCTCTCCCTACATTGATTGACAACCAGCACAATTATTCACAGACATGCTCCAGGCTAACCTGATCCACCCAGTTCTCCTGAGGCTCTCTTCTCAAGTGAGTTGAGTTTGTGGCAAGTTGTCAGTTTAGAACTAGCCATCCCAGCGTAACAACTTCCATGTTGGACCATGCTGATAGTTTCTTAAGAGTTAGCGTAAACATCTATAAAAGGACCACAAAAACTAAGGATGGCTCATATGTGAGCCCCTCCTTACCTTGGGAGTGGCAACTCCTACCTAGACTTCCCTTTGTGGCTTAACTTAGCCTTTGCATGTACCATAGTCCACTGTTGCTGACTCTTTGACTCTGGTGTTCTCTGTCTATCTATGTGTGTATAAGGTTGAATAGTCATTACTTTTATAGAATTTACATTACCCTGTACTCATTTGGAGTCACTCCTCATTTCCCACCAAACTCCAGCACTAAACTATCACTGTGTTGGTTCATTTTAAAATGTCAATTTAATGCAACCCAAAAGATTCTCGGGAAGAGAATCCCAACTGAGGAATTGTCTAGATCAGGTTGGCCTATAGGCATGTCCACAGGGCATTATCTTGACTATTAACTGATTCGAGGGAGACCAAGACCACTGTGGGTGGCATTTCCAGGAAAGGGTGATGGCTCTGAGGCTAAAGCACCAACTTCAAAAGCAAGAGCACAAGCTCGTTTCTTCCCCCACTTTGCTTTTGGTCAGAGTACTTTACCACAGCAACAGGAGCTGATGGAGAAGTCACATGGGGCAGAAGAAAGAACTGCACCAGTTGTGTAGTCAATCCCTGTCTGTGCAGTGCTGCTAGCAGCCCCCCAAGATGGAAAGAGCTGTTGGCATCCATTGTCTTGTAGGTGGGGGTAATGTAATTCTTTCATTGTTCCCAGCCCCAGTGCTGCTGTGCTTATAAATAGAAGGATAAAGTTTCATAGAATGTTATAGCAGCATCTCAGGTGTCCCGACTTTGAGGTGGGTGAGAAAGTATCCTCAGAACCATTTTACATGATGAAGGACTTGTATGCAGAATATATGAAGAACTCAAAACCTGAATCATAAGACTAACAACTTAATTTTTTAAAGGACAAAAGACTCAAATCAACGTGTAGCATAGGAAGAGATATGAATAGCCAGTTATTGTATAAAGAAGTTCAACATCCTAAACCATCTGGAATGCTGGTAATGCTATGCGATGACATCCCTGGAGATATTAAGTGTTGAAAAGGATAGGAGACTAAAGAGCCTTACATGCATTGCTAGCAGGCATATAACATTGAACAATCCCACTGGAGAAATGCCCTGGCAATCTCAGTTCTATGTATTTACTGAAAAGAAATCAAACCATGCGTGTGCACACACATTGATAGAAAGAAGAGAAGAGAGGGAATGTGGACATGGCTGTTAATACCAGATGTGTTCTTAACTCATAAATGGAAAGAACCCAGACATCGTCCAGTAGGTGGATGAGTTGTGGCTGATTAGGAGGAGAGATGCTCTCAGCAGATGCAACAGTGTGGATAATGGGTCTCAAAACCATCGTGTTGATTAAAAGAGGGCAGCGTAGGGCTAGGCAGATGGATCAGCAGTTGAGGGCCTGCTGCTCTTCCAGAGGACCTGGGTTTTGCTCCCAGGACTCATGTCAGGTGCTCACAGCCACCTGTTTCTCAAGCTCCAAGAATTCTATGTCCTCTTCTGGCTTCCTAGGGTACACACACACACATATACAAACATACTTACAAGTAGAAGGAGAGGAGGAGGAAGAGGAGGAGGAGGAGGAGGAGGAGGAGGAGGAGGAGGAGGAGGAGGAGGAGGAGGAGAAGCTGCCTCCAGAATGATAAAGTTGATCTGTAGAATTCAACTTTCCTGCATCTCTAGAACACACTGGTTTAGGGAACAGACTTGAAATAGGTAGGGGTGGTTTTCTGGGATGAGAGAAATATCCTATATTTTGATTATGGTGGTAGAATCACATGTATAAACAGATCACATTTATAAGTGTTTGTCAAAACTCAGCAAGCTATGCACTTAGGGGCTTGTGTCCTGTGGTGTATAAGTTATCCATTTTCAAAATAAATAGGTTCAAAAAGGTCTCAAGTCCAGCAGGAAATGAACAAAGGAGCCATTGCTTGAGCACGGGCCATCTAACATCAGAGACTCACACTGTGGTGTAGGAAGTAGGTGAGAGATACCAGGCTTAGCAGCCAGGGAGGGAAAGGGAGCCAGGTATCAGGGAAAGCAATGTCGTAACCCCCAAGACCATATTCCTATCCTGGGCATGGCACTTGATATGAGAAATGCCAATTCTATCAGGAATAGAGAGGGTTTGATAGATGTCAGAGCAGAGATCAGCATTGTCCTCTGAGCAAGTATTAGCCAGAAGAGTAGGTATTAAAGTCACTCTTCTGTAGGAATTCACGCGGATAATCAATAATAAACCCATGAGGATAATTTCCAGATGAACAGTAGAGGTAATGACCTGTGCACTGTCTCCCCTCAAGAGAACAACTGTCTATATTCACAACCCACTTCTTAAGACCTTTGTAAACATTTTCCCTATGGGCTGGAAGCATAGTTCAATAGGACAAGTGCTTGCCTAGTTTACTGAAGCCCTGGGTTCGATTCCTAGCTCTGCATAAACTGGCTATGGTATTTCATCATGTTGGACAATGTCTCAGCAGGAAAGAGTGCTTGCTGTTCAAACATGAGGACCCCAGCCCGAATCCTCAGCACCTGTGTAAAAAGCTGTGCAGAAAGGTACACACCTATAATCCCAGGGCTGTTGAGGGCAGAGACAGGAAGCTAGCTGGAGCTTGTTGGTCACCAGCCCAGCTTCAGTTTCAGTGAGAATCCTGTCTTGAGGAAATTCAGCAGAAAGTGGTGGAACAAGACACCTGATGGCCTCCCACAGCTTCTGTGTGCACAGCACCCCCATGTAGTGCATATGCAACATGCACACACACACACAGAGACTACATTCACACACGCACCACATTTACACAGACATAGAAAAGCTTCGTGATGCAATCATGTATTCTGTTGCAAAAAAAAAAAAATAGAAATATAAACCAAAAAGAACATTTTAAAACCTTCTTTAGTCCGAATATCTTATAACAATAATAAATGATCTTTTTTTTATCAGTTCCAGCAAATAAAGATACTTTAATTTTTAACAAAAATGGGCTCATAGCATATATACTAGTTTTATAAAGTGTCTTTTGATCAGCAATCAACAAACATTTCTATCATAGGACATGCCCACACACTAATAAATAAATTACTGTTGGGTGTATAACTTCATAGATAATTATATCCAAATTTGTTTAAACAAAGTTTCCGCTATTATGCATTTAAGGTTTCGGTGAGATTTTATTTGTTTTTGTTGCTCATTTTTTCCAACATGTTGCTGCTACCTACTGCCCTTCTGTGAGAGAGCATCTGGGTTGCTCAATTTTTCAGACTTTCTTTTTTGAGACAGGGTTTCTCTGTGTAGCCCTGGCTGTCCTGGAACTTACTCTGTAGACCAGGCTGGCCTCAGACTTAGAAATCCACCTGCCTCTGCCTCCCAAGTGCTAGAATTAAAGGCGTGCGACACCACTGCCCGGCTAATTTTTCAGACTTTCTTTTTTCTTTTTCTTTTTCTTTCTTTCTTTCTTTCTTTCTTTCTTTCTTTCTTTCTTTCTTTCTTTCTTTCTTTCTTTCTTTCTTTCTTTTTTTTTTTTTGTCCTTACTATAAGATGTCTTTTATTTATTTATTTTTGATACTTTATTTACATTTCCAATGTTTCCCCCTTTCTAGGTCTCCTCTTTGGAAACCACCTATCCCCTCCCCCTCCCCCACCTCTATGAGGGAATTCCACCTCCCACCCACCCGCCCACCCACTCCTGTATTCCCACCTTGACATTTCCC
>CM052706.1:58172219-58219719 GCA_028551405.1 Uromys caudimaculatus
ATTAGATTCAGTGTATGTGGTTTTATGTGGAGGTCCTTGATCCACTTGGACTTGAGCTTTGTACAGGGAGATAGGAATGGATCAATTTGCATTCTTCTACATGTAGACCGACAGTTGAACCAGCACCATTTGTTGAAAATGCTGTCTTTAAGGAAATGCTTTCTTTAAGGAAAGTTTTAGAAGTCCAAGTCTGGGTTAAAGGCTTTGCTATCTTTAAGGTATTTGATAGCGTTATGAGAAATTCCTTTTAAATGGTTGTTACCAGTTTGGATACTCTGCAGCAGGGAGTGGATTCATCCATGTCCCTGGAACTCATGGGCAGCACCTTGGTGCTTATGTTAAGTACTCTATCTACAGAAACATCAGCTCTGGGTTAGAAATCCATTTTGATATTGCCTAGCTCCAACTCCCAGGTGGTGCCTTTCATATTCTGACAACTTGAGATGAAAAATAGTTCTTTAAAGGTGCTAATTTGAACATGAGGAAAAGTGGGAGGAGCTAAAACAGATTCTGTGACCCTGGTACTTTGGTTTGGGGGCTGGCTGCAACAGTGTGCTGCTGTGGGATCATGGGCAAGTGACTGACGGAACCCTCTGGCCCCCTGGATTCCTGTCCCTAGGGTAAGGGACTGAGGAGGACACAGACTTTACTAGCATCCTGTAAGTCGCCTGCTGTATTCTCAGAGGCCGGGCCTGTTAACTGAGTGTCAGGCCTTTGAAATACAGCTGGGTGGGAAAGGAAAAATCCCAGCAGCTAGCTTGCCGCTGGACCACAATTCTGTTCTTTGTGAGGTAATAAATCGTGTGTTTGCTCCCAGATTGTGCCAGGTTGCCTCCGGTTCTGCAAGTGGCTTTTTCAGGAATAGTTCCCGTTGCCGGAAAGTGGGTGTTAATTTGTGCCTTGGCTATCTTTCAAGGCACACTCTGGCAAACCCCTGGCATGTTTTTCAAAAGATCAGCAGATGTAATGGCTTGTGAGATGCCCTCCTTGCAAGAGGACACGCTCTCGACATTCACAATGCAGCCAGAGGCCAGGCTTTTATAGGGTACTCACCCTGGGCCTGTGTAGGGCTTGGGACCAAGTGGAAACACTCTGGCCATCCTAGCATAGGAAACATAGAGCTAGAAGCTTACAGGGGTTGTGTTCCTTACAAAAGCATTTGTGGGCCACTAAAACAGTCTGTGTGGCATCCTGAGGTGTTAGCAAGGGAAGGAAGGAGAGAATCAAGCAGAATGGCATTTGGACTTGGCACTTCCTGGTCTGCAGGTACTGTGGGCACCTCAGCAGCTCCGCACCGATGGTGTCATGACCATCTGCCCAGTATTGGTGGTGAGTGGACCGATGAGCTCTCCAATAAGCCCAGGGTTCAGTTTAACCATCTCCACTGTCTCAGGAGGTCACCCAGTCACTGCCCCCCTCCCTGCTCACTCACTCTAAAGTGATAAAGATTTAAAATGTCACTATTCTTACTCTCTAGGATCAAGAGTCTTTTTAGAGCTTCAGTGGTGTGTGTGTGTGTGTGTGTGTGTGTGTGTGTGTGTGTGTGTGTGATATGTATGCAGATTCTGCCAGTCAGCCTCAGGTGTCATTCCTCATGAGCTACCCGCCTTGTTTCTGCAGTGTTCTGACTATGCTGGCTAACTGTGGATCCCTGGAGACCATCCTCTCTCCACTTCCCCAGTACTAGGCTCATGGGTGCACTCCATCATGTCTTGCCTTGCACATGTGTGCTGGAGATGGAACTCGGGCCCTCATGCTGGAACGGCAAGCACTGTACCAGTTGTGTCACCTCCCCAGCCCCAGACTTGAACCACTTGTATTTTAAAAAAAAAAAAAAAAAATTCCTGCCAGAGCTGTGAAGCTGTTGAGGATCCCTAGAGGAAGACAAACATCGCATAGACAGATGATTCCTCTGGTGGCTGTGAATGTTGGCAGATGGGATGGACCAGACCTTCTCTTTACTTAATTATCCAGAGACCCCAGGCAGGGAAGAGCAGGAGAGGCAGATCTGGGAAGCCTCAGAGACGAGGAGGCTCTGGGAACATGCATACCTTTTTTGATTGCACAAAATAAGTCATTCCTTGGGAGCATGAGGCCGAAAGGTTTCTGTATTCTTTCCTCTATTCTTAAAACATTCAATTAGGCTATGGAAAATTTTGTTCCTCTAGCTAATTTACACAGGACTTTAGGATACCTGGGGATCCTGCATCTGTCAGCCTTAAGCCCTAAAACATGGGCTTGGTTTTCATCAGGAAAGGCTGCATGATGAGCTGATACCTTTCTCAGACAAAGGAAGGCAACTTTCTAAAAGAGAAGTCTGTACCTGGGTGGGATGAGACAGATATCCTGTGGCTAGTTAACCTTGGTTGAAGGTTTTCATCGTCCCATGGAACTACTGTAATAGCTGTCCCTGGAAGCTGTGTGGTAGATGTGGTGAGCGCACCCTCATGGAGCCTCACTATACCCTAGTGATATGATTCTCTCCTTCCGCCTTGTTTTAGTTAGAATTTGAGCCCCAGAGAATTAAGTTGTCAAAAACCTCACAGAAAATAGATCCAGAGCCAAATATGTCAAATGTTAGAGCTCTGTGGTATTTGAATTGCACCATCCTGTCCTTTTTCATCCTGCCGTATTCCCTGAGGATTACTGTGGGCCAAACACTAATCTGGGCTCAGGAGGTTCCATAATGAGCAATGAAGATGTAATCCAAACGGGATCAGTTGGTAAAGTGCTTGCCCTGCAATCAAAGAGTGGACTTTGAGGCACAGAAGTCTCTGTCTGTCTCTGTCTTTCTCTCTGTCTCTCTCTCTCTCTGTGTCTCTCTGTATCTCTCTCTGTGTCTCTGCGGTCTCTGCCTCTCTCTCTCTCTCTCTCTCTCTCTCTCTCTCTCTCTCTCTCTCTCTCTCTCTCTCTCTCTCTCGGCACATTTTTGTAACCCTAATACTAGAAGGAAGAGTCAAGTGTATTTCCAAGGTTTGTTGGCCAGGCACAGTCCAGGCCAGTGAGAGACTGACTTTAAAAAGATAGGTAGGGCTGGAGAGGTAGCTCAGAGGTAAATAGGTCCAGGTTCTAGTCTCAGCATCCACATGGAGGCTGAGAACCATCAGTAACTCCAGTTCCAGGGTATCTAATATCCTTCTCTGACCTCCGAGCACCAAGCATGTACATGGTACACATACACACATGCAAGCAAAACACTCATACACATAAAATAATTAAATAGATATTTTAAGAGGTAGACAGTACCTAAGGAATGACACTTCGGTTGTCCTTTGACTTCTACATGCACTTACACACATACTCAAATGCAGACATACATACATGTACACATAATAAAATCACATACAAGGGTTGCACCAGATGTATGTGAGAGGGGTGCAGTAAAGACACTGCTGACATGATCTTTCAATGGGATGGTTAAGGGGAAAGTTTTTATTGTAGATAAGAGAGAGAGAAACACCCAAAGGCATCTGGAAGAGTCCAGAGCAGACAGGAAAAAGTAGTAGACTGAACATAGCAAGCCGACTGGACATTGCCATGGCTATCAGCAGGTATGGTGGTTTGAGTAAGAATGGTCTCCATAGACTCATTTTTGAATGCTTAGGGAGTGGCCATGTTGGAGGAAGTGTGTCACTGGGGGGTGGGCTTTAGGGTTTCAAATGCCCAAGCCAGGCCCAGTGACTGACTCTCTGCCTGCTACCTGCTGATTGATCCACATGTAGAGCTCTCAGCTACATCTCCAGCACCATGTCTGCCTGTGTGCCATGTTTCCCACCATGATTAGAATGGACTAAACCTCTGAAATGTAAGCCATCCAAAATTAAGTGCTTTTCTTTAGAAGAGTGGCTGTGGTCATGGCGCATCTTCACAGCAATCGAAACCCTAACTAAGACAGCAAGAGACGAGAGAACAGTGTAGAGAGGATAGAGGGTTATAAAGATGGTGAGTAGCTGGGGGGGAGGGAAGGACCAAGAGACTGTTGTGGGGACCTTGAGCACTTGTGAGAGGGACGGGGAACCTGGAAGTTAGCATGGACCTTGATATGCTTGATGGGTGCCACAGCTCTATGTTAATTGGAATGAGTCCTTTTGGTAGACGGGAACCAGCTTTACCGGATCCTATGGGATGCTGGATTTTACCTAACCACCAGAGATCCTCCTATAGCTCAGTTCAAGCTCATTTCTGGATATTTGGACTGCTTTTTAGGGTTGGGGAATTGGAGTTTCTTTTGGACCTAACAAATTCTTTCAAAAGATACAACCTTTGATCTGATGGAACTCCTATCATAGAAATGAGAGGCAGAGAATCAGGAAGTTTAAAATAAATATTACATATTAGATATTGGTAGAGCCTGAAGAGCACTATATTGAGATCATAGAGGAGGCAGGGTCCTTTGCGCTGTGATGCCTGGGGGATCTCCTAAGGAGATGACTCCTTAATCAGACCTGAGGGGCATGATGGATCTATAGTCACAGGCACTGAAAGCCATGATTACAAGGGTGTAGAGCAGTGTCTGCCATTTAGGAACAGCAGCAAGGTTAACTTTGCCATGCAACAAGTGGGGACAAGTCATGCAGCGTAGATAGGATTTGGAGTTTGTTCCTAGTATCACTGGATGCCACACAAGGATCTTGTCTCAGTCAAATGTTCTATTGCTGTGAAGAGACACCACAATCACAGCAACTCTTATAAAGGGAAGCCTTTAGTTGGGGCAGGCTTACAATTTCAGAGGTTTAGTTCATTATCTTCATGATGGACAACATGGCAGCACACAGGCAGACATGGTACTGAAGTAGCCTGGCTTGGGCATTTGAAACCCAAAGCCCACCTCCAGTGACACACGTCCTCCAACAAGGCCACTCCTGCAAGGCCACACCTCTTAGTAGTGTCAGTCCCTGGTGACCAAGAATTCAAGTCTATGGGCCTATGGGGGGCAATTTTATTCAAACCACTACAGCTCCTAAAGCAAAAAAGAATTAATTCTGAACTGACAATTGGAACCGTCACTCTGGCTTCTGTGTGGGGTGCAGAGCACATATGAGCAAGACAGAGGAAGAGACGGCTGGAAGAACATGAACTTGAAAGAGACTCAAGGCTTTGGGGTTAATTCTTTGGAGCCAGGGAGGGAGGTTTTAAAAGCCTGTTTATTTCCCCTCTAAGTCTGAAATCTGAGCAGGGATCCTAAGAAGCTGGTCAGGCACTGTTAGTAGGTGAAAGAGAGGGGGGCGGTGAGAAGAGTAGAGGACTCTAGAGGACTCACTGCCATGGTGCCGGCAGCAGACCAGAGTGATGGGGGCCATTCTCTCCTGTGCCGATGGGTCTGCAGCATAAACCTTTCTCGAGGTGCTTAGGTCTCACAGTCATACTGTTTGTTGTGGTTTAGATAAGAAGTTGTCCTCCCAACAGCTTCTCGTGCTGAAGGCTTGGTCCCCAGGTGGTGGTCCTATTGACAGATGATCGGATCTGAAGAACACTAACTTTATTGATGATATTGATGAGCCATTACAGGACAGCATCTGATTAGAAGTGTCATTGAGAGGGTGTCTTTAAAGGGTTTATCTTGCCTGGCTCCTTTCTGTCTGTCTGTCTGTCTCCCTCCCTCCCTCCCTCCTTCTCCCCCTACTTCCCTCCCTCCCTCCCTCCTCCCTCCTTCCACCCTCCCTCTCTCCATCCCTTCTTGGCACAGTCTGCATTACCACCAGCCTATTGTCCTGGAGTCAGCCAGCCATGGTCTGAAACTGTGCATCAAGACAAGTCTTTCTTCTTTCAGTAGTTTCTCTCAGGCACTTGGCCTCAGCCATGAGAAGCTGACCTGCACACCGTTAATAAGACCACTTGACATGGGGAAATGAGGCACGAAGTTAAACTTGACGCTAGCTGAGCAGTATGGCTGGAATGACCAACTCTTCATTCTGGAAGCCAGAGTGGGAATGAGGGTTTATCAGAGAGTGGTACAGAGCCATCTCACTAAAGAGGGGTGGGGCACTGTGGAGACTAGAGAGACAGCAGTGAAGTGAGGTTTGGTGGAAGTAAGAAAATTTGTGCCATGATCCCAATTACTGTGATTGACACAGGGGCAAGTTTAAATTTGTAGTTTACCACCTGTGAGCTGCTGTGTCCTGCAGTTCCCACAGGGTGACACCAGGACTTCCTTCAAAGTATGGTCTTAGGTGGTTTATGGGGCAATAAGGATTTCCTCTCAGCAAGACAGTATCTTGTTCCCTCCTATCCTACTATCCTTGGCTTGCAAGAAAACACAGGGTTGCACAAACTTGAGGTGTTTTGCTGCCATTCTCTAGAACAGGAGCAGTTATAATGGCTAAGCCTTCCAAGGACCAGATTCAGTGCTGGGCACTGGGCACACACAATCTCACCAGTAAACAGGATCCTCTTGTGACGTCGTTGCTATCCTTTGCTTTTCTAATGGATCCCCCAAGCTATACAAAGTGATGATGTAACTGTCCAGGCAGGAATGAAGATGTTCTAAAGAGAAGCCTGCCCCTCCCCACTGCCTTCAACCCCCCACTAGCAAAACAATGGTCCCGTGGGACTGGGGAGTTTCCGCAGGAATCTCACGCTGGGAGGAAGGAACAGGCTGTTACAACACCAGGTGAGCCGTGGAGAAGAGCAGTCAATACCTCCTTCTGTGGCCTTACAGACTTTGAAACACTGATAGGTGAAACATCAGTTCCAGGAAAGAACCCAAAGGTACTGGCCTTGGGGGAAGACGAGGATGGAAGGGGGAGGTGATGAAGGCCACTGGCTTCCCTGTTTTCCATGTTTAGTCTAAAGGTCTCACTATCCACATGTGTCCTCTGAATGTTACCCAGTAAGTACCCGGAACGCTGTCCACTTCTCCATCCTTTCCCTCAAACAAAACAGGCAGCGAAATTATGGACAATTTCTGTCTTAGCTTCCCACAATTTTAAAGGAAGCAAACATCTAGTTTCTCTTCTTTGCTAAGATAAAAAATGCTGATCCAAAGTGACTTATGGAAGAAAGGTTTACTTTGGCTCACAGTTCCGCATGGGTAGAGTCCATCACAGTGGGGGAGACATGGTGGCAGGGACAGGAAGCTGGAAGATCACATTTCTTCCTCACTTAGGAAATGGAGAGAGGACGGCAAACAAGACCAGGCTGTAAAGCCTCAGTTGCTGTCCCTGGTAGCATATCTCCTCCAGCAAGGTTCCATCTTCTTAAGGTTCAGTAATCCTCCCAAACAGCACCAACCAGCTGAGGACCAAGTATGCAAACACAGGAGCCTGTAGAGAACACTTCATATTCAACCCCAAGTACATGGTATCTCTAAAAGAAATTGCTTAAATAAATAAAATAAGATTCCATAGGTATTATGTTTAATTGAATCTGTTTCATTACTTTAAAAAAATACATTTTCTTTGGCATGTATCTATTCCTATTTAAAAGTATGGGTAAATAGTTAAACCTCAGATACCATGGGCTCTGTGATCATGACCGTAGTTTGATCAAGTGCCTGTTCCTCTGACTTGACAGTCCCTAACCACCTGGGCAACTGGACTGCCTGGGGGCCTTGTCTTCCCTGCTAGGTGGCCCTCGAGAGAAGGTGACACCCTGGTCTGCTGCCAGTCCCTTGTCCCATTCTGAACTCACTTGCTAACATGCCAGTCAGTTTTCTTTGGCCTCACTGGTGGGTGAGGTTTTACATTAACTGACTGTTTCCTTGAGTTTCTTGGTATAAATTCTTATAAATAAGGGGCATTAGTTCAGCATTTGCAAATGTGTATTGAGTGCCTACTTGTCCCAGACTTAACATACTGAGTCGGCTGAGGTTCCTCTCAGGGGCTGTTGCCTGAAGAAGTGATTACAGAGGTCAGCGGCAGATTCCTACCTGTTCGGTCCCCCAGTCTGTGGTCCTTTTCCTTTTGTGGGTTCACACCACCACAATCCTATTTCATTGGACCCATACTCAAAAGTCAGCAGGGGAAATCTCACTAAATGCCAGGGCCTAGTGAAGCTTTTGAGAAGTAGAGAAAATTCCCTTGACTCATGAGCAGGAGAAAAACATGGTGCTGGACTTGGGAGACAGCTCAATCGATAAAGTGTTTGTCTCACAAACAGGAGGACCTGATTTGAATTCTCAGCACCTGTATAAAAGGCTGAGCGTGATCGTGCACCTTTGTAATCCCATTGCAGAGACAGAGAGATGCACTGTGCTCACTGGCTAGGCAGCCTAACTTACGAAGTTCCTGTCTCAAAAAAGAAAGGGAGAGGCTGGAGTGTGGCTCAGCAGTTAAGAGCACGCACATACTGCACTTGCAAAGGACCCATGTTGGGTCCTAGTCAGGTGGCTCACAGCTGCCTGTAACTCCAGTCCATCTAACTCCTCCTTCTGGCTGCCTTGGGTACTGCACTTGTGTGTGTGTGTGTGTAAAACCATACCCAGACACATACATACACACAATGTTTTTTAGTCGTTTCAAGAAGAAAGGTAGATGGCACCTGAGGAATGATACCTGAGGCTATCAGATGTGCATAAAGAAAGCCATGGTGTTTGGTCAATACTACTGAAAGGCTCTGACCTCTGCAGCTTCCTGTAGCATCCCTAACTGTTGAAACACCGTCGTCCAAGTCCTTGTAACCTCTGCACTCCAGAGGGCAGGGGCAGTGTGGCTCATCCAGGGGCTTCTAACCCCTGGCACCCTGCAAACTCCTCTTGGAGCTTCAGAAGCGGAGCCCAGCCCATTTAGCTGCATCTGCACTTGGATACCTTATCCAGGGTTTAAGCTTTCTGGTGACCCGCCACTATTTCGCTGTAAAAGTCTAGCTTTTCTCCCTGTAGCCCGTGACAACACAATATATTGCTATCTACTTGAACAGAGTTTCAATTGTTCTGATTCACTGCCTTCTTCCCAGTTCTTCTAAAATCTCAGCGTATGGATTTGACTCCTGGTAGCTCCCAGAGAGAAAGGAGCCTGGATTCGGGGGGATGTGAGTATCTTCAAACTCACAGGCAGCTTCCAGGATCCCTGCAAAGGTCTCCTAAGCCCCTAAGCATTTCCTCTCTTAAATCACACAGCACAGACACAGGCAGGCCATTCTTAAGTTCCTCCTCCTTGCTTGGAGACCGACATAGTTCTCCCGGCTGGCCAGGCAGTCATTCTTGGCAGTTAGCTGCACTGTGCTTTTCTTCAGTTTATTTGAGGACTTTTTTAAGGTTGTGTTTGGGGGCTGGGGGGTGTTCCTGGAAGAAATGATTTCTTCAGTGTGCGTTGGATGCATGAGTTTGAATCTCTTTAGGCATGTTTATGGGCTGGATGACAGACTATGTGGAAGGAAGCTTTATTCATCACTTGTGCCAATGTCAGGGATCTTATTTGACATATTTCCATTTAGGTGACGCAGAGCCTTAAGGCCAGCCCAGTGATGTCACCACTTAGGAGACAATAGCTGTTCTGCCAAGCTTTGGTCTCTGTATAAAATTTATTTTTACTTCAACCTAGAATAGGCCTTAGTGGGATGGTAGGTTGATCTGAGTGGGTAGTGGGCATGGCACCCAATGAGGCACAATATGTCATGCTGTGATGCCATGTCAAGTTAGCACATGTAAGAAGTGGCCAGTACTAGGAACCAAATGACCCTCAAATTATGTTAAACTTCATCCCCAGGGTGATTGTGTGAAGAGGTGTAGGAGGTTTCCAAGGTAACTGAGCCACAAGGTCTTTCCTCTTCTGCCTTCTTCCTCATGGAAACCCAGCAACAAGATCCCAGTTCCCTAGGAGACATGGCCCCCACCAGTGCCAAGCCTGACAGCATCTTAATCTTGGAACTCTAAGAAATGAATTTTTAAGTTTTGTCATTTAGTCAGTTTCAGCATCTTTATAGAAGTATACATGGACAAAATTGTTTATTGAAATATGCAAACACTTCCTCTCATGACTATAAGAAGGAGCATTGTATGCAGGACAGTAAAAACAATACTTTTCAAATGGCAGGAGCTTGGGAATGGAGAGATGGCTCAGTGATTAAGAGCACCAACTGCTCTTTCGAAAGTCATGAGTTCAAACCCCAGCAACCACATAATGGCTCACAACCATCTCATAATGAGATCTAATGTCCTCTTTTGGGTGTCTGAAGACAGCTGCAGTGTACTTACTAAATAAAAATAATAATAAATCTTAAAAAAAAAATCAAATGGCAGGAACCACAGTATGGAGAATGTGGCAACGGTGGCAAGTTCTTGTACCTTCATGAAATTGATTTTTATAATCAGTGTTATACTTAATGCCCTTACATGTACAACTTTTGAGTATTTGAAAGTGCCTTATAGACACACATACAAAGCTTGCAAACCACTGGTCCGTTCACAGTAATATCAATAGACTCTAGCAAAAAATCAATTTATCAACCTTTCTCTCTCTCTCTCTCTCTCTCTCTCTCCTTCTCCCTTTCCCTGTTTTTCTCTCTCTCCCTTCCTAGAATCCCCCTCCAGTAACTTACATGTTTTCATGTCTTCAAATTTTGTAGGCTTTTTTCATTTTTGAGACAGGCTAGCTTCAAACTCACTATAGCCAAGGACAGTTTTGAACTTCCATGCCTCCTGACTCCACTGGCAAAGTACTGGTCACAGACCTACACCACTCCACCCAGTTTATGAAATGCTAGGTTGGGATCAACCCAGGGCTTTGTACATGCTAGACAAGCACCCTACCAACTGAGCTACAGTCCCAGGCCCAAGTGATTTTTTTCCCACTGATATAACCATGATTTTGTTGATTTATGCTACTGTTTTTGGTGTTGTAATGTAGCCTAGGGAGCCTGGGGAGAAGCAGGGCATTGGATTCTCCTGGCGTCCTAGTTACTTTTCAAATGCTATGATCAAGGTAACTTACAGAAGAAAGAGTGTATTGACTTTAGAAATCTCAAAGCTTTCCCACCCCTGCCAGTGATGTGCCTCCTCCAACAAGGCCACACCTCCTAATCCTTCCCAAACAATTCCACCAACTGAGGACCAAGTACTCAAACATATGAGCCTGTGGGGCCATTCTTATTCAAACCACCACAGATGGTCTTGGAAAGACCCCTTGAGTTTCAAAATGCTTCTTACTAGAAACCACAGAAGTTGAGTAGGAGAGACAGCTACTTGGATGTTCATGGCCATCTTTCCGTCTCTGCCATTGTCAGAGGCCATGAAAGGGCCAGAGGCAAGTGCTCTTATCTGTGCATTGTGATATTTTTATGATGCATGAAACTCTGTGACTCTTCAGAGGTGTCAT
Source organism: Uromys caudimaculatus (assembly GCA_028551405.1). Classification (NCBI taxonomy): domain Eukaryota; kingdom Metazoa; phylum Chordata; class Mammalia; order Rodentia; family Muridae; genus Uromys; species Uromys caudimaculatus. Next base: position 58,183,472 of record CM052706.1, read on the forward strand.
ATCAGGAGCTGCCTCTGGAGGGCTTTGTCAGTGACTTCCCATTCTAAGCCCTACCACAGGGACTCAATGGTTAGCAGTATGTGATGGAAAGCACACAGACCTACCTAGGTCCCCTACTATGATGTTGACAAAGTCCTCCCATCCAGAGAGCTCACCCTTCTCATCTGGAAAACGGGCATAAAATTTCTTCTCTTAATGCTATTAAATAAGATGTTGTCACCTGGTATCTGTAGAGCAAGCCTTCAATGAATGTTCTCGTCCTTGTTCCTAATACTGTAAGCTAAGACTCCCTCAGTGGGCTACTGCTTCTATTTCTGAGTGTGAAATAACTACACAGTAGCTGTTGGGATGGTGAGACATGCTTCTTAAAGGAACTCGTCCAATGTTTTGGCTGGATGTGGCTGAATCAGGAGCAGAGGAAAATCTTAGTACTGGACGTATCTGCTATTTGTTCCTCATAGAAGGCAAGGAAGAAGTCTGGACTGTGTGACACAAACATACTTCATTTTTTAAAAATATATAATACAGGGGTTGAGATGTCTGCTTCAGGACATCCTGACTACTATGGTGGAGACCAGAGTCTTTGCCAGACCTATGCCCGTGTCTCTCTCCTGTTGACCCTCCAGCCCTCTTGCATCTGTGAAAAGTGGATCTGTCCTGAGGATCCTCTGCCATCTTCCCTCCCTGATGGCTGGGTGGGTAGCAAGTCTGATGATGTTAGAAATTACATGCTCAAATTCCAGTGCATCGGGAAACCTGGGTCCCTCAGAGGCCCCTCAGAGGCCCCGAGGAACGGCACACTCCAGCTCCAACTTCCAGGCTTGAGCTAAGTAAGAAGTGAGCTCTGCCATGCTACTGAGAGTCAAAGCAGTCCCTGTAAACATGCTAGCTTTCTCTTCATTGATGAACCTGCTGAGACAAGGGATATGTTTCGGAAAACATCCCCCCTCTTAGGACAATACTTGTCACTCCTTGAAACAGGGTAGCACATTTTATGTTTGGTCACCATGGAAGAAAAAATTTCACAGTTGCCTAAAAATTAACTCTATCGTTTATTTAAAATATTCTCTGTCTATTGATCATAAGACATATGGAATGTGGTTCTCTGTCAGCTAGCAGTCTGTTTGGTTTTTTTTTTTTTTCTTTTACCCAACAGTTTTTCAGCTGAAAGCTGGAGTTAGTGATTAACTATAAGAATTGTGCTTTAAATTAGATTAAACACTCCTGCTGCCAGGTGCTGGGCCGAGCTGGGTACCTCAGGAAGAACAAGAGAAACAACTGTATTATTTTTCTCAGTCTTAAACTCAGAAATTAGAAAATTCAATTTTGCTCTAAATACTTGTCTCAATTGGTATCTTATGTTTATATAGTGACCGAAACGAAGCACACTAAAAGAAATTTTATCCTCCTGGACTTGAGCTTCTGCAAGTCTAAGATGAAGGCTCTCATGCTGTAGGATTGAGAACAACTGGGGGACTAGAGAGATGGTTCAGGCACTAAAGGTTAGGCTCACAACCAAAAATATAAGAGAAGCAATGGGGGGTGGGGGTCACATCTACCTCCCAGCCAAATGCATGATATGATGCATATAAATAATGCACACAGTACATATAAAGACCTTTGACTTTTCCTTGGTGGCTTTGCTTGTTGAAATTTGCCTTGGAATTATGAACTTGTATTATCATCTTTGGCTGCTACTCTGAACACACACTAAGCAATGCTGGCGACTCTATCATCACATTGACTGTTGACTTTTGGTTGGCTTCTTCTGGTCACTCTTGTCTGTTCACCATGGCCTTTGTCTTCTTCAAACACCTTCTTTTAGGGGCAAGAATAGGAAATACCCATGGAAAATATTATTGATAAAAGTTGGAACAGCCTGGGCTGGAGAGATGGCTCAGCCATTAAGAGCACTGGCTGCTCTTCCAGAGGTCCTGAGTTTAATTCCCAGCAACCACATGGTGGCTCACAACCATCTGTAATGGGGATCCGATGCCCTCTTCTGGTGTGTCTGAAGACAGCAATAGTGTGCCCACGTACATGAAATAAATACATAAATCTTTAAAAATAAAAATAAAATAGTTGGAACTGCTTTTAAAACAGCTGGTGTTGCTTTACTTAGAGCCAAGACTGGCTGGTTCCACGGGCGGAGGTTAGCAGAACTCAGAGCTCTGTCCTCACACTGATCTTGCTGGGCATGCTGCCATCTCAGCATCCGTGGCTAGGAGAAATGGAGAGGGGAAGTAGGTAAGGAGAAAAAGATGTCCAGGGTTTGAAATAACTTTGAAGCTAAAAATGATGTGACCAGGCTTTAAAACAACGACAGCAACACCATCTGTTTACCCAGCAGAATTGTGCCAGTATACTGATGTGTTCAAGGTGGAGTCAAGTTGACATTCCAGTGACTCAAGGGACTTCATGGAAACTTCTCCAAATAAGCAAGGGAAGTCTCACCTAACTCTTTGGATCTGGGTAATGTTTATCTTCTTTCACTAGGGGGTTTGACCTCCACTATGTGCCACACCCCTCACCTCCAAAGAAATCCCACATGGGACTCTGTCATCAAAACTTCATAGTCTAGTTAATTAATCTTAAATACGTGAGAAATCTGTGCTGTAGATGGGGAAAGGGGACTAGAGAGAAAAAGCATAGGCAAGGAAAATAATTATCATGCTGGGGTCAGTGGGGGCGGGGCAAGCAGAGCATCCACTTAGATTTGAGGTGTGCAGGCCTCATGGAGAATAAGACCCAAGAGGAAGTCACCCTTGCCAAAGGGGAAAAGGAGAGGAGGCAGGGTGGAGTTTTCAGCCGTAGGCAAAGTGAGCAGGGAGAAGCTACAACTAGAAAGATGGAGAGTAGCAATGGCGGCTGAGTGTGATGGGAAGGACCAAGTCCCACTGGACTTCCTGTTCTGCTAAGGACTTCTTTTAAAATATTTTTTAGTAGTTCTGTGTGAATTTCATATTTTGATCATACTCACTCTTAACTCCTCCCAGATCCTCCATGAACTTCCATTGGAGCATGATCAACCTACCAGAGACACACTTAAAGAGCACTGACCTTCTCTTCCCCAGAAGCCATCAACTCTCCATAGCTCCTCAGGGGTGGGGGTTTTCCAATCCCTTTCCCATGCTATGCTGGAATGTCGACTGCCCTTGTACAGGTCTTGTGTGGGCAGCCACAGCTACTGTAAGTGCATGAGCTCAGCTTCCTGTCGTGTTTAGAGGCGTGGTTTTACTCTGGTTCTCCCTGATCTCTGGATCTTAGTCTTTCTGCCCCCTCTTCCACTATAGTCCCTGAGACTTTGGGGAGGGGGCACATAGATGCTCTATTTGTGACTGAGCATTCCACTGACTCTGCATTTTGACCAGTTATGAATTTATACATTAACCACCATCCACTGCACAAAGAACCTTCGCTGATGAGGTATGAGAGTGGCACTATGCTCAGGGTAGAGATGAAGGAATTTAGAGAGCAGTATAATACTACATCCATCGAGCAAAATTATAGTAATAGGTTTACTCTGGAGCTGTGTGCTTCCCACCACTGGATCTTGGCCAGATTTACAGTATTAGGCATGTGGTTACTCCTGCAGTGCTTCTTAATTCAGGTCTAAAGGCTTCTCATTTATCTCAAAGTCAATAGAAAAACGTTAAGGTAATAAGGGGACAGCCGTTTTCCACTCTCAGTTTACAGTGTCAGTTGAGGTAGAATCTCAGAGACCAGTTAGGAGTCAATTGAAACTGTCTGACAACTTGGCTAGCTTGGCCAGTGAAGGCAGTGGAGCTGTTTAGAAGTGAGTGAATTCAATCATGGTTGCAGGGTGATTAAGGACTCAGTGTGGAGACAGAGGCCTTGGGTTTAAATTTCTCCTTTACCCATCAATGGCCAGCCTGTTGACCACCAGTTGGACTTCTCTGAGCCTTGATCCCTTCATCTGCAAAAAGAACTGGTAGATTAACTTGGTGTGTGATGTAATTGGTACAGTGCCATTATGTTCTCTTAACAGTGTTTAGGGGCTTAAATGAAGTCTTCAGTAAATATTATTTTTCTGTTCTTGAATGACAGGGACGGGTAGCCTCTCAATGAAGTTATTACTTACGACTTCCTCTGAATTACTACCTCAGATCTGTTAGCATTCTGTGGCTGTGATAAAATACCCGAGCGAAGCAAGTTATAAGGAGGAGATACTAGGTTTAGAGATGGTTCATTCAAGAAAGTATTTCCTCTGCAAGCATTAAGACCTGGGTTCCTTCCCAAGAACCCACATAAAAACCCTGGATCTGGTGACTGACTCTCATGATCCCAGTGCTGGGAGAGCAGAATTCAGTGGATCTCTGGAGCTCCCTTGGCCAGCCAGCACAGCATGAATTAGAAAGTTCCAGGTAAAAGAGACAGACCCTGTCCCCAAAACCCACAAAAAAAAACAACAACCAAAAAACAAAAACAAAACAAACAAACAAAAACCCTGCAGTGGAGGATGACTGAAGAAGACTCCTTGACATGACCTCTGGATAGGTTCACCTCTGACCTCCACATACATGTGCTTTCACTGAGCCCTTATTGTATAGGCTTTTGGGGCAGCAGACCACCACATGTATTTTTTCAGTTGCCTAAAAACATGCAAAATTGGGAAACAGGACCCTAAATTCTGGTGAGCATTGTTGGTAAAGCAAGCCCATCACATCAGTATACCCCAATTTCTGTCCACTTTTCTAGCTCACTGTAGGAACACCCTGAAGTTCAGATTACAAGGGCATTTCTACAGTGTATACTACATTTTTACACCCTCTCAGAAAGTTCTGTGAGCTTTGTAGCCTGAAGTAAGGACCCACACAATGTTAATAAGTGAGCACACTTGTGCCATAGAGGTTATCAGCCATGACTGGAAATGCAACAGAGCTTTGTGGAACCTTTGGCACTTATCCCATAGCCTTTGCCTAGAAGAAGTGAGGTAGGAAGACAGACAGACATGATGGACAGTCCCAAGACTAAACTCCTGGCATCGACCATAGCTCTTGTACTGGCTAGTTTTTCCACGTCACAACCTAGAATCACCAGGGAAGAAAATCTCAATTGAAGATCTATCTAGATCAAGTTGGCTGTGGGCATGTCTGGTGGATTGTTTTGATTGTTAATTGACCTAGCCCACTGTGAGCGGTACCATTCCCTAGGCTGGGCACTGAACTGTATCACGCTGATCTGTACCTCAGCATAAGCAGCAGAGAGAAAGCAGACAACATGAATGCATTCATTTCTCTCTGTTTTTGACTGAGGATGTGATGTAACTAGCTGTTTACATTTCTGCCTTGGCTTCCCCTCAACAATAGGTTATAAAGTGGAACTGTTTTTGCTCAAGGTGTTTTGTTGTGCTACCATCAATAAAATCAGAACAACTTTGAAGGTAATACTGTCAGGTGGAACTTTATCTTACAGGTTTAAGCCATTCTACCAACATAAGTGGGGCTATTACTTTACTGTCATAGAAGTTTGACAGATCTGTTAATACAAAGCCAGAGAAAAATGATCACCTTTGTTCTTTCCAAATGAGAAATTTACCCATATTTAATTAAGTCAAATTAACATTAGAAGAGGGTGATAATCGGGATCTTTGGGAGAAAAGCAAGCAATCAATTGGCACACTATTGTGAATCCACTGGGAATATTGTCTCAGCCCTACTGGTGAGAGGTTTAAAGCCCCATTTACATAGAAAACTAGCACCACTGGTATAAAAAAAATTAGTGCTTTTGAGATACCCGCCTGTGTGCTTGCCCTTCTATAAAGTGAGATGTTTGGGCTGAGTGATATGTTGTAGGTCCTCTCTGGGTTTCTGGGATCAGGTGTCTGAAGTTTGAATGAATAAACCCTAGAGGGCGCTATTGCATGTTTTGCTGAACTGGGCTACAAAGATCTAAGCTGAATTCAAATAAAATTTACTACTTAAGATTAAATTTTCATGAGTTTGTGATGGGAACATTAAAAGGTATAGATTCACAAGTAGGAGAAAAAATCAAAATTACCACTCAGAGGCAATATCATACTGGAGAGCCACCTTAGACGTAACTAGCATGCCAGAGAACCCCCCCCCTTCTCAGTACCTTTTCCTGTATGTTCATGATGAAATGGTTCCATCCTCGAAACTGTGCATTGTTCCTTTTTTTCACTTGACAGCCAATAGAGTAAACCCCAGTATCAATAAATATTACAACATTTTATTTATTTGTTTGTTTGTTTATTATTATTCTCTTCTACATTACATCCCAACTGCAGTTTCCCTTCTTTCCATTCTTCCCAGTCCCCACCACCACACTTCCCCTCTGCCCCAGATCCACCCCCCTCCATTTCCACCAGAAAAGTGCAAGTCTCCCAAGGATGTCAATCAAACACAGCATAACAAATTACAATAAGGCACACAACCCCTCATCAAGACAGGACAAGGTAACCCAGTAGGAGGAAAAGGGTCCCAGGAGCAGGTGAAAGAGCTAGAGACAGCCCCTACTTCCACTGCTCATGAGTCCCACGAGAACACTAGGCTATACAACATAACATACATGCAAAGGGCCTAGCTCAAACCCATACGGGCTTTGTGGTTGTCACTTCAGTTCCTCTGAGCTCCTATGAGCCCAGCTTACTTGATTCTGTGGGCTGGCAACACATTATTTATATAAGTAAGTGGCAGTCAAAATTAAACAGAAAGGTGGCTCAGACCCCGTGGTTAAACATGTCCATTCCTAAGCTTTCCCCCTCTTACAAACAATACTGAAAACTGTCCTCAGATAATTCGGACTCCTGTCATTCATAGATACAGAATTGGTATTATTTCAAAACATATGAATTAGTAAGTCTTCTGATATTGCCTGCTAAAGGCTTTATGACTCAAAATGTGGACACTGCCTCTCCAAGTAAAGACTATCAGCCTCACTGGGGCACTACCCACCTCAGTCTATTGATGTAAAGATTCCAGGGACCTGTGTACACAGTGCATTTGAGAAGCCCACGCTGAAGGCACCTGCACGGCCTATGGTTGTACCAGGTGTTTCACGTCACCTGCTTCTCTGTTAATCATTTTCTGTGCAGGTGGATGAGATGAGCATGGCAGCCCATTGCTTTCTGTCTCCTAGAAGACCTCTAATATCTTCTGTATCCCACTTGTTTTGCACAGTTCAGTCTCTATTTATTTATTCAGCCTTCCCTACTTTAATTTCTTATTTTTTCCAAGTGAATAACTTTGTCTGTTGGTTGAACTGACTTGTTTATTTTGGCCCGGTATGAAAGAAAAGTAGAAAATAACTAAAATTTTAAAAACAAGAATGGGGTTAATATTTTTGGTGTTTACCCAAAAGAGAATTTTAAGGACACTAAATTTTGGCTGATAAAAAAATCAGTTTAGTTGAGATCTACCTCATGTGTCATACAGTTTTCTGACTAAAGTGTCCTACACACACACACACACACACACACACACACACACAAACATATATATGTGTAAATATACATACATACTGTAACAGTCCCCCAAATAATCCCATATTCATTAGCAGTCATTCTGTTTCCCCTTTAGTTCTTCAGCCTAGAAAAGTGCTAATCTAATTTTGTCTTTATAAATTTGTGTGTTCCAGACTTTTCACATAAGTGGTATCAGCCAAAAAATGCTCTCTTGGAACTGGCCTCCTTTGCTTAGTTTTATATTTTCAAGGGTACTTCATTGTGTAGCTTCACCTCTTATATTCAAATACCACAGTACTGTGCAAGCTGGGGATCTGAGTTTGAAACTCCAAACCCATGTGAAGATGGAAGAGAGAACTGGCTCCCGAAGGTTATCCTAAGCTTCTCATGTGTATTGTGGCATATGTGCGTGGTACATACATACACACACATACATACAAACAAATTAATAATAATAATAATAATAATAATAATAATAATAGTAATAATAAAATTAACAAAGGTGTTCATAGGACTGGATACCCGGGAGACTTGAGAGAAGAGTCCTACCTTCTTGTCTCCTGTAGCTTCTATAGACTGCACATGCTCCTGAGCCAAATGCTCTTTTTCAACTGCGAAGCCAGCAGTGGTTGGCTGAGTTCCTCTCAAGTCAAATTTCTCTGACATCATCATCTACCCCCTTCTGCCATACTTATGGGATCCTTGTAAATAATTGAGTCCACCTAGATAATCCAAGCTAGCCTACTATCATAAATTTACCAGATTAACCATGGTACTTCCACCGGCTCCTTTAATTTCCCTTTGCCATGTCTTAGTTATGTTTCTGTTGCTGTGATAAAACACTGGCCAAGGGATTTAGGGGTTGACTCAGTGGTTAAGAGTGCCCTGTTGCTCTTGCACAGGACCTGGGTTCATTCCCAGCATCCCATGTAACATCTCAGAACCATAGTCCCAGGGATCCAATGACCTCTTCTGGTCTCCTTGGGCACCAGGCATGCTCGTGGTACACATACATATATGCAGGGAAAACCACACAAATCAATCTAAAACCATGTTTTTAAAAATAGAAAAACATGGACCAAGAGCAACTTGGGGAGAAAGAGTTTATTTCAGCTGATAGCTTTTAGTCCACCATTGAGAAAAGCCAGGGAAGGAACATGGAGTCAGGAACTGAAGCAGAGACCATGGAGGAACATTGCTCACTGGCTTGCCCAGTTTGCTTCCTTCTATACCCCAGGACCACCTGCCCATGGATAGCAGTGACCCTAAATAGGCTAGGTCCTTCCACCAAGCAGTAACCAAGAAAATGTTCCACAGACTTGCCTACAGATCAACCTCATGGAGACATTTTCTCAATTGAGATTCCCTAGTCTCAGATGACTCCAGCTGTGTCAAGTGGACAAAATGCTGACCAGCACACACAGAATGTTCCCAGACTCCAGGATTAGGATGGAGACATGATGGGGCTTTCCTCAGTCTGGGATTTTTCTTATTTTTAATTGACATGTGGTTAAGTCATATATATATATATGTGTGTGTGTGTGTGTGTGTGTGTGTGTGTATACACGAGTATATATATATGTGTGTGTGTATATATATATATGCGTATATATACACGCATGCACACACACATGCACACACACACACACATATATATGCCATATACATACTGCTTTGATATACATGTACATTATGGAGTGACTACACCAAACTATTGGCATACTTATTGCCTCATTCTGGTTTTATGGTTTGCACTGAAAAATTGCTGAGAGTAGCTTTTAAGTGTATAACCTACTATAGTATGCTACTGTACACTGTGCAATATTATATACAGGTACAACATACACTGTATTACTATATAACACAGGCTATTATATACCATGATCACATGGATGGACAATCTGATCCACTTTGAGTTCATCTTGTGTGCAATAGAAGGTAGAGGGCCCATCTTCCTTCTTTTGAATGTTGCTGTCCATCTATCCTGACTCTACTAATTGAGAGATTTCTTCACTGTGTGGGCTCATTTTACCTTAAAGCGTAGCATAAAAATGTGCCAATATCAATAAGTAAATTATGTGATTGGGTGGGATTTTACTTTTGGGGCGTGCCATGTTTTATTCGAGCACTCTCCTGGGTCTGAATGTAAAATCTGACATTTCACTGTTGAAATTGCCTTAAGTGATCATACACTTTTAAAAGATACATTACTGGCATGACCCCTTTTCCATGATATATACTCTTAATTTTGCATGGAAATTATTCACCCCTTTCAACCATCCTGGTTTTAGCTCTTATGCCTTTTAATCTAGGTCATGGCTGTAATCTTCTGAGTCCTCTCCTCGCTTCCTTTCTTCTTGCCTTCTGAGCCCTCTCTATACAAGAGAGTAGTCTTTGCAAAATGCAAATTTTGTCCTAGTAACTGCTGCCCCTGCCCTTTCATCAGATGCTTACTGGAAGAACGTCAAAACTCTTTCATGGTGTGTCTCTTTGTCTTCTGCCCAAGCTGATGCTGGCCTCTTTCTTACTCACTTTCTATTCATCCACACCTGCTCCCTCTCTGGTTGTCATAAAAGCCATTATTGCTCCCAAGGCAAGGCAATCCCCCTAATGAGGACAAGCCTCTTAGACCACCACATAGCCTTCCTTTGCAGCCCCTTAGCATTGTGCTATCCGGCACACTTCTTGGATTTCATTAGCATTGTCTCTGGAACCAGTCACCTCCACAAAGCCTGGAACTGTGTCTGGTTTGCTGATAACTGTATTCTCAGGCCCCATAAAAAGAACTGACCTCTTAAGAAAATGAACAAATTATATATCTTATACTGTATTAGACTTTTAATTCTGTTTATGGTATATTTGATGGGTGAGATTTTTAAAAACATATAAATACGTAGTTTTTAAAACTAATTTCTGACCTTATAAGAACCATGCATACAAGTCCTTTCCCATCTCAAGAATATAGAAATACTCACCCATCTTCTTAAGCAGTTTTCAGACTTGTTTTGTTTGTCTGAGTCCTTTAATCCATCATAAATTTATTTTGGCATATGGTAGAAATAAGATAAGTAAGTTCATTTGCGTCCCAGTGGTCAGCCATGTTCCCAACCCTTTCCATCCTTCCCTTGCTGGTTTGAATTGGCTTGGTGATCATAGACCAGTGCCCAGACATGTCTAGTTGGGGAAAGGGCTTGTCTCTTCCTTCACTGTTGAGTTTTCTTAGACTGGCACCATGCTATAATATCTGGCAGGTTCATCTTAAAAGAAAATACATTTTTATAAAACAATACCATGCACTGAAATTGCAAATAAGGTGACTAGCCAAAATTATCCCTTAGTAACGATGCACAATAATACAAATGAGTAGAGAATCCCTGCAGAGGGTACCCGGGTGAGCTCTACCTTTACTATAATCGGCTGATGGGACCTGCTCTTTGAATTCCTGGTTCAGTAAATCAAATGTGGGAAGCAGGTATTTGTATCAGAAGAGGGCATCAGATCCCATTATAAATGGTTGTGAGCCACCATGTGGTTGCTGGGGATTGAACTCAGGACCTCTGGAAGAGCAGATAAAACTCTTAACCACTGAACTATCTCTCCAGCCCCAGAGAATATATTTGAAACTGTACTTTCAAGCAAATTCTTGAGATAACAGATGTGGCCAATTCATGAATGACCTTGCTGCCTTTTCTAAGGTAATTCTCCAAAGTTAGGATGAACTGCAGTCCCTGTTGAGGTCTCTACTCCTTGGTTCTGTGTCTTATTCCTGACCCCAGCTGAGCTGAGCCACACAGTCGCCCTGCCTTCTATAAGTCCACATAGCTCCCCTGCTGACCGAAGGTGGTCATACAGCCAGGCCTCAGGCCAAACCAGGGAGAGACAAGGGCAGGGTGACTCCCTTTGTTATAGGTGCTCACTATTTCCCTTACCTTCAGTGGAGAGACATTGCTAGAAATGCAACAGAACAGAGCTTTCCCTGTCCCAGTTAATGGCTCTTCAGTTCACACAAAGGGGGAGTTAATTACTAACACCTGCTTCTCCTGCACTCTGCATGCATGGGGCCAGCTTCCCTGACCGATGGCCTCACCCTTGCCATAAGTCCAGTCCTTACAATATATGTGCAGTGTGTGCCTCTGTGAAGAAGGCTGTACTTTCCATCTTCCTTCAAGTGACATTCTTTGCAAGAAATAAAATAAGATCTTTAGAGGGGAAAATACACTGTGAATTTATTCTTAGTAAGACAGAAGTGCACAAAATAGAAAAGATATGGTTGTAGACCTCTGGTTTCACACACACACACACACACACACACACACACACACACACACACTTCTTTTCACGTAGGTATCCCCTGACAGCGTTCTGGATGCTCTTCTGTCCCCGTTACCTTTCCGGCTTTGGAAGATGAACTGTCAGCCCTGTGCATTCATCATAATGAAACAGGAGTGCCCTGTGAGACCTTCCTATGCCTCCATTCCCTTCCTCAGCCCAGCCTGAACAGGGCAGCCCCTGCAGAGTCTGAGCATGGCCACAAAGACACATCAGCTGCCACAGCGGGCCCACTCTGTGCTCTGTGAAGGCAAGGTGCGTTCATTAGCAGTTAGCACAAAGGATGGTAAACGTTACACTGAGAGTGAGCAGAAGGTGATGGTCACCGGGCAGGAGCCAGGGTCACCGGGCAGGAGCCAGGGTCACCAGCCTCAGCTGGACAGGGAGCCGATGCAGCGTCACTCCGGGAAAGGTGCCGTTTAGGCTTGTTGGAAGTGAGTGGGACTTTGTGGAGTAACTCATTTACTATTAACTATTGCCATTACCACCTCTCCATTTTTATTTAACTTTGAATAGCAATGTGTTCATGCCTGAAAATTCAGCGCAAAGGGAATATAGTTATGCTTGCCAATAGAAATGTGAGGTGATTTAAAATTCCACTAATGGCCATAATGAAAAAAAATGGAATGAAGTTATTAAATATCATCCTCTATTTAACCCAATGTTAACATTTACAACACACTGCAAGTTGGACTCTACGTGTTTCATGTGCTCAACTCTCCACAGGTGACTAAGTATCTATCGCATAAGAAAGCATAGATATGCAATAACGCATCTGCTCCTCTCTCTTCTCTGAAGCTCTTCAGTCCCCCTCCCATTAGTCACTGACAGCTCTGTGTGTGTGACTGCGGATGGTTGATGCATATATGAGCAATTAGAAGCGCGTCCGTGTGAGTTGATGGGTGCTCTGTGGCACGCCTTTTCTTTGTCTCTTTAAGTCAGTCTTAATGTTTCTTATCATTACATAGGAAACAACATGGCGGGTTTGTTGTTGTTTTCATTGCTGCAGAGCAGACTGTGATGTCAAACTTTCAGGAACCTGTAGGCTAAGGCAGAAAGATTGAAAACTCAAGGCAGAACAAAACCCTGTCTCTAACAAAAAAGCATTGCTGCAAGTGTCTCATTTTGTGGATGTCACCAGGTGTCCCATTTGTCCTTCCCTGTGGGCATGTAAATGGCTGCCAACACTTAGTGCATCCAAACTCTCTGACCTGAGTTGTCAAAGGCACTGAGCAGGGGGAACTCCGGCAGTGAGGATTGGAAAATGGCATTCTAGAAGGTTCTGACATGGAAGAAGGCTTGGAACCCAGGGACGACACATCGTAGTCCAGGGCTGGTTCCCTGTGGGTAAAGATGACTGGAGAGTGGAGTGGCCATGGACTTAAGACAGAGGGAAGGAGCTGGGAGAGACTGGATCACAGTTATCATTTAAGAAGCTTGGGTACTAGCCCTCAAGGAGAGTCATTAAAGAAGCAGGGAAGTATAAATGATGGAATTATTGAGCAAATAAATGGGAGAAGACAGGCAACCTTCCATACTGGTGGATTCTGTTTCATATATGTAGGAAGTACGAGGGAAACAGAAAAACCATCCCAGAATGCCATAGTAGCAATTTGCTGCAGATAGATGTTAAAATCAGTAAAATTCTGAGAAGAAATGGAATACTTGCCTGCCCTCAAAATATCTCCCCCACATATTTATTAATTATAGTGGTGCTTTTAATACATGTCCAAATATCCTTTGAGACTTCCTTTCTAGAAAGTGGAGCTTAATTCCACCAGACTCAGAGACTCATTTATAATGAGTAGAATTTGGAAGAGGAAAAGAAAACTAATAGTAATTTTTACTCATGAGATCCTGGTTGATACCACGTTAGCCAAGCCGGTCAAGGTGAACCCTGTCAGCAATGTATCCTGTCGATATTTACACCCCTGGTGGATGTCATCAGGTGGACACATCACTTCCATGGTATTGTTTCTGCAAACCTGTGATTCTGGTTGGGTTCTAAGACAGGAAATGGAGTTTTGTGGGAAAAACAAGAAGCAGGTCCACAGCTAACTTGATATTATTGCACAGTGTTAGCATTTCAGTTTTCATAACTGCATCCCAGCTATTTAAGATCTAACATTGATGAGAACTAATATTGTCTCCCTGAAGAACTGTTCTGTCCAGATTGAATTATGTCAGAAATTTTTTTCAGACCTAAAGAGGTTTTAAAACTTTAGAAGACCAGCATGATGAGACTTTTGTCTTCTTGGCATGTTTGCTGGAGAAGAAGCTGGAAGAAGAAAGGGGTGACGTTTCACACTGAGATGGCGGAGGGCTGGAAGGGAGCAAGGCAGCAGGGCTCCAGGGAGGTGGCTAAACAGAAGCTCTGTATGACCCAGCAGTGGTTTAAATAAAGAAGGGAGAGGTTGGGAAGACTCATGGCATTATCGACCTCTGAAATCACACAAGTAACGCCGCCATACATAGTGATGTCATTCTTGGAGAGATGACAAGAACCTGGAGGAAGACTGGGTTTCAGGGACACTGTTCTGTTTTAGACCTGTTGAATTTGGGACACATCAGGGAAATAGGCAACTGTGGAATTGCACATCAGGGTAAGTCCTGGCTGTAACTAGTCAGGAGCAGCCATGGATGCATAAAGGTTGCTTGAGGACCACTTGTGAAATCGTGAGCTGGCCCAAGGAGAGCAGATGTAGAAGGGAAATGGCTAGAACATGGGTGTGTAGGAGCTCAGCCCAGGAGGTGTCGTGGAGAGTAGAGGATTTTCAGGAAAATGGTGGCTGTGCCATTCTGACATTCAGAAATGATTCAGAAAGAACACCAGTCCCCCCCATCTACCCATTGTATGGCATGGGACAAGTTATTTAGCACAGTAAGGCTGTTGTCAGCGTTAGGTGAATCAGGGCCTGAATGTTGCTGTGATTACAAGTGCTCAGAGAACATTGAGTGATGAAAAAAATTAAACAAACAGGGCTCTCCAGGGAGCTGTGGAAGAGAGTGATTCAGAGAGGACACACGTGTCACCCCACTGTGATGGCTGGTATCAGAAGGTGGGAAATGACAAGCACTGGCCAGGGATTATGATGACCTGAACCTTGGTCCATTGCAGGTAGAAATGTCAACAGTGCAGCCATCGTGGAAACCAGTGTGGCTGACCCTTGGCAAGTTAAACATTGAGCAATGGCATCTGTGGTGGCATGCGCACCACAGGCAGGATACACCGAAGAGGCAGCATCAGGACCATGAGTCACCATCAGGCCCAGCAACTCCACTCTCAGATTTAGGCCCAGACAAACTGGGGATTCCGGCATGTACTCATAAGCCTGTGTTCTCTGTAGTGTTACCATTGTCAAGAGGGCATAAAATGAAGTGTATCTATACAGCTGAATATTATCCAGCCTTTAAAAAATGAATTGTTGATACATGCCACAGCATAAGTAAGATCTGGAAACAGTACACTATGTGAACTAAGTCAGACAGAAGGGGCACTGTATGGTATTTCATTTCTGGGAATGGGCAGAGTCATAGAGATGGAAAATAGATCGGGGGTTACCAAGGACAACGGAGAGAGGAATAAGGAGTTACACATTAGCATACGTAATTCCTGTTGAGGATGATGAGAAAGTTCTGGAAACAAACAGTCATGGGGGCTGTGCAGTACTGTGAGTGTTTCCAATGCTGCTCAGTTGCATAATGAATGGTGGTCTAATCTTGAGTTGGGTATCTCTCATCATGCATTCCCTTAAAAGGGCATCATGATTAGCACTGCTGAGAAGTCACAGAATGGGTAAAACCCATCTCTTGTACTTTGAGGCAGTGGGGCCACTGGTGACATTTCCAGGGTTTCTATGATAGGGGAGAGGTGCCAGAAATCATCTTGCAGAATTGGGGAAACAACCTCAGTTGGGAAAACCACTTGCCTGGAAAGCCTGAGAACCTGACTTGGGATCCCAGAATGCACATCTAAAGTGGGTGGAGGTGATATAAGCTTATAACCTTACCAATAGTGAGATGGGAGGCAGAGGTAGGCAGGTACCTGGAAGCTGGAGGACCAGCCAGCCGAGCTTGCTGGACAAAGTTCCAGGCCAAAAAGAGACTATTTGTACAAGTAAAGTTTTACTGTGACATGGCCACTTCTATCGTGTGCATATCGCCTGAGACTGCTCGTTCATTATGATGGTAGTTAAGTAGCTGCTGCAGACACGACCATATGGTCTGCAAAACTGAAAATATTTACTACCAGAGCCTCTGAAGGGAATTTCCCAACCCCTGGCTAGGAAACATCCCTGGTCATTTAAGGAGCTGGGCTTTCTAAAATAATGCCTGCACTAATGGCAGGCTACCGAGTCAATAATACTGCCTCTTACGATCAGGAAGCAGAAGCAACCCAGTGCGGACACACGACAGTGAACAGGAAGGAAGAGGATGCAGAGGCAAAAAATAAAGCAAACCCTACTCATCTCTTTCTTTCTCCTTGCCACATTCCTTGGTCACCGTGGGCAAACCTATAGCTTGAAGAATGGTTGTTGAAGATGTTAGGGTGAGACCTAGGGAACCCCAGCTGTTCTTGCCAGCAGAACGTACGGGGAAACAGAATGGTTTATAAGACCTGGCTCAGGCCCAGATGGCTACTGAAGTAGGCTTGTGGATATAGGGACCACAGCACCCTCCTTTCTCTTGACTTTCTGGAAAGAACAATTCTACGTGCTTTCCACCCAGGCCCTCCCAGAAGTCTCCCTGGTAAAACATTTGCTGCATGGCCGGTGGTAATAAGAGGTTGCAGCCTTTAGGCTCATTGGTTCCTCTTTTCTGCAGAATAATGCCCATAACCCAGAGATTTCAAGTGTTTGTTCATTTACTTTCTGGGGCTGAGTTCTGAACGTATGTCAAACCAAAGACAAAGCCTGGCACTTCCAGAACTTCCGTAGCACAAACTGTGCCAAGTCATGTGCCTTTGTGACCTCTGAAGTATCATCAGACATTGGGTGACATTTCTCCTTATCACAGGAGGGACCAATCAGGGCTTACTGGGGTTAGCCAGGCCTAAAGGGTGTTAATTATAGAAGTGAGTGTTGAACCAACACATACCTGGTTCTAGGACTGGAGCTTTTTCTACTGGGCCAGATGCCACCCTATTCTCCCTGGCCACCAAGACCCTCAGAATGCTTCTGTGTGCCTTAACAGGCAGAATCCAATACTTGGTAAATTGCAACCCATTTTGAACCCTGATTCATACTATTATAGAACAAAGCTGATATCTGGAGTTCTGCAGGCTTCTACGGGTCTGTGCAAGCCTCTCTGCTCCCTGTGTCCCCCAGTTCCACGCTGATGGTCACTCTGAGTCTGCTAAGAGTTGCCCTATGCCTTCCCGACAACGTTACCACCCCGAGTTCACTTGTCCCCATTGTACAACTAATTTTTACACCCTGTACAATAATTCCTCACTAAACTGATCTAAGTACAATGACCCAGGAACTTAGCAAGAGAGAGATACAGTGGCTTCTCCTGGTCACATCCATTCTTGGTCATATGACAAACAGGTAGCATGCTGGTGACTACTTCCCATGCTGCCTTCGATGGTGGTATCTGTGCCTAGATTTCTGCAACTGTCAAATTGATGGAACAGGAAATGCAGACTTGGGGCCAGTGGGAAAAATAAACTATATCCCAGGGCTGGCAACTTGTGCAGATCACACAGCCTTTCAGACCTAAACCCAGAGATAAGAAGGCCCTGGGTCTCCGGGCTCTCTTGTCTGCCTGCCTGCAGCTCCTTCTGCTGCAGCCCACTGCCTCCTGCCCTCCTCAGTGGAGGAGGCAGAGCCATCCCCCTGCATTCAAAGTGCTTACCTTGGAGCCCTTTTCATGAATGAGGCCAGATGCACACGCCACATTGATCATTTCTGTCCCTCCCCTTTTCTGCTTTCTGTTAAAGGCAGCCCCCCAGCTCCCAGCTGGCTCCTGTCCCCTCCCCCAGCCAGGAGAAGTTATTACATGAAGAGATCAGCTTACCAGTTTTCTTCGGAGCAGAGCCTGAGCTCAGAGCACGGGGTAGTACAGTGGGGGAAAGAGGCAGGGAACCAGCGCGGTGCCTACGGAACTCCAGGCTGGGATCCCTGAGACACAAGTGCATCTGCTAGCGTTAGCACTTGGCAGACGGATTCTCCTCCAGGGTAGCTTTGACTCTGGGTAATAATGTTTGTCAGCTACCTGTTATTAACATTGTTCCACACTGAGACAGCAGTGTTAGCAAGACCTGGGGGAGAGGTAAGCCGAATAAAATATCTTGTCAGAAGTTATATTTTTGTCAGCATTAAACTTCCCCTTCTATCTATGAAGAGGGATCGGGGGAATAGGTTTTTGTGGTGTGTAAAGAATAATGCTTTATATGACTTTATTTTAGGCTTTTCTTACAGGGAAACTTCTATTCCTCTTGAAGGAGCCTGTACTTTCTAAAATCTCATGCTGAGCCTGTCTACACAGTTGCCACCCTGGGGACCTGCCATTGCCTGGGTGACAGATGTCTAAGGCATGCATGTTTCTTCTGCTGTTTTCAGGGGTCTGGGGGAATGCATGTCAGATTCCAGTAGGGTCTGGTGCTGATGCAGGAAGGACACTGCCTCTGAAGCATTTCTCCTCTTGTGCTCAGAGAGGATCTGAACGCAGGAGAGATTACCTTTCTCCTCTGCTTTGCTGTGCATGGGTAAACTGTGTTTCACTTCCTGTCGTGGGTGTGGAGGGGGAGAGTGGTAGCAGGCGACGAGTATGCCCAGATCCGCCGGGGAATAAAAGGAGGCATGTTTTAGGGTCTGGGAGGACAACTTCGTATTGATCTAGATCCTGTGTTTGCTGGGTATGTTTCTGAACATCACTGATACTCCAGGAGACAGTTTTGATGCAGGCAGAGTCACTAAGTAGGAAGAAAGGAGCATTAGTGTCTCCACCCTGTCCTGCAAATAAGCTGGCACCAACTTTGAATCTTCCTCCATTCCTACACTACTAACTCTGATGGAAATTCTCAGAGACAAGGATAATTCAAATGCAGCCTTTCTTCTGAACCCATCTTCCTCCTTGAAAAGCCTAGTGACTTTTAAATCTATATATCTTTTAAAGGGCCACTTCCCAGCTTTGCTTTTTGTTTGCCTTGTCAGGGGCCAAGAGAACCCTGAAAGCTAATGTAATTGTTTTTTTTTTTTTTTTTCCCTAAGCATGCTTCCGTGCTTACGGGCATGCTCCCCAACCCACGCCTATGCTGCAAGGCTGAGGTGGTTGTTTGTCCTAGGCTTCTTGCCTGCCAGTTACCCAAGCCCTCTGCATTGTGGATAGTCTCTGGGGGAATGGAGCTCTTAAGAGGGAAGTGGAGATGCCTAGTAGATTAGAAATGCTTAAAGCTGAAAGCAGACCACTGGCCTCTGCCTGAAGTTTGCAGCTTCCCTGCTGATTTTTTTTTTTTTTTTTTTTTTTACTATGTGGAGTAAATGACAAATGGGCCCACCTCACTCAGCCTGGAGCACTTAAGCAGGCGAGAGGCAAGCTCATATGGAAAATATTTCTATCACCACTGCCGACACATCTGGTCAGGGGAGACCTCCGTACTGAGCAAATCACAGCCCTGTAGCAGCCCCTCCGCGGTGCGCCAATTACTCTTATTAACAGCGAGGCAGAAGGCAGCTTCAGTTACCTGCCCACAACTGGCTCCCGGGGAGGGCCACTCTGAAATGCATGTCCTGGAGCTTCTTACACAGGGAAAGGGCTCTGCTTCACCTCAGAGCAAAGCAGAGGGGAAAGGGAAAATGGAGCACACAGGCACGCCCTTACCTTGATGGGATAGAGATAGCACTGGGCACCCACTCAGGAGAGCGGGACCAGACTGCCTGTGGAGCTCAAGTATGTATGCTTAATACAACCAGTCAGAAAACCTTAATAGGGGTAGTGAGATGTCTGCCCTGCCACCCCCGCACTACACTGCTGTGCTGTATAAAGATCTCGCCTGCTTTCTTTTCTTTCTCTCTCCAGCATGTGTGCATGTGTGCATACTTGTAAGTGTGCGGACATGTCTGTGCCCTTGGCTCTGTAAATGCCTTCATTACTAGGAGATGCTATCATTAGGATTCCTTTCACTTGTTGGAGGTGGAATGATGAGGAAGGACCATGACTGAGTCCCCCACTCCTTAAAAGAGAATGTTGTTTATAAAGAGCTTTGAAGAATGTGGCATTTTATAGACGCCTCTTTTTTATTGCCATGTTACTTACAAAAGCATTCCCATAAACATGTGGTGGCGTCCCTAAGTCACCACATTTTTCTTTCCTCCTGCCCACCAATGGGTTTTCTGGCAGGTTCTAATTATCTTTTCTTTGGATGTTCCTTAAAACACACAGGAGGAAAGGAAGAAAGGGGAGCAGGCTTTGTCCACCCAGGCTGCTGAGCTGGCTATGTTCTTAGCCTGGGATTGGGGGCCAAGCAGCAGAGCTGGGACCAGTTTACAGAGTCAGTTGTTGTCTTGGGTGTGAACTCTTTGCAGATAATTGGGGGCTTGAGTTAGGAAGGTACTTTTTGTTCAAGGACAGAGCAACCTGGTATTAGGTCAGTGTGTTAATGGGGGTGGGGGGTGGGGGGGAGCTGTTGTTGCCTTTGTTTCCTGGTTGCCATGGCATTGAGCTTAGAGCCTTGGGGTCACTAGAATGCCTTTAACTTTGACAAGATCAGAATAGAAGCCATGTACACTTATAGACATTGGTGCATCCTCTGAAGGACTGTAGAATACTTGGTGAAGTCAGGCTGGACTTTCAGTGCATTTTAAAAAAGTGTTTGGTTTTATTTGTAATTCTGTGGAGTGGGGTAGGCATCTGCATGAGTGTGGTGCCCACAGCGGCCAGAAGAGGGCGTCAAAGCTCCTGAACTAGGAGTTACAGATGGTTGTGAGTCACCTGACATGGTACAAGGACCTAAACTCAGATCTTCTGAAGGGCGGAACATCCTCTTAACTGCTGGACCATCTCCAGCCCTGATGCAATTTTTAAAACATGCTTTGTTGCCATCTGGTCCCCTATTTCCAATATTGCAGGTGGAACCAAGGGCCTTGTTCATGTGAGGTGAGAACTCTACCACCACACCCCATTCCCAGCTGTTTTGGTACCTTTGTGAGTGTGGAAAGCATGCCAGGATGCAGTCAGTGTCTTGTGGAGACACAGGAGTAGGGACTGCCTTTTCTGTCCTTATCCGAGGAGACCAGTGATAACCTGTTATTAACCAAGGAGACCAGTGTGGTCCTGTTATATGCAGGGAAGAGGAGGAAGTAGGGGTAACCTGAAACCCTTAAGATTCCGTGTACTGAGGTGAGACAGTGTCAAAGGATGCTTTTTAACTTTGGTAAGGCAACGCAGCAAAACCTGTCCAACTTAAAAAGAAATACCTGCTAATGGTTGCAGACTTTCCTTTTGTGGTGATGAAATGGTTTGGAATTAGGTGGTGGTAGGGTGATTGCACCATTCTGTGACTACACTAAAAGCTACTTATGATATCTCTCCCCTCCCTCCCTCCCTTCCTTCCTTCCTTCCTTCCTTCCTTCCTTCCTTCCTTCCTTCCTTCCTTCCTTCCTTCCTTTCTTTTTTTGTACTGGAGAATAAACATAGAACATCATGTATGTTAGTTATGTAGTCTACACTTCCACCCCCAAATTACATGCTTTAAAATGTGTGTGTGTGCAGCTGGGCAGCGGTGGCGCACGCCTTTAATCCCAACACTCGGGAGGCAGAGGCAGGCGGATTTCTGAGTTCGAGGCCAGCCTGGTCTACAGAGTGAGTTCCAGGACAGCCAGGGCTACACAGAGAAACCCTGTCTCAAAAAACCAAAAAAAAAAAAAAAAAAAAAAAAAAAAAGTGTGTGTGTGTACAGGTAGGAATGCCTCTGTGTGTGTGTGTGTGTGTGTGTGTGTGTGTGTGTGTGTGTGTGTGTGCAGGTAGGCATGCCTCTGTGTGTGTGCCTGTGTGTGCCTGTGTGTGTGCATGCGTCAGAGGTCAATGTCATACATCTTCTCTCTCTATTGTACTTTTGTTATTTTTTAATTTTGAGATTACATTTAATTGTATTTCTCCCTTCCCTTTCCTCCCTCCAAACTCTCCCACATGCCCCTCCCCACTCTCCTGCAAGTTCATGACCTCTTCTTTCACTAATTGTTATCAAATGTATAGATGTGTAATGTGTATATATTTTATTTATATATGTATTCATATATATTGCTAAATATAATGCAGAATGTCCATATAGTGTTACTTGTATGTGTTTTTCAAGGCTGATTGACTTGTCACTGGTCTACTGATCAATGTGCTCTTCCCTGGGGAAGGCCTCCTCTCCACTCCCGGCTTTCCTCAGTTGCCTGTAGTTTCTATGTAGGGTTCGGCCATGTCCGGTTTGGCCTATTCGTTGGTGACATCCTTGTTCAGCTCATTAGCATTCTTTAATATTTGAAAGTTTCACACAGTATACAGTACATATTAACTGTATCCATCCACCTCTACCTCTCCCTAGGACCCTCCATCCCATTTTCTTCCAACTTGATGTCTTTTTATTTTTTGTTTTGTTACTAATAACCCTGAGTCCACTTAATGCTTCCTGTATCCACATGGGCATGTAGCCAGCCACTGGAGCAAGGACAACCTGTGAGCAGCCATCTCCCCAAAGGAGAATGACTCTCCCTTCCTCAGCAACCATCAATTACCAGTAACCCATAGGGATAAGGCGAGACCTCTCAGTGACCCTGGAACCCACTGGTTCAGCTTGCTAAGCTGGTCGCTGAGTCTTGGGATCCTGCTATCTCTATCTCCCCAGCGCTGAGATTACAGACAGGACCATACCAAGCTTTTCATCAGGTGTGCTGGGAATCTGAACCCAGGTCCTTATTCTCTGCAAGGAAAGCACTTACCATCTGAACCATCTCAAGTTCAGGGTTCTTCTTTACCCTTGGTTTCTCTTCCTTCCTTCCTTAGATAAAACTGTGGTTTACAGTTGGGTATCCTCCAACCAGAATCATCTATATGTGTTTGTAAATGAAAGTCTGTATGCATGTGCATGCACGTATGAGTGCATGCATGCTTCAATTTGTGCATTACACACACACACACACACACACACACACACATATATATATATATATATATATATATTTTTTTTTTTTTACTGACTTGTTCCTACCCATTGGCCTATTGCAATTGCAAAGACCTTCTAGACTGTTTCTGAGTCCAAGCAGTGAAGACCTTCTAAAATGCTTTTGAGTCTAAGCAATGAAAGCCAACAGTCTCAACTCCTTCCAGTGATGAAGTATTTCTAGAAGTATTTCACCACTGAGCGTGTAGCCTGCCGGATATGTAGATAATATTATCCAGTTACAAGTTCCTATCCATGTTTTTATCAGGAAAGGTTGTTGAGCTTTATCAAAATTTGTTCACCTTCATTAAAATATTCATTTGCCTTTTTCCTCTGCTACGTTTACGCAGTGATTCTATGTGATCAATGAATGCCCGTGTCTTTACAATTGCCTGCCTACTGATTCACTTGTTAGATTTAATGTAGTCGTTGCCTTTGCTACTTGATATGATTTATGAATATTGCATGGTTCTCTTTTGTAAATCAGTGCCATTGGGTCCTGCCAATCTTTAATTGTGCTAGCCCAAAGTTTTATAAATTCAAAAGTCTCTCATCTTCTCACATGCTTTGAAACAGTTTAAACACCAGAGGAATTATCGCTTTGCTTAAAGGATTTTAAAAGTGAATCATAAAACCACCGAGCTCTTTTGTAAAGGAAAACTCTTTTGAGTATTTAAGTGTTTAAAACATGACTCTTGTTCCCATAGACGGTGTAGCACATACCATGGAGAGGAGAAAAGTGTGCTGTGGAGGCGGATTGTAAAGCAGGGTAGTTAACAGACAGCTGTGGACGTAGCCCAGCTAACACCACCAGGCATCCCTAGCCTTGTCTCCCACCCTGCTTTCTCTCCCTTAGAGAAAACATCACCCAGAATTTTATGTTATCTCACCATTACTTGTAAAAACAATCATCACATCTAGTAGGGGGGAGGTGACATACACCTGTAATCCTAGCACTGAGGAGCAGCAGCACACAGATCTCTTTAAATTCAAGGCCAGCCTAATCTACATAGCAAGCTCCAGAACAGCCAGTACTACATAATGAGACCCTGTCTTAAAATAATTAATTTTGTTGTAGTAGTAGTAGTAGTAGTAGTAGTAATTACATATGTGTAGTAGTAATTGCATATGTATATATCTATAAAGGTCATAATATTTAATATTGTTTTGTTTTAGATTGTATTAACATGGTACATGGTGCTATGGTTCCTTCATTTTAATACAGCATGAGTATGTAGAACTTACTATATGTAAATATAGCATCATTCTTATGATAAATACTTGTCTTAAAAAAATAGGGTCTGGATGGGGGGCTTGTGGAGGAGTAATCGGGAAGTGGGCTATCATTTGAGATGTAAATGAGTGGAATGATCAATTTTAAAAAGTAGGGTTTTTTTTCCTGTGTACTAGTGTTTAGCCTGCATGTATATATGTGCACTGCATGTGTGCCTGGTACCCTCAAAGGACCAGAGAGGGTATCAGATCCCCTGGAACTGGAATTGCAGACGATTGTGAGCCACCATGTGGGTGCTGGGAATCAAATCCAGATCCTGTGTAAAAGTAACAAGGGCTTTTAACTACTGAGTCAACTCTCCAGCCCCAAATATTTGGTTTTCTCGTTTGTTTTTCTGCTGTAAACACTCTGCTATGAATGTTCTGGAACATGTGTCCTCATAAGCATCAGGAAGGATTCCTGTAGGGCATGCCTACAAGTTGCATTGCTGGATCATGGAGCATGTGTTTGATTAGCATAAGATAGGCCAGGCTGACCTGTACAGCTCTTATGTCCACTCTTACATTTACTAGAAGTGCAGACAAGCTCTCAAGGGTGCATTGTCTTTCCAATATTTGGTATTAGGGAATAGATGAATTTTACTGATCTGTTAGGCATAAAATAGTATCAGTGTATAATTGACATTTCTCTGGCGATCATCAATCACTTTGTAACATATCCATACATCTTCTGAAAAATGTCTGTATCTCCTGGTTTTAATTTTGATTTCTGCTATTTCAACACCAAGTTAGAGGTTCATTACATAGTTTGAATATGAATGTTTTGCTCATTATCTCCTGTAATATTTTTTCCAGTAGCTCATATTAAATTTTATAGTGTTTTTGGCTCAACAGAGGCCCTTAGTTTTAATACATTTAAATGCGCGTTTTATGTCATTATGTTGAGTCTTTATATTGCTTAGAAAATTATTCCCAACGATATAAAGCTAATCTCTTACATTTCTTCTAAAATTATCAAAGTCTTACAACTCACAATCAAAAGCATGTATTTTATTTATTTTCAAGCTTGTGTATATTGAGCTTATTCCCCACCCATACTTCTGTGCCCTCCTTCTCCTCTCCTCTTTCTTGATGGTCTCCTCTGTCACCCAGACTGTTTTACACACACACACACACACACCTGTCTAAGAACTACAAATGAGAGAAAACATACAATATTTAATAGGTTAATTCACTTAATACGGTGATCCCCAGAACCGATTTTCCTATGTATTGTGAGTAGGACCTGTTGTCATTTTATCCCTCAATGATAGGACTGTTTATGGCATAGTCTCCTCCTCTCACCAGACTTACAACAGTGCTGACTCTGTCCGATATCAAGCTCCCACATATATTTTCTTGTCGCTGTGCTCTGTTGACCATCTCTCTGCCTTCACATCTATAATTAAGGTTCTTAATTACTAAGGCTTATTATAGCAAAGGTCAATCTGTAGAGCCTGTCTCCATCCTGTCATGGCTTTATATAAATATTTGCTCTTCCTAATGAAATTTAAAGTTGTATTTTTCAATTTTCCTTGAAAATCCTTTGGAGGTTTTTATCAGACCTATTTTGAGTCTGTATTCTACATGGGAACACTGACATCGCTTTTATGTGGAGACATTCTATCTGTGAACATAGTATAGCCTTCACATTCACTTATGTCTTTGAAGATTTTCACGAAATGTAACCTTTTTTGCTTCAAAGTACATAACTGTATTTGTAATAATGATCATTTTGCCTTTTTCGATTCTTATATGTAGCTACTGAAAACAGCTTGCCATAAATTTTTGCTTGTACACTTTACCAGTTTAATAATGTATCTTCTTTTCCTACTCTGTCAAGATAATGAACTTCTTTTATGAATAGCCATTGTTATTCATATTAGGTCCCAATATGTAGCTCTGGCTGGGCCAGCACGCTCTACATAAACCAGGCTGACCTTGAACTCATAGATACCTGTCTGTAAGGAGGCAAAGTAAGTCTCAAGTGCTGGGACTAAAGGCACACTATACTACACTTGGCTTTAGATAATAGATTTTATTTGATATTTTCTGTCTACAGGGATAATTTGGTCTTCTTCCACTAATCTGTTGGTGTGAGAAATTGCTATTTAGGTTACATCTTGTAAGATCTGGTATACAGTGCTTATTTTTCAGTCTCATGTTTTTAAAAATTGATGTGACCTGTGCATTATGTAATTGAAAGAATAAGTATGGCGATCCGGCTCTTCTTTCCTATGCCAGTTTAACCTCTAACTTGATTACACTGTGGTCAGAAAACGTGGTGTCTGTGATTCTGAGGTTTTGAGAATTGTTGCTTTCTGCCTTGTTTTATGGACAGGCTTTCTGTAAACACTGTGAGAGTTATTTGAGGAAAATGTTCATCTTGGTGCATATTTTTATAATCGAGTACTGGAACTCTAAGAGCGTACGTTTACGGGTTTATATGGGGGTGAGTGGGTAGGAGATATGTACTTGTTTGCAACAAGCTACAAGATGCATGTGCATGCGAATGCGTGTGTACCAGTGCCTGCGTGTGGAGAGCAGAGGCTAGCGTTGGCTAGCCTTCCCCAGGAGCTATCCATCTTGTTGTATGGGGCAGAATCTTTCACTGGGATCTGAGGCTCCCCAGTTTAGGGATGCCCTGGCTTTGCCACTTAGCAATGAGGATCCCTAAATTGTCAAGCTGCAGGTCCCAATGAAAGTGCACCCCCTAAGCTCAGCTTTTTACATGGGGCCTAAACTCAAGCCTTCCCGCCAGTGCCACAAGCATTCTATCACTGAGCTGCCTCTCTGCGAGTCTGTTAAATTGTTCATTGATTCAGTAAATGCCCAGATTTATGGAATACAGGGGAACGTTACAATACATACAATTTGAAATGATCAGATCAAGGTACCTGGTATATGCATCACCTCAAATATCTTTCCTTTATTTGTATTAGGAGTTTTCAAACCCCCTTTATTAACTATTTGGAGCTAATTAATATCAACCATAGCTATCCACCTGTGTTGTAGATCCTTTAAACTGTTTCCCCCATCCAATTGCATTCCTGTCTCCACCAGCCAGCCACTCTCCACCCCATCCTTCCACCCTTGATAGCTTATCTGTCTGCTTTCATGAGACCCATTTTAAAGCTCCCACAGATAAGTGAGAGCAAACAGCCCTTGTCTCTTTGTTACCTGGCTTGTTTCCCTTAACATAATGTTCCCCATCCAAATTGCTATAAAAACAGCTTTCATTCCCTCTAGCTAAATAACACTTCCCTGTATATATATGTATATGCCGTATTTTCTTTATCCATTCATCCATGTATGGATGCCTAGTTGATTCTTTTTGTGAATAATAAATAGGGATGCCTCAGTGAATCTATGAAACTAAGGTTATAGATAAAATGGCAGGTGTCCTCCATATCTTTGTCCTCCAGTGTTTGTGTATCTTTTGATAGTTGATGGAAGGTATTGAGATCTCCCTCCAGCAGCTTTCCTGGCCTGGGAGGGGTGGGCCATGGCTGCTGTCACTTGTCAAACCACCCCGTCCTTTGTGCTCATGGCAGCTCGTGTTCAGCAGCCTCCTGCCTTTCATTGTTGCAGTCACTTCTGACTTTAGAATGTCATCCTCTCCACAGTGTTCCGTCTGGGTACCCCTTCCACTTTGAAGCTTCTTGCCAACATAAACTCTCACATCCAGAAATTCCTCAGAACTTTTATCTGCTGACCACATCCTTTCTTGTTTTATAGCTGTTGTTACATGTGTATCTTTTCTGCCATACCAGAGAATTTGGGGAAGGGAAGAGGAAGACAAACACCTTTACTAAGTCAGCCATCTGACCCTGTAAGATGTACTTTCCCTCCTATTGGATAGGCACTTTTTCTAGATATCCATTGTCTCACATAAGGTGATGATGGTAGCACTGATCTCAGTAGTGTGTGCAGGCATCAATAAGATGGTGCTGATGGAACCTGGTAAACTACAAAGGCCTATGAAATGCAAAGGATGGCCTTCAGCATCTTCCTTTAACTCTTCCTTTTGTATAGTTGCACCAGAGAAAAGTGGCCAGAGTGGTTGAGGTATCATGAGAGGCTCAATTAAAATTTAGGATGCACTTTTCGAGAGTATCACTTGCCAACAAACTACTGGGTACATTAGTAGAAAGTCCTATGCTTTGAGGCTAACTAGATGGCTCAGTCCATAAAGTGCTTGTCTTGAAACTGTGAGGACCCCCCCCCAAGCCTACATTAAAATGCCAGGTATGATGGCAAATGCTTGCAATCTCTGTACTCGGAAGGTGGAGATTGACAGGAGACTCTCTGGAGACCCCTAGCCAGCTTACCCAGACTTACTGGTAAGCTCCAGGCCAATGAGACCCTGTCTCAAGGTGGATGACATTCTTGAAAATGATACCTAAGGTTATCCCTCTGTACTCTACATGGACAGATGCACTTTGCCCTACTTTACTTTCTGTGGCTGTGATAAAACACTGACCAAAAGTGCCTGGAGGAGGAGAGGGTCTATCTGGCTTACAGGTTATAGTCGATCAAGAGAAACCAAGGCAAGAACTCAGGACATAAACCTGCAGACAAGAACTGAAGCAGAGACCATGGAGGATCGCTGACTACTGGCTTGCCCAGTCTGCTTTCTTGTACAACCCAGGACTACCTGCCTGGTATAGCACTGCATACAGTGAACGGAGCACTCCCATATCAACCATTAGTCTGTCTGATGGAGACATTTTCTTTATTGTAGTTCCCTCTTCCCAGATGACCCTGGCTTGAATCAAGTTGACAAAAACCTAACCAGTATATCCCTGCATATACATGTACATGACCATAATACACACATACATACCATGCACACATATGCTTTTTTAAAAAGTCATAATGTTTTACAAATAAAAGTACTGTTTGTCTAAAAGCAAATCCTATCATGGGTGGCTTTTCTTCTTTTCTGTTTCTTTACATTAACTATTGACACTCATATTCAATCAGCCATCTCTCCTTTTAAAAGATGTTTTGACTTAATCCTATTTGCTGATTCAGCCTATTATATAAACTTATTTACTTTAGCTTAGAAAGTTAATGCAAATAATAGAAAGAATGTTGCAGTTTCAACGCAGGCATATTTAAAGGGCAAAATGAGTATTTAATGTAAAACAGAGTGGTTTCTATTAGAATATATTGAAATCAGTACACACACACACACACACACACACCATTTCTGCAATGCAAGCAACCCTGAATTATACTGAGCAACTATGTGACTATGTCTAACGTACTGTTGTGCATGGAAGATTTCACGCTGTGTGTTAGAAATCCCTAGGACTGGACCCCAGTTCACGCCAAAGGTTGGCACTAAGATGTATGGTAGTGAGGGCAGACATGTGAGTTAGTCTAAATGTGAGGGTCAGGACGAGCCCTGCGAAGAAAACAGTGTTTGAGGTGGGACTGAGGAATGCTTAGAAGTTCCATAGACAGGTACTTGGGGGAGACATTCTAAGTCTCAGGAATAATATAGACAAAGAAAGTATTGAGTCGGGGAAAACAGGGCACATTTAGACAATGACAATTCTGTTCCTCTTGGCTAGAACATTAAGTCCCCACAGGAGAAGATAATGCATGTAGGCTGGAGGACATGTTGTTCACAATACAACCCCAGCCTTTTAAATGAAAAGAATTGAGGGGAGGTTTTCATGGCCAAATATATACCAATTTTTGAAAGTGTTCCATGGCAGCTTGTAAAGGGAGACTTTGCATTTGTAGTATAAATATAGACATGTGTAATGCGTGGGCGTCCATCCATACAACTGCGCCGTCCCCTTCTTCTGTTTAGATGTGTTCTTAAATCTTCTATGTTCTCCGAGAACTCACTAAGATTAAACGATTTCCTAAATGCATTTCAACTTTAAAATTGTCTGAGCTACAGATGTAGGCTGTAAACCCTGGGTAGCATTAATGCCTAGTACAGAGGGCACTTATACAGCCCACTGGTTTGAAGGCGTCAACCCCAGCTTGAATCACTGGTCCTCTGTTTCTTGCTTAGCGAGGTTGGGTAAGCATCACTTAGTACTGTTCATGATCACATCAGCATCAGAGTGAGGGAGACTGAGGAGAGTACTCCCACGGAGTGTTTATGCCGAGCAAATGCTCAAGGGGTGACTGCTCTCGACGTTGAGAAAAGTAATGCCTATGTCTGTTATGATCTGAATATGAAATGCCCCCCATAGACACATTAAATTCTTCCAGCTGGTAGTACTGTCTTGGGATGTTCTGGAAACTTTAACACAAGCTAACCTGAGGGAACTAGGTCACTGGGGCAGGTCTTGGGGAGAGGGACATATTTTGTCCCAGGCTCCTCCCAATCTCTTTCTTCTTCATGCCTACAGTGAGGTAAAGAAACTCCTCTAATATACTCCAACCAACATAGTGGATAGAACCTCTGAAATCATGAGATTAGGTCCTTAATCTTTTTTTTTTGTTGTTGTTTTGTTGTTGTTGTTTTTGTTTTTTCAAGACAGGGTTTCTCTGTGTAGCCCTGGCTGTCCTGGAACTCACTCTGTAGACCAGGCTGGCCTCGAACTTAGAAATCTACCTGCCTCTGCCTCCTAAGTGCTGGGATTAAAGGCGTGCGCCACCACTGCCCGGCGTCCTTAATCTTTAAACATGGTTTTTCACACACCTTGGTCATAGCTACAGGAAAATAACTAATAAATCTCAAAAGCCTAGCATAAGGTCAGTAGGGGGGTTAGAACCTCCCGTGGGGGGGAGATGTCAAGCTAAAGCAGGGTGCAGGGCTGGCACGGTGGTGCAGTTGGTAGAGTGCATGCTACACAAGCCTGAGGACCTGAGTTTGAGCCCCAGGACCCACATTTTTCAAAAGCCAGGCTTGGTGGTGCATGTTTATAATCCCAGCACTATGGAGGTGAAACAGACGGGTCCCTGGAGCTCTCCCACCAGCCAGCCTAATTACTTGGTGAGAGACCCTGTCTCCACACACATACCCACAGAATATAGTCAGCCAAATGAGAGATGCTTCCAGGATTGGGAAGGGGCAAACATCCCTGAGAATAAAAATAGAAGCAAAGGATCCTGGAGAGGAGAATTTTATCTACAGGAACCCAAAATGTGCCTCTAAATTCTTTTGGCAAATCTGATGGACATCGGAGGCTCAGAAGAAAGAGACGGGAGAAGAAAAATGTCTTGGGTACTTTAAGAATGGAAATGTAGAGGACTAATGTTGTTAAGGTGAAAGAATGCAAGTGGGCTTCCTAAGGCTACAGGTTGGTCATATCATCCCAGATGGCGAAGCACAAAGCTGGGATGCCTATGTGATCTTCACAGCAAAGAGCCTCAACTGCAGCTTTGATTCAAACACTCTCTTCACTAGAACCAAAAGAGATATGTTAAATACAATTCCCCTTAAGTGGATATAAGGAAGGATTCAGCGCTCATCCAGTCCAGCACTCATTTTACATAGGAGGCACAGAAATCATTGAGAAGGTTTTATGGTGCGCCCAAGGCCACTGCATGGTTTAGCCAAAGTTGAACGGGTGAGTGCTTCAGGAGCAACTGGATCTTCAGGACCAATTGTGCCATCAAAGACCACTGAATGAGCCAAAGCTTAGGGGTACTTGAGAATGTGGTTTTAAATTAATGTGTTTAAACTGGAGATGTTGAGTGTGTTGACCGTTATTTGTATGGGGACCTCAGTTGCATCCGGTTTGTTCTCCCAAGCATGCTTACCCTGCAGTCATGGTTAGAGCTGAACACCAACCACCTGAGACCGTTGGAAGGTAGCAGAGGAGGAGAGGAAGGG
Source organism: Uromys caudimaculatus (assembly GCA_028551405.1). Lineage (NCBI taxonomy): Eukaryota > Metazoa > Chordata > Mammalia > Rodentia > Muridae > Uromys > Uromys caudimaculatus. The sequence goes on from CM052706.1 coordinate 58,215,479, forward strand.
TGGGACCACACCTCTGCCCTCATTTACTCAACACATTATTCATAAAAGCTGGGAAGTGGCTGGTGGCATACACCGGTGGGTCAGAGAAGATCCTGACTTCAGTCTAGCACGCTTGCCCTGAAAGTATAACAGAAGTAGGGACCTGAGACTTGCCTTAGCCTGGATATAATTTGGGGTCCACCTTTAGCACTCTGCCCATTCAAAATCCCACCCAGGCCAGGACACCTGAGCACCCCATCCTTGGTTTTCGTGTGTGGCATACCTCTTTTGGTATATTCTGTGACAAATCCTTGGATCTGGTTTGACCTTAGTTGCTGCCTTGACAGTTCCTCCTTTCATCTTCCAGTCTCCCACTGGCCCTTTCACCGGGAGCTGGGAAACCATCCTTCCCTGCCCACCTCTCATTTTGGTCACATGGATACATGCATGTAGCACCCAGTTGGTCAACCTTTATATCATACTGGGGTAGAAGCTGTGTTGTGTGACTTAGGGATGGATACCTGTCAGAGACAAGGCACAGCAGAGTTTTGCTGGCAGTCCCCTCCACCAGCACAGTCTCACCAGGAACCTTTGGTATAAGCTCCAGTGAGTGTGAGGTAGCTCATATGGAACTGTATTTTCTCAGTGCTTCAGAAAACCCATTCAAAGGCAATCGAAGTCCCCAACGCCATTGAAAACACACACACTCTGTATAAGCACATTAGGTTGCCAGGTGCAGGGAGTCCTCTAATTATGAAGCATTTTCATGATCAGGAGGATTCTAAACCAATACCTAAAGCCAGATACACATCACAATGGTTAACCAAATAACAGTCATTTTGGTACTTACTTACTCCTGAAAAGGAAAACACACAGAAGTAGAAAGTAAAGTCCACAAATGTTAATTAGTTAGTTCTAAATAATCAGGTCGTGAGTACACTTACAGCCTCTGATTCCCTGGGTTTAGAGTATGTTTGTCAGTATTCTTAACAGATAAGGCCTTGTCCAGTCTCAAAGGGGCTACTCTGTAGCTGGGGCTCCCTTCTTCCTGGTCACCACTCTCATTGCCAATAAATCACCCAGTGGGTAGGAAGTCTTTCTTTCCATTTGGCAAATACACACTGAGTCCTCAGCATGCATGGGCCCCCAGAGGGGTCTTGTGACTGACAGGTTTGAGGCAGCCTTAGCTCGCTGGGATTAGGAGGTGTCTGTCCATCACTGGACTCAGATGATGTGCCTGTTAGCCAATCCTCTAGTGCATTTCATTTCTCATTATTTTTCTATATTGATGAAAATACAGTTGTTTGCATTTTTACAAAATAGGCTGTGCCAACATTTACGCTTTCCAGTTTAAAGAATTAGATGTGTGTGCTTTTAGTGGCTCTGTGACATTTCCCCCAGTTCCCTCTGTTTGAAGCAATCTAGGAAAGATACTCTTCTGCCACCGTGCCCCTGCTGCACATGGGCCCCAAGACAAGTCCCTGCTCCTAGCATACAGAGAAGGAGATGTGGCTCACAAGGATGATTGAGCTCGGTGTAGAGACCACTGGAATGTGTATGGATCAATATTTGGTTTTCTGGGGTTTGGAGACTTTTTTTTCTCTTACTGATACTGAGGCTTGAACTCAGGGCTTTGTGCATGCTTGGCAAAAGCTCTACCCCAATGCTATGCCATTAGCCCCTTATATTGGTACTTGAAGAAGCAAAGCAATGGTGTGGCTGATTCTGCGGAGTAGATCAGGATGTGTGCTTCCCTATGGAGAAGAGATTTCATTTGCAGCATGTGAAATAAGCAGGACTTTTTAAGTTGAGAAGGATGGGTGTGGGGTAGGTGAACTTTCCAGATGGGAATACAAATGCAAAATGTCTGCTCAAGTTCATATTTCTTATCCAAAACACAGATGTTTCAGAATACAGCAGTATGGTGTAAGACTTAGCCTGGGTTTTACTGAAACCCTTGACTGTGTCTGAATAGTCACAGAAGTGTGGTTCACCAAGACTCATATTAATAGCATGCCATCAGTAAAGCCATGTTTCACAACCAAATGAGTAGAAAACCAAACTTACCATAAATAAATAACCAAACATCAGTCACTAAAAATCCACCTTGAATTGTTAAGCCTTTTGGATTTAGGGATTTTGAGTAAAAGAAATGTACCTGTGGCCCCAACAGATTCCCAGCTTTTCTCTGTCACAGAGCTGACTTAGGCTCTACACTCAGCCCAGGGGCTATGAGGGAAAACACACTGGCTGACGAGCCGAAGTCCTGGCACAGACCTAGAAATAAGTAGTATGTTCAGCCTGCTTGGATCACAAAGTGACTTGGGGGTTGTATTTCTAGAAAAAGTGAAGGATAGCAAGCAAAAAATACAAGTATCTGGGTCTGGAGAGATGGCCCAGAGATTTAGAGGAGGCACTGCTCTCACAGAGGACTTGAGTTTTCTTCCCTGCACCCATCTTGGGCAGTTCACAGCCACCTATAACTCCAACACCAGGGACTCTGACATTGTCCTGAACTTTGAGGACGCCTTTGCTCACATGCATACACAGAGACATACATGCATATACATGTAATTAAAAATAATACAAAGAAATCTCTTAAAAAGTCCCAGATATCTGCTACATGGGATCAACAGTGTAACCACACAATATGGCTTACTACCACGCAATCTCAGGCACAGAACAAGTTCTGGATGCCAACTCTCCAATTCCAGAGCCCACTGTAAACCAGGCTGCTTGCACCCAGCAGGGAATAGTGTACCTCACATAAGCTGCTGCTCAGTTATGTGATGCTGACAAACAGAACATTCTGACATCCGTAACAAGGTGCTGATGCACAGCACAGAGATCAGATGGCTTAGAAACAGAAGAGACGGCTGCAGGCTGAGTTCTACAGAGCCCAGGCTGAGCCTGGGAAGGCTTGCTGAGAGTGACAGTGGAGACCAGCTACCTCTGGTTTCTGCTTATGGGACTCGACTGTAAGTTTAATTACAAACAAACATTGCAATGAATCTTCAAGGAATAACCCAGTTTCCTGGGCCTTCAATGAACCCCTGAGACTGCAGGACATAAATTACAGGAGAATAGTGGCAAGGGGGAAAACATTCTCTAATTTATTGATGAGAAAAGAAAAGCAAAGGGCCCGTTAGGGGTACAAGGCCTAAGCTGCTTCAGAGATGCTTAGCACACAAGTGCGACAGTAGCAGACAGAAGTGGCTCTTTCTGACCACACAAAGGACTCATTTCACTGCTTTTCTCAGGGGGTCCTAGAATTGAAAGAGACCGAAAGACCCAAAAGAATAGCTTTTTAGGTGCACTGGTCCATTGCTACCTCAAATTTCATTATGGGAAATCTGGGCTTCAAGGAGGAGACTCCTGTAGTATAATAACAGCTAACTCTTACAGAAAAGTAGCAGGCAAACCGTTTCATTTGGTTTTATTTTAGAGTTCTTTCTCTCTGTCTTTTCTCATTTACTTTTTTTTTTCCTCCTGAAATTCAAATCATGAATTCAAGCACCCTAAGGCATGGTATTCTGTAAGAGTACATAATCTGGATGTGTTTTCTCTTTATGGGGATTTAATCAAATAAAAATGCAAAATAGGTCTGAAATAGCTGTGAGTAAAAATGCTTACTTTTAGAGTATTGGCACATCTGTGGCCCAAGATGGTGCCCTTGTATTTTCCTGATTAGCCAACAAACTGCAACCCCAGTGTTGACAGGACATCCGCTCTGTGGTGGGGGCTAGACATTCTCATGTACTCTCCCCTATAGTCCTCCATGATAGACATTAATATCACACTTGGGGTTAGAGAAGTGTGCTGGATGTAACTCACCAAAGGGCAGGGTTAGGATTCTTCCTTGTTCCTCAGACTTGCTGCATGACAAGTCTGGACTCCCAGAGCTTCTGGACTAGCTGCTACTCTCGGGATGTTCTGCCCCATCCTGTTGTCTCCTGTAAGCAGATGGTGCTACTTGCACTCTTCCACACCTCCAAAGACCCTGATATTTTCTGCCCATTTACAAATTGCCCTCATACCCCTGGGGACCACGGTGACTGCTCTGTCCCTCCCAAAGTCACTCCGTTTGGGTATTGTGTTGAGAGATGTGACAGCCACTCCAGACACTGTTTTTTCTCTCTTCTGTGGCCACCGTGTAGCTTTCCACACTGCAGGCTTAAGCAGAATGGACTGGGATTCTGAAAAGCACACCAGGAAAAAATGTTGTGATTTTTCTTCCCCCTCCTCAAACACTAGAACTCGTG
>CM052706.1:58222219-58248005 GCA_028551405.1 Uromys caudimaculatus
GTGGGACTCAGGGATCAAACTCAGGTCATCACGTTTGAAGTGTCTTTAACTTGCTGAATTGCCATCTTCCCAGCCCCTGTTTGTCTCCCTTCTCCATAATTGACAGTGTTGGCTGATCGTCTCTTAAAAGTTATTTGTTTGAGACTTCTTTCCAAAAATGATTTGAGGCAACCTTATTTAATTAAGTGATACAGTATGTAAGGCAGGAATAAGGAAGGGAAAACATGGAGTAAAGGACAAACTTGGGTAAAACAAAAGAAAGAAACAAATAATTCTTGTGTGGAAAACCCATGACATTTGGGTAAGTGCAGGAGACAGATGGGAGAGTTTGCTCTGAATTACCTGGCAGTGAAAACAAAGGAACCAGTCTACTCAATTATGCCACTGGTAGGGCAGAAAAATGAAGCTCGTTCGTTTGAGGAGAACGACTGAGCCAAGTGGCTGCATAAATGGATCAGAGGGTTTAAGATTAACTCCGACTCCGGGAGTCAGAGCCACTGTGGAGAACGATTGATCTCCATATAACCTAACACCAGCCCAGCACTTGTCATGTGTCAACCACGACCCTAACCAACACAGTCACAGCACAGACATGCCATGTGTCCACTGCTTATGTCTTGAAAGCAGAAATGATGCTCTATAGAAGAAGCACGTTCTTACACTGTTGCTCTCTGGCAATGGGAACATGACATAGTGCAGATCCACCTGGCAACAGACCAGGAAGCAGAAAGCCCAGGACTGGAACCAGGGGCTGGGTATAATAGCCTTGAAACTCTCACCTCAGTGACCTCCTCTGCCCACTAGGCCTGGCCTCTGAAGGGTTACACATCCTCCCAAATAGCATCGCCAGCTAGGGAACAGGCACTCAAAATACAGACTTGTGGGGAATGATTCAAATTCAGCTCATAACATCTGAGGCAAGTAAGATCATGTGACTTATCGATCCACAGTGACCTGGACTGTGAATCCCAAACTTTCTGATAGCCCTTCCCACCACTTCATTATTTAAGGGATGTAGTTATGACTTTCTTGTTGATGTGACAAAGTAGCTGAGGAAGGCAGTTGTGGGTAGAAGGGCTTGCTTGGCTTACAGTTTGAGGGATACAGTCCATCATAGCTGGGACATCATGCTGGCTGGAACATGAGACATCCACAGTCAGGAAAGAGACACATGCTGCCACTCAGCTGTCCTTTTTATTCAGCCTAGAATCCAGCCCATGCCCACCCACAATTAGCATGGATCTTCCCACGACAGTTAATTCAATCTAGAATGTCTCTCACAAAGATGCCCAGAGGTTCGTCTCCTAGGTGATTCTAGATCTAGTCAAGATGACACTCACTAGTAATCATGACAGGGAGCTAGCCCCTGGTGATAGAAGGAGCATTTGGCTTTGGAAGTCTGGGCCTAGGCCTGCCATTAAGAGGCTCTGTAGGGCTGGACAAGTCCCTTCTCTTCTCAGAGCTGCACCCTCTTCAGCTGAAGAGTGCGAGGGTTGATGACTTATCTTGGAAGATTCATTCCAGCTGCAACAGCCTCTGTGGCTCCAGGCGGTTTCCCAGACTGCACTCCAGGGTGTTCCGAGTTATTTTCACATTAGCAGTTGTTCTGCGGTAGAACTCTGTGTTTCTGCATTACTTACCCTTCTCCATTGCTCAGCCTGCTTGAGGCCAGGGAGGCCGAGTCTTACAGGCTGAGAGAAGCCAGAACTCCCCGTGAGCCCAGGTGCTTCACCAGGTGTTTCCAAGCTGCCCACAGGACATATTTTGTTGTCCCTCCATGGATGGTTCATCTTCTGTGAATTATCTGAGCAAGAGCCAAAGTGGAGAGAGCTCCAGACACTGGAATCAGACCTGGTACAGAACTCAACAAAAAAGACAAACAAAACAAGGACCCGTGTACACTTGCATTCCTTGCTGTGCCTCTGTGGAAGGGCTTCCCTGGGGGAAGCAGGGGTGCAGAACGCTGTGTGCTGGTTTCCTGTGCCCAAATAAACAAACCCCATCCTAGGCTTAAGGTTCCAGGTTTGTTTCTGGCACCCCTTGTGCCTTAAAGTTTCTGCATTGAATAAAACAGAAATGTTTAGCAAATCCCAAGAAATTCCTTATTTAATGAAAAAAAGAGATTCCCCAGGCTTATGTTTCTAACTGTGACTTCCATGTTCCTATTACAGTGAGGCAAGGTCACATCACCAAATCCTCAGCTGTCTGGCATGGGTCGGTTTTGTTTTCTTTTTAAGCCTGTATTTATCCCCTGGAACACATTTTGAGTACTTATGGTGGACATGACTCTCCCATAGCCCTGCAGGAGAGACGGGGATGAGTATTCTTATAAAGGCTGCTGAAGAAACTGTAGCCGTTCCTTCCGTGGTCCACAGGCCTTCCTGTCTTCCACGTGAGCCAGCCTTTCTACACTACATACTATTGCACTTGTGTGCTTATGTGTGTGCCCTTATATACTACCCAGTATTACACTCGTGTGTGTGTGTGTGTGTGTGTGTGTGTGTGTGTGTGTGCATGTTCACTTATCTGCATGTGAGTGCACATGTGGAATGAACACACATGAATAATGGTCAAGGGTCAGTATCATATCTTCCTTTATCACTCTCCACTGTATTCTTGAGACTTCCTCTTTCACTGAACCTGGAACTCACTAGGTCAGCGGGAGTGGCGGACCAGGAGGCCCAGGATCCTCCTGGTTCTGCCCCAACTCTGGGATTACAGATGTGTGCTGCTGAGCCCAGCTTTTTTATAATGTGGGTGCTGGGGATCTGAACTCAGGTCCTCATGCTTGTTCAGCAAGCACTGAGCCAGCTCTCTAGTTCCTCAGTATTGCACTTTTCCAAGGCTATCTGTCCGACTAGCTACTACTAATGTAGCTACTACTAGAGTAGTTTTTTGTTTTTCCTTTGTTTGGTTTGGTTTGTTTTTTTACACCCACCTAGTATCTCTGCCAGTCTAACCTGCTCTTTCTTTTAGGGCCTTTGTCTTTTATTATAACTGTAACTTCCAGTGATTGTGGAGAAAAGAGATGGAGAAACAAGAACAGCCTCTGTAGGGAGGAATTCGGACTAGTACATTGAGATCAAATAAAGCCCCACTACAATAAGCTTAAGGATATCGGTGTTTTTATTTCCACTTTAGTTTATGTGCATGACTGTTTTGTCTGTACTGGGGTATCAGTCACTGGGACTGGAATTATAAAAGGTTGTGCTGGGAATTGGACCAGGGTCCTCTGAAAGAGCAGTCAGTGCTCACAACTGCTGGCTTAGCTCTCCAGCTCCTGCTATTAGTATGTTAGATTTGTAAAGGTATGTTGTCAGAGCCAGGAAGATGGTTAAAGCCAATGAAGGCACTTGCCATGAGAGTGAAGTCCTGTGAGTGTTCTCTGACACTCACCCACACTCTGGCACATATGACATCCCCCATCCAAACACATGAATTAATGAAAAAAAATGTTTGTTAAAGCCAGCATGGCTGTATGCGCACCTGCAATCCCTCCTCTGGGAGTCTTGGAGTGAGACATGGTATCACTGGGGCATGTTGGCCTCCAGCCTACTTCCCAGTTCAATGAGAGACCCTGTCTCAGGGGAACAAGGAAGTCCTGATAGACCAGGACACCCAACATTTTCCATTGGCCTCCTTCCATGCAGAGGCACAAACCCTTCCACACATACATAAACCATACACACACAAATAATGGCCTAAAAATGTATGTTTGTGCATAGTTATTTATCCTCAGTCCTTGCCAAATATGTGAATTTGCATTTGGGAGGTAAACGCTGTTTTATACTGTAAACAATGATTGCACACCACTGAACTGTCAAGAGCTGTGCACCAGGCAGATGTATGAGGGAGGCCATTATTCCAACCACTTTCTCTGCCCTAAGCTTCACATAGCTTTAACCTTTTTACTTCAGACTCACCTTCAAGTCAGCCATTATTGCACGCACAGACTATATAGTGCGAGCTAGGCACTCGGCTCTAGGGATGGGGAAATTAAGATATTGGCTTACTTTTGGGAAGAGGGGTGGGGGACTCTGGTACTAAGTGTGTGCCATGCCTGCTAACATAATTCTGAAATCCGGAGGCCACCTCAGTGTCACAGAGTAACCTGAGGAGTAGTGTTTGGAGGTGGTATCAAAGGGTGGGGGATGATGGGGTCCCCAAGAAAAGCTGACTTTTAGTTTTGTGTGTGTGTGTGTGTGTGTGTGTGTGTGTGTGTGTGTGTGTGTGTGTATGTGTGTGTGTACAGGTACGTGTGTATGAAGGGTGTGTGTGTATGTAAGTAAGTATACATCACATGAATGTGAATATGTAGAGACCATAGGGCAATCTCAGTTACTGTTCATCCACCCTTGTTTGTAAGACAGGGTCTTTTGCCTGCCTGGAACTCACTAAGTAGACTAGGTTAGCCGGCCAGTGAGCCCCAGGGATCCTTCTGTTTCTGTCTCCCCAGCACTGGGATCGCAAGTGCACCCAGCTTTTATCATGTGGGTTTTGGGAAATCAAACCAAGGTCCCATGCTTGCAAGATACACACTTCACCAACTGAGGCCTTTCCCAGCCACCGCCTCCCTGCTGCCCCGATCTAGCTGTGTAAAGATAGAATGAGGTGGGTGGAGAAGGGAACAGTTGCTGAAGGAAAGTCTAACACAGAAAAGCGGAACCTGGCTGGACTGGGTTGTACCAGGGCTGGGATGCAGCCCAGCTTGAGGTGCCTCTGAAGATACGACTGGGGAACATTACTGCAGACAGATGCTAAGAGGCCTTTGATGCCACATGCAGGAAAGGGACTTCATCTTAAGGACATGGTGCAGTTGTAACAAGTTGCAGGTGGAGGCCTGAACTGGAGGCAGAACGGTGGCATCTGTGCAGAGCACTGGGCATTGGAATTGAGAGACTTGAAAGTTCCTGAAGATGATTGGTAGATGGAGACTAAGTCTTGCAGGCAGAAAATTGTGACTTCCTTTGCCTACTAACCCACAGCCTTGCCCAGTGTCTGATACATACCGGGTGCTCACTATTTGCTACACCTGAAAGAAGCTGTTGTGGGAACCCAGGCTGTAAATGCCAGGAATATTGACAATGAAAACAGAAGACAGATCCCATGACAAAAGACATTTAGGAAGGGACACGGATGAGATTAATTGATTTTTAAAGTCAAGCACCAGCGCCTTCTTCTTCTTCTTTTTTTTTTAAAACCAGAACAAAAACTAGAGTGTGACTTTTGAGAAGGCATTCAGCCGTAGGAGCGGACTGGCCAATGGAATGTTTCTAGACCCTTCTAAACTTTAATCTCTGCTTTGTGAATTGCATAGTTTGGTTCTAGTCAATGGGTCCCTTCTTCCCTAAATGCCACCTGTGAAATAGGTTAAACACCGTACTGTTTTAATATAAAAATATTTCCTGAAACCCACTGTATAAATTAATGGCTCTCTAGGGAATTGGATAATCTAATTTCCCCTCTACAATGTGTTCATTCACGTGCGCACCACCACTGTGGGGGTTGGTTATGAATCAACTATTTCTGAAGGATTATGGCCCATAATAAATGTCAGTATGAGGCCTGATTGATCTCTTGCGGCCTCACGGGTTGTGACTTCATCTAGAAATTTAATACTAATTGTTCAGCTTTGATTACCTTTGATTTTCATTGTATCCCCACCTCCCACTAGATGCCCAGAACAAGCAAGGTGCCTACTAAGTGCCCACTCCATGAAAGATTTCCCATGCTTTAAAAAATGCTCCTCTAAGGAATCTTAGGAACAAGAGAGAATCTCCGCGGTTCAGGAAAGCACAGACTTAACTGTAAACTTGCAAAGGTCACATTGGCCTCCCCATCTTCCACAAGAGTCCCAAGTCCTGGAGTGTGGCAGGAGTGTGACATAGACTTCCCATTCAAGACTGAACAGTCCACAGTCACTTTGTGTTAACTGTTTTAGGAAAATAATAACCAAGGAATAAATGGACAAGAAAAACGAAAGCCTTCATTTATCTAGAACTATACTGAAAGCCAGGCCAGGTTGTTTAGCTTGTTTAATAGGCTGTATTGGAAGTTCTGTAATGAGTCAAAATACACACCTAAATTACCCATGTTCTACAAAGGCTGGAGTGCTTTGTGGCCACTAGGGGATGATGTCTTGTTTTCGTGTTTAAAATGGATCTGATTACATGGGTTCTTCCCAGAGGACTGTGGGAAATTTTTAAAGAAGATTTTTATTTATTTATTTATTTATTTATTTATTTATTTATTTATTTATTTATTTATAAATTACATGTGTGAGTGTTTTGCCTATGAGTGTGTTTCCATCCCTCCTGTGTACCTGGTGCTCTCAGAGGCCAGAGGAGGGTGCTATGTCCCTGGAACTGGAGTTACTGAAGGTTATGAGCTACTCTGGGTGTTAGGAACCAAATCCTGTTTCTCTAAACAGTAGCAAGTATTCTCAACCACCATGCCATGTCTCCAGCCTGCTGTGGAAAATTGATGCATGACCCCTATCTAACTTTTACATGAGATTGCGTCTACAAGCATTAACAAGGCCACAAAAGAAAAGTCAGGAAGGAGCCACTGTATGGGACTAGCCTTGGCTACAAGGCATTACAGTAGAAATCAGAGGCTCCTGAGCCCTTCAGTATACCAGACCCTGGCCCTGACCAAGTGCCATAATGAAAACGATTTTGCAGTCTTCCAGGAAGCTAGGCTTGTTCATTTGTATATACAGTTGCCTTTTACACTGGGTTTATGTCCTTTCTATTATTTTTGTGATGTTAGCATGTTTTGTATGAAATTATAATAAAAATTAGATGGTTATTATTTCTCTTTTAAAAATTTCTCAGTGCAGGACATCGTGGGCACAGGAGGCAGATGCAGTAGGATCTCAGGGAGTTTAAGACAGCCTGGTCTACATAGCATGTTCCAGGCAGACTAAGGCTATATAGAGAGACTCTGTCTTTTACAAAAGATCCATCTTACTTAACAACAAAGGATAGACAAATTCAGAGATGTCTGCCTGCCTCATTCTGAGCTTCTGTGCTGAACAAGATGGCTTGGCTCTCCAGCATTTGTGGAAGGTGGAGAATGACCATTTCCCCTTCATGAAGGTGGAATTAAATGTGTTGTGGGAAATTTTCAAAACGGAAAAAGGGCTTTGTAATTATGAAGTGTGAGTCATCACAGCTCCGTGGTGGCGTGCCACTGACTTACCTCCCCCTCCTCCTCCTCTCCCACCTCCGTGGTGGCGTGCCACTGACTTACCTCCCCCCTCCTCCTCCTCTCCCCTCCCCTCTCCCTCTTCTTCTCTCCTTTCTCTCTTAGTCTCTTTCTCCCCGTTCCCCTTCTCTCCTTCTGGTGTCCCTATACTATGTATATTGATTGACCCAAGGCTCTAAATACTTTAGGCTTTCTTTACTCTTTGACATTCTTGACCTTTAAGACTTTGTTTCTCTCGATGATCGTTATAAATGGCCAGTTTTCAAGTTCCCCACTTTGCCTGCACTGTGGTCTGTTGGTGAAGCCTCTTATTATTTGTTCTCAGTTCTATAACTGAGTTGTTGAGCTCTGGCCTCTGTTCTTTGTCGAGTGTATCACTGTTCATTTATTACTTTGCTGATGTCATCTAGTTGTCAGTCTATGCTCTTTCATTGAGCTTCATTAAGTTGATTGTTTTAAGTGTCAGGGAGTTCACTAGTTGGGTGTGTCTCAGTTAGACTTACCTTTGCCATGACAAAACACTATGACCAAAAAGCAACTTGGGGAAGAAAGGGTTTCTTTCATCCTAGAACTTGTAATCCATAATCCAGAAAAGTCAGGACGGGAACTCAAGGCAGTAACCTGGAGGCAGGAGGTGATGCTGAGACCATGGAGGAGCGCTGCTTACGGGTCTGCTCCCCACAGCTTGTTCATTCTGCTTTCCTACAGCACCCAGGACCACCTGCCCAGGGCTGCTACCACCCACAATGAGCTGGGGCCACCAACATCAGTCACTAAGAAAATACACTGCAGGCTTGCCTATGGTTCATTCTAGTAGTAGGCATCTTGGTTGAGATTCTGTCTTCCCAAATGACTCTAGCTTATGTCAAGTAGATATAAAAGTAGCAGAGCAGGCGCCAGAACAGTTGCTGACACCTCACTGGTTCCTTTTGATGGTGTCATGGAAAGGTCTGAAGCTCAGTCTGTAGGAAGCCTATGCTGCTTCGAGTCCACAGCTGAGACTCTGGGACCATGGATAGACACCACATACTTATTTCTGTAGGGGAAGTATGGTTCATGAACCACATCTTCTGCCATCTTGCTACCACCCCCTTCAACAGAAATGTATTATATACCATTGTTCCTTTTAAGACCCTAAATGGCTAGGTTTCTTGTTCAGGATCTCACTGGACTAAAATGAAGGTGTCCACCAAGGAAGCCATCATCATCTGGAGCTTTGGATATCTTTGGAAGCTCACTGGTCCTGGCAAGATTCATGTCCTTGAAGCCAGAGCATTAGGTGTTACATGTCTTTGGTGGCTAATAGCTAAGGGGTACTCTAGGAATCCTAAATGTCACCCACCTTCCTCATCACCCAGCATCTTCTATCTTCAAACCAGAAACAGTGACAAACCTGTCACATGCTCAAATGTGAGAACAACAGGAGAAAATTCCCTGGTGTGTGTGTGTGTGTGTGTGTGTGTGTGTGTGTGTGTGTGTGTGTGTGCGTGTGAACAAGTTTACATTTTTGGGGTACACTGTGTGGAGTGTGGAGGCCAGAGAAAACCTCAGGTGAAGTTCTAGCATTTTTTTTTAAAGATAAAGGCTCTCACTGGCCTGGAATTCACCAAGTGGGCTGGCTGGGTGGCTGTCCAGAAAGCTTGAAGAACCTGCCTGTCCTCACCCATCATCACTAAGATTCCAAGTGGGCTGCACAAACCCGGCTCTTTCAATGTGGGCTTTGAGGATCAAACTCTGGTTCTCGTGTTTACAAGGCAAAGACTTTACTATCTGAGCTGTCTGTCTCCTTCTCTGAGTTTGAAGGGTCCAAGCAAGGCTCAGGTCACCAAAATAATCTACATAATGAGAACATTACTGCACCATTTCCCATAGTCACAGACTAAACTCCATCTTGACCACAGCCTCTGATTACCCAGGCTGTGCCTTTCACCAGGGCATGGGCTCTGGGGATCATCTTAGAAATCTGCCTTCTGCACTATTCCAAACTTCTTTCCTAGAGCTGTTTGTATACCTGAAGGTTAGCTTACCAGCAAGCTCACTGCACCCACTGTGCACAGGGCCCCTGGGAGATCAGAGGTGAACCTCACCTCCTTCTGCTCCTCTTCCCCCTTGAAGTTTAGACCATTCCCACCGTTGGGTCCTTGTTTCTCATTTTAAAGGGTTTTTTTTTTTTTCCTTCCACACATGTTCAGGACTGGCAAGATTGCTCAACAGGTAAGGATGCTTACTGGCATGCCTGACAATCTGAGTTCGGCTCCCCAGGACACACACGGTGGGGGGGAGAGATCCAACTCCTCAAACCTGTCCTTTGATACGCATATACCATGACACATACACAACACACAAGAAAGGAAACTGTATGTTTTAAAATTTTTTTACATGAAACCACATTTTCTTTTCATAAATGAAGGAACTGGAGCTAAGTGCTTAAGATAAACAGAGAACAAACACAAATGGCTGGGGCGTGGAACCTTCAACTCAAGAGTGAAACCTCATGGCTCAAGGCGGGACCTTTCTCTTTAGCGGGTCTCCACTATCAAGAATCTTATCATTTGGGAGCTGGGCATTGTGGTGCAGCTTTGTGGTGGGACCTTTGATCCCAGCACTCAGGAGGCAAGCAGATCTCTGTGAGTTCAAATCCTGTCTCTAACCCCTCCCCCCCAAATAATCATATCACACTGGAACTGAGGTGACTCAGTGGTTAAGAGCATTTGCTGCTCTCCCAGAGGAGTGATTAAGTTCCTAGCACCCACCTGGCTCATAACCATTAGTTCCCCCAGGTCCTGGGGATCTGGTGCTCTCTTCTGACCTCTGTGGGCACTGCATTCATGTGGTCATATACATACATACATGCAAACACTCATATATATATATGTGTGTGTGTGTGTGTGTGTGTGTGTGTGTATTATATATAATATTATATATAGTTCATTATATAATTAATTATATATGAATTATATATGAACATATAAATTTTTAGATATTGGCAACAACCAAAACTATATATATAGTTTCATTATAAATATATGTATGAATTATGTAACATGAAATATATATTCCATTCTATATATAATGATATAAATAGGTAAAATTTTAGGAGTCATAGTAAAGTTTTTGAAAGGGCTCTTGTCACTGGGAGAAGCAGGACAGTGTTGACAGAGGGAACTAGGGTCGGGTGCCTTTATCTGTGGCTGAAGCTGAAGGGCAGCATAGGTGTGGAAGGATGGCTACACACTGGGAAAATGGGCATCAAGTATCCAGAAAGGGAGAGAAAGGAACACGAGGTAGGGAACTCCGGTTGAAGCATGGGGAGAACAAACAGAGGCTGCTGTGAGGTAGGAGGGTGACCAGCAAGGTAGCTAAATGAGTGTGTGCTGAGTTCCGGGAGGCAGCTGGGTCATGGGGAGCCTGGTGGGAGGGTCCAGGACTTGGTGGAAGACGGTATGCGTCAGAGACATGGGTGGTGTGGATGCCTTTGTCTGTTAGTTACAGAATGGTTTCAAGTATCATTCTGTTATGGGCAGGCCGGGCCTCACCTAGCATAGGCCTCTGTCTGTTCTGAGGGTCTTGGTAGATACCCTAGGCTTGTTATTGCCCCACAGAAGTAAGTTCAGTGGGTTTTTTTTGTTGTTGTTGGTTTTTTTTACTGACATTTAAAAATAGACTAAAATGGGATCGGGTGAATGAAAGGACACAGGACACAGTAAGAGCAATCTCATACTTCTTAAAGCAGCCCCGGGTTGTGCATGTGCGCATATGTACTTTGTTTTGTGTGGAATAGACCATGGGAGTTTGGGAGATATGCACTGTCCAAAGGAAGTTAGCATATTTGTATCCAGAGACAAGTTCAGTAATGTGGCAAGCAGTGGTGTTGATAATCACTGGTAACTAGAAACACACTTCTCAGTGTCTGTCCTCAGGAGAATAGATAAATAAGTTGTAAGTTATGCGTGTAATGAAGTTCAGAGTCACACTGAAAAACACAGACAAAACTAGAGCCATATGTAGCAGCATGGAGCAAAAAAAAACTCCAAAAGATCCATTTTAAAAATTGTTTCTGACTTATACATGTACTATTGTATGATTGGTAGATACTTTTAAAAGTTGAAACATTACTAAATGATTTATAAATCTGTGGGGACATAGCTATGCCTGAAAACAGTACTGTCACACTGAGGACAGTGGTCCTGACTGACGAGAGGAGAGGGGAGTGGTGGGAGCAAGGACTTTCAGTCACAGCTACTGGGTCATCCCAGGTCTGGGGTTGAGCGCACAAATGTCTGTGCTGTCACTCCATTCCTTTGCCTACAGACTGGACATAGTGCCTAAGAGTTGTGGAGAACAGGGTCAGAGGGTTGGTTATGAGCCAGTGTGGTCCTGATGTGGAGACTTACAGCGCTGTGGCTTTGAGGGGGATGGCAAGAGGCCATTTCCTTCCACAAGCACGCGTGAAATCAGGAAGGACAACACTGAGCAATGTGGAGGGATTTTTCAAGATAGAAAAATCCTTGCTACACAGGTCTTCTCACCTTATTGTTGCAAAATACAGAGCTGTTGCTTAGGATTAACCCCAGAAAGCCAGTCATTGAATCAAACATCTGGCACATACAGCTGTGGGCCAGCACACCTTTAGTCTCAGTGCTGGGGAGCGAGGATGGGCAGGCTCCTGGGCCTTCCTTGATAGCTACCCTATCTGACTTGAGCTCCAGGCCAGGGAGAGACTTTGTTTAAAAATGAAACAACTAAAACCATGTGGACAGCATCTATGGAATGCCACCTGAGGTCCTTTGGCGCTGCACACACCTGGTGGGGATGGGTTCATGTCGACAGAGTTCCAGGGGATGTCTGGTGGCTGCTGTTTGGGAGCATGAAAACCAGAACAACCGAATAAGAGAACATTTGCAACTTTTCCACAAGTAAGATCTTAGACTGGGGTCAGAAGTTTCCCTGAGGGAGGAGAAATGAAGTGAACCCAGATTTCTTCTATATCTAGCCAAGGAAAAAGTAGGTGCTTGACAGGGAGTCTGGTGAACGATGTTCTAAAATGGTTTGCTGTATAAAAACGAAAGAGAAACAGTGGGCCTAATGTCTGATGGGAACAGTGAGTTATAAAGAACACTGTCTCATACCGGTTTGTTTGGTTTACCACTCCACAAGGCAGGTGTTGATGAAGGAAAGGAGCTAAGGCGTTGCATGGTCGCCACTGCTGCTGTGTGTAGCAGCCAGGATTTGAACTGGAGTTTTGCTCCACAACTCCCAGTGTTTTCTCTGTATCACTTATGCAGTGTGCTTCTGAGAGGGGAGAGTGTGTTTTAGAAGCTGGCATGTGGCTGTCACAGGGAGAAGCAGGATCTCGGGGGACCCCAGATTCTAGAAAATGACATTCAGATCTTTCAAAAACAAAATCACTTAAAATTCTTGAGCAGATGATTATTGGGAGGAATGCCCTGCCCTTGAAGTTTCCACACAATGGTGAGGTACCACAAAGACAGACAGATAGACAGACAGACAAAGTGAGTCAGTGAGGAATGGCAGAAAGCTTTCCATTTGCTTCCTGACACCCTTGGCACCATCTAGGCATGGTTTTGGGCCACATAGGCTGCTAGCCCAAGCCTCAGTGGTCACCTCCCCATGGAGGAGGTGAGGAGAGTGCCTGGCAGCACAGGTTATAATTCATAACAGGTGTTTGCATGGAAACCATATCTTCCTTGGTTGAGTTTTCATCTGCAGAGAAATGACAGAATCCACTATGGGCCAGAGTGGCTTTCCTGGGCAGCTCTGGGTATCCAAACACTGCTTAAGGAACGTATCTGTAGTTCGGCTTCCAGCTAAACACCTAACCTGGGATCTAATCTGTTTGCAACACTAGAATATCAAGCATTGAGGTATTAGGAGCACTCACTGACTGAGAAGAAAAAGAATTGACATTTAGACAGTAGCCACACAAACCAGGAGTCAAGCTGAGTGGTATATAAGCCTTCCCTGAATTCCAGCATAGCTTTAGGAAGTTATTGGGAACATCCTTATTTTAGTATTATGGGTTGTCAGCTTCATGTGATATGTTACAGCCCAAAGGAAAACAGCATGCTGTGTTAGTCTGAAGGAGTTCATACCTAAGAGAGAGAGCATGGTGGACACAGAGTTTGTTTCATGCACTAAGTATCTACAGAGAGCTGGGGAAAGAAGTAAGTGAGTATCTCCCTTAGGAAGGAGAAAGCTAGGGATGCCTACTTTGAAGGTGACATCTCAGCTGGGTATGGAAGGAGGAGTAAGGATTTACAGCTGTGTCAGGGATCAGGCAATTCCAGTGGTAGGAACTGAGTGTAGTGTGAACCAAAGAAGTTCAATTTAGAAGACAAAGATAAACCAAGTTTGAAAATCAGTTGGTATTCTTACTAAACTAAATGCATGGGCTTCCCTCTTTAACCAGGTTGGGAGTAGATTATGTAAAGGTAGAGGATAATATGGGATGGACATTTTGGGCAGAAAGACCCAGATAGCAGTCTATGAATTCTAATGATATTTAAACAAGCAACAGAGCTAGACCTTTGGTAGCTCTTACACCACCACCACCACCCCCAAATTGCACGTGTAGATATGTATATCTGGAGGAAAAAGATGCACTTTTGCCTAGTTTTGTATTTTGCATCATTAACTGCAAATGTCTTTCAATGCAGAAGAGTCTTTGTTGAATTACTAGATGTCTCCATAGCTCTAGATTCTGCAAGGTCATTGCTCTCTGGTTAAAGATGGTTATATCGTTTTATACCATCCTGTGGATGAGGAAACCAGGAGCCAAATAATCTAGAAAATTTGGCCAAAGTCAGCATAAGTTACCAAGAAGGATATGAGTTCATTTTCACACAAGACACATGCCACCGCTTTCCCCCAGGACCTGTCAAGTTTACCCTCCTCACCTATGTTTCCATTCCACCAAAGGCTTGTCTTTGTGTGTGTTTTTTAAATCACAAGCAGAGTGTCCTGGAAGTCTCGCCCTCCTTTTCCAACCTCATGCTCCTTATGACTATTCATCCCTCCTTTATTAAAGCCACATCTGTGGTACACCACTGTGTCTGTGGCGATGGGTGGAATGGGTGCTGCTTCTGTTTTGCTGACTAGTTTGAGGGGAGACTGGCCTTCCACAAACAATAGGCTGTGCCTCTCTGCTGGGGCGGGTATGTACTCGACACGTGACATCATTGAGGTTTTTCTCTCTGTGTTCTCTGAGGACAAACATGATCATTGTCCAAAAGCTCATGTCTTACCCCAAATTCCTGAAATGGCCATCTGTTTCTCCAACACAGTAAATCCAAGTGTCTATCTTCTAGACAGTATGGTGAAAGCACTGGCTAAGAGTTCTGTACTGGATAAAGGGTGAGTAGTTGAGATTGTCTGTCGTGTCAAACTAGGGCTGGCTCCATGGGGACCACTAAGATATTTATCTATGTCTGGTTCCTCCAGATTGATCCACTTTGGGCAATTCTTTGAATGCTAAGGTCCCCCTGGTGTTAAGTTCTAGGCTGATAGTTGTTTGGATGAAGTGCTTCAGACTCAATTTGGCCAAGCTGTCAGCGATCAAACTATTTTCTGTTTGTTTCCCCTTCTGCTTGGTGGGGTTGGAATTATGTAGGTTTCCTGTTGGGGATGCGTTGCCATGTGGAGGGGCAGACAGAACCACCCAATAGTAGAAAGAATTACTGGTGCCTTGTTGGACCCAGGAGTGACCCTGGCCCTCCAGCTTTGGAATGCTATTATTTAGAAGCTACAGCCAGGGGTTGGGGGTGGGGACTAAGGAAAGAAGCCAAGGAATATTGAAGCCACAAGCTTTAGGGAACAGGGCTGGGTGAGGCAAAAGAACTCTTGCTAAACCAAAATATTTAACTAGATTTCACTTTTTGCTTTCAGCTTGAATTCTTTGCTTGAAAGTTGAGCTTTGAAGTTGTTTCTTTTCTTATTGTTCCAACAATATTGTGCTTTTAATCTTGTGTCTCTGGGTAGACCCAAAGACTACTTAGATTATTTTGAAATTGTAGCATCAAATTTCTGAGATTCCTGAGTGTGCTTCCTGTCAGAGGCTGTCCTTGCTGCCACCCAGACTCTTCTTTCTCTGGTAGACAGGAATGTGTAAAAACAACCTGGCTAAAACTGATGGTGTTTGCAAGTTTCTCAGGAGTTGCTAAATAGAATATACATGTTAACACAGGCACACGAGCATGCACAAGAGAGAGAGAGAGAGAGCTCTTCTTGACTGTTTAATACTGAATATTTATATAGTGTCTTTTCATGAGCAATACATGCTGCAGAGATCTGGAGATCTTGATGGCTCAGCATTTAAGAACACTGATTGCTTTTCCAGAGGACCTGATTTGATTCCCAGCACCCAAATGGCAGCTTACAAATGTCTATAACTCCAGTTCTGGGGATCTGATGTTCTTTTCTGGTCTCTACATGCACTGTGGTGCACAGACATATATGCAGGTGAAACACCCCATACACATTTTTAAAAAAATTTTCTTTGAGGCAAGAGCCAATAAGCCTTGTGGGTGTTTTTGAGACAATCCCACCATGCCCTATGAGGACTCTCACTCTATGCCTCGTCAGCCTTGCTCATCTCTGCTTATTAGATTTCTGGTATTCTTAAAGATGGCAGATTCTTCAAGCCAATGCCAAGAACAGTATTCTTATATCATTCTCTCAAGTGGGAAGTGTAGCTGCTCTGTGAATTCATAACGTAGTGTGCCCTGGACAGCAGATTGGGTCTATCAAACTCTGTGTTTTCATTCTCCGACCCTTCCAGCTATGTAAATGCAGGATCCAGAAAAGCCATATTATTTTGAAAGTGCTTCAGAAAGAACCATATTATTTTATAATTCCTGGGGTGAGACTGGAGCTCAGGAATGTTGGATTATATTGGGTAAGGTTCAAGAACAGCTTTGGGGTCAAATCCTGTCTTACCTTTGATTAAACCAACCCAACTCACAAACCACCACCTTATAAGTTTTCTAAGTAAAAATGATAGAGTCTATTTTCCTTTTAGAAACTTTTTTAGAGGGACTACATTGGTAGTTCAGTTAGTATAGTGCTTGCTTTTCAGGCATGACTTGAGTTCAGTCCCTAGAACTCATGTTAAAAAACAAATAAAAAGTCAGGCGTGGTGCACGCCTATAATTCCAGTGCCCTGGAGAAGTGGGGTTAGGAAGATCCCTGGAACTCACTAGTCAGCTACTTAGTGACCCTCAGGCAGGGAGAAACCATGTCTCAAAAGCAAGATGGGCGGTCTCCAGGGAATAATACCCTAGGCTGTCCTCTGGCCTCACATCACAGATAAATGTACTCATGCATAAAATAGAATTTGGTTAGATGTTGATGGAGATACCTGCCACCTCCCTCAGGAATGATGTGGCTTCAAGTCCTAAGCCCATCACGACATCTTTCAGCTACTCAGAATTGTTCCATGTCTTTCTTCTCTGAATTCCTCTTAGGCTGATCAGTATTCACAATAAGGTCGACCCGGGCACCTCAGTAAACCCTAATGATACGAGGTACGGGTATGTCATGTGACTTCATTTTGCCTTCTTAACCATAAATCTTTGTGACTAGTCACAACATTTTAGATGTCTTAAGAATCTAGCAGGTCACAAAGCTGATTGTACAGTTTGTCCAGGACAAGTGTTAGCTGGTCGCTTTGTTGTTGATGGTGTTCAAGTAGAAACGCAGACGCTTGTCCCTTGCCGAGAGTGCCAGTCCTCTGAGCAGAGGGCCAGCTTCTTGCCACTGTATTGACCTGCACTGTCACTGACAAGGCACAGATGGGGTTCCCATTGAGCTCTTAGGCTTTCTATGAACCCCTAAAGCTGAGGCTCTGAATCCCGCAGATGCCTCACTGTCCTGACTTGGCCTGTGCCACCTGCAAGGTCACAGAAATGTGCTACGGTGTCTCCAAGACTGCAAAGGCCCCAGCGGAGCCCAGGTCCTTGCCCAGATCATAATACAGCCTCAGTACACCCCGTCGGACCAGCGGTATGTGCTCCCTTAGGGCACCTCCATTCTGATGCTCAGTTCTCCAGTGGATTCTGGCTGCCAGACCAGAGGAATACACGTGTGTACATCCAAGGGCAAATGTTGCCTTCCCCATAGTGTGGAGAAGCCAGCTTTGTGCCTAAAGACCCAAGGGTAGCACAAAGCCTCCTGTGTCTCCCCACGATGGAACACTCATTTTTATCCCTGAGCCCTAGATCTGCACACCGGGAGGCACTGTGGCCCTCTGTTTGCCTGTAAACGCCTGTCTCCGTTTCTGAAACATCCAGGCTGAGAGTCACCTTTCTGTTGTGGCCCCATCCAATGAAAGCCTATTAATTTCTCTCCCAAAGTGACTGATTCAAGCAACAAAAGCATTTTCTTAAAGACTGGCATAGCAATTAAGATGTTACAGCAGTGTGGCCTTAGGAAAATACCACTAATTAGTTCCAGTCCATAGTGTGGGCTAGAGAGGATTCCATGAAAGGCTGTCACTCACAGAGAGCTCTGTCTCTAGGTTGGATGTTTGCCTTCTTTCTGGAGTGTCACTGGTCCCACAAGGTCAAATCTTATTGTTCCAGTAGTTTGAGAACTGCCTTCTCCAGGAAGCCTTCTATGATAGCCATTCTTCAATGTACTTGCCTTCTCAATGTCTATAGGGTTTTGTTTGCTCATCCCTCAGGATATACAGGCAGTTTACAGGCAAACAGGAGTTTACGGGCAAACAGAGGGCCACGGTGCCTCATTCCAGCATCTCCTCTGTTTTATTTGGGGGCTGTGCAGTGGGTGTGTGCAGGTGCCTATGTGTGAACAAACACAGAGACTGGAAGTCCACCTCAGCACTATTCCTTGTTATCCACCTTGTTTTTGAGGCAGGGTCTCTCACCTCGGTTTTAGATAGATCCCTAGAGTCCATGAGACTGTTAAACACTGACATGGTAGAAGTGAAGTTTGAAGCCAGAACCACTGACAACAAAGCAAGAGCCATGAACCATTCTGTTATATCAAAGGCTGTCTGTGAATGCCTCTTTATTCCCTCAAGGGTCAGGGCAGAGGTAATGGGGGACGTTATGCATTTATAACCTCAGGTGATGATGAAAACATCTGGATCCTGGGAAGAGCACTGCTCTTACAGTGTAGGGTCCTCTAGGAATCTTCATGCTTCTCTCATAGCCTAGAATCCTCTAGGGAGCTGTGTGTGAGTGTGTGTGTGTGTGTGTGTGTGTGTGTGTGTGTGTGTGTGTGTGTGTGTGTGTGTGTATGCGCATGCGTGCACATGTTTATATATGTGTGTGTATGTATGCACGTGCGTGCACATGTTTATATATGTGTGTGTATGTATGCGCGTGCGTGCACATGTTTATATATGTATGAGCGTATGTGTGCATGTATTTATGTGAGTATGCATACGAGTGTATATTTGTATACGTAAGTATTGTGTGTGTGCATGGATTTAATTTTGTATATATGTGTATGCTTCTCTTATAGCCTACGATCCTCTAGGGATCTTTATGCTTCCAAAACTAGGGAATGGCAAACCAAGGAACACTCCCAGGCTGCTGGCCTGGACCAGGCATGGCCATGGGCCTCTTTTCATGTTGGGTACTTTATAAGTGACTGTAATTGCACCAGGTTTTGGACTATGACTTTGAGCCTAATAAAAATGCCAAACTCATTTTTAAAAGTTCCCAAGACCAAATAAATTTCGAAAAGGTTATAACCTTTGATGGCTCTGAACTTGTGAATCATAGGACTGTGGGGCATACAGCTCCTGTGTAGGAAGCCGCAGAAGTGCCTCTGACTATGGATTTTGCATTGTCTTGTTGTGGAAGTTTGGTTACAAGATCAGAAGTCTCTCCAGACAATTCTGTGACATTCTATTTCTTTATTGTTACAAAGCAGCTGTGTATGTGTGTGTATGTATATGTGTGTATGTGTATATGTGAGTGCATGTTTGTATATGTAAGTATGTGTGCATTTGTATATATGTGTGTGTATGCATATGTGTATATGTGCTTATACATTTATGTATGTATGTATGTATATGCATACATGCATATATATGTGAGTGCATGTGTATATGTGCATGCATGTGTGTATGTGTTTGTTTGTCTTTACATGTATATATGTGCTTATGTGTGTGTGTGTATATGTATGCATGTGTATATGTGTGTATGTGTGAGTGTGTGTATGTGTTTGTATGCATGTGAATTGTGTGTGAGTGTGTGTGCATATATATATGTAGGTATGTGCATATGTGCTTATATATGCAGGAGTATGTGTACATGTGTGTATGTGTGCATGGGTGTATGGGTGTTTGTGTATTTGTGTGTATATATTTGTGTATGTGTGTAGTCTTGCATATGTACCAAACAAAGTCTAAAATAAACACCAATTAAATTATCCCAGAGTTGAAGCCAGAATCTCATTATAGGAGATATTTAAAGTTAAGCTCAAAGGACATTTCCTTCCTCTCTACGTAGCTTAAGAAAACCATGTGCAAGGTGGTTGCCATGGAGAAGCTTCCTATGGGGGAGATGGGACTCAGTCAGGGTACAAGAGGCATCCATCCACAGAGCAGAGAGGAGCAGAGGGGTAAAACCACAGAGGCAGGGTAGGGGAAAGAGCATGAGCCATCTGGAATGAAGGGTATCATCCAGGAGTCCTCTTAGATACTAAATTCCTAACTGCAAGCATTGGAAAATGGCCACCATCTCTGAAGCCATCCTGAACATAAGTTATATTCAACTCTGTAAAGAGTGAAAGCAGATTGATTCTTAGGGTCTGAGAGGAGGAGGGATGGGAGCAGCTGCTAATGGCTGGCGTGTTCTGGACCAGAGTAGCGATGGTAGTTATGTGACTCTGTGAATGCACTGCTGAATCACACGCTTTCAAAGGGTAACATGTCTGGTGTGTGAATGGTATCAGAGTAATCAGTGGGAAACTGTGACTCAACGACAAGCTCTCCTAAGCATGAAGATGGTGGGTAAGTAGGCAGACTGGGATTTGAACCCAGGGTTTCCTGGCTTTTTCCCTATACCATATTGCTTTTTGTCCTTTAAGACCTATGAGGGCTTAATTAACAAAAAGATTGTCTATAAACTACTGGATAGAGAGTGGGATGCAGCTGTGCTGACTGGCAGATGCAGTGGAGAGCCGGGGTCACAGGTCACAGGGTGAAGCTGTGAGCTGCAGACAACACATGGGATACTGTCTCTGAAGGTAGAGACATGGTCAGAGCCTAGCTGAGCCATCCCTGCAGCTGGTAGACTGTGACAGAGTCAGTGGGAGAGAGGCAGATTATGAGGGGCTCAAAATACCTTACTCCAGGGACACTGAGTGGTCGCCTGTTAGGGAGACCACAGCTGAAAGGTCCTGGGGTGTGGGAAGAGTGGCTTGGCGAGGGAATAGAGCATAGAACAGCTATGGTCAGTAGGCATAAGTGGAGAAGTGGTTTATGAGTTTGCCAATGGGATGGGAGTGAAGGGCTCATACAGAAAAGATTTAGATGAAGGAGATATAGTCTGCATGGACATCTATCATCCGCAGGGAATAGGCTCTGTCCCCAGTGTCAACCCCTAGATATAGTACGCTTTCTTTCTGATACATGTATACCTATGATTAACTAGTGAACTAGGTACCATAATAGATTAACAATAATAACTGGTAATAAAGTAGGGTAATTTTAATGACACTTGATGAAATGTTACTTAGAACTTATGAGCTGTTCAGTTTTGCAAATTTTCTACTTTAATATTTGGGGATTTGGTTTGACTGGGGATACCTAAAATTACAGATAGTGGAATGCAGATCAGAGGCTCTGCTGGACCAGCCCAGGGCCACAGGAGACAGAGAGGAGGAACACAAGTTCCTCTCTTTTTAAGTCTGGGTTTCCAGGCTGGAAGACAAGAAGCAGAAGCCTAAGGGTGGCTACAAAGCAGTGAGGGGAGGACCTGTTTGAGAAGCTGACTGCAGGTTTAGGACTTAATGGCTTTGAAGCAGTGACCCTGAAGGATCATCAGATCCTTATCACGGACAAGTGGAGCCTTTTCCCTGTATCTACTTTGGGAAGTCAAAAATCTACTGCATTGCCAAGAAGCGTCCTAAAGGCATAGTCACGCTGGTCACCAAGTGTGTACTTGTAACTCTTGGTACTTAGCAGGTTGCTTTGACATCTTTCAGTTACTCATTGCCTTATGAACCCATGTTGTTGGACTTACTATAGCATTCCTTTGCCATTTGAGAATCTCAGGTCAAATGTACTTCATCCTTAGGATGACCTCAAGTGTATGGTACAGGGAACTCAAAAGGAGAAATCAGAAAGGCCCTGAGTATTTGGATACCAGGTACAGCATTCCACCAGCACCTGACAAACTGATCAATGTCTGTTAAAATCAACAAATGAGCCAGTGTGTGACTACAGTAGGGCCAAAGGCCCTAAGAATGGCTGCCTGGTATTGATAGGGCCAGGTTCTAAGAACAATATGAGAAGGGCGGAAATCTTGTTGGCCCTGAGTGGTTCAAATTATGCTTGCTGTCTAGATATTATTTCATTCTCAGAAGAATGTCAGAGTTTAGATTAGGAGGTTTAGAGTCACCCATAGTATACACAATCTAAAGACTAGGGGTTTTATGCTCACCAGAATGGGAGCCCCTTGGAGTTTCTACCAGATCATTCTGACAGACACAGGGGAACTAGTCACTGGCTAGCTATCTATTGAGCAAATCCAAGAGAGATGGGAACGGTGGTTGGGCCACACTGGTGGCATGATGATGCTCTTGGCCTCAACAGTAGAAAGGCTCTCAGCCAGCCAGCAAAATGGTGAAGACTAGGAGGAAGAGATTCAGAAGGCAAAGCAGGGAATTAGACTTTGACAGTGAGGTTTGCAGGACCTTTTGCACCCCTCAGCAGAGATGCTGTAGAGCCAGTGGATGCAAAAGTACAAAGTTCAGGGTGAGGTTAGGCCTGGAGATAGGAATGTGATATTTAATGTTGAAACACTGGATAAGATTACCAGGTGTGGACAGAGGAGAGGAGGCCAAAGAACTGAACCCTGGGGTTCTCCAGTATTAAATCCAGGAAATAGAGGAAGAAAGAAAGGAGGAAGAAAGGGAGGGAGGAGGGAGAGAGGGAGGGAGGGAGGGAGGGAGGGAGGGAGGGAGGGAGGGAGGGAGGGGAGGCATGCAGATAGGCAGGAGGGCATCTATTCTGGAAGCTAACTAATGAGAATATCTCAAGAAGGCAGGGGTAACCTGCTGTGTCCTATGTTGCAAATAGGTAAGATAGGGATTCAGTGTAGGCAGTTAGATTCAGTAGCCTGGGGTCATCAGTAACCTTGACAATGGAAATGACCACGCAGCAAGGGTAGACGTCAAGCTGTAGCAAGTTCAAGAGAAAATGCTGCTCTCTCTGGAGTTCTGAATGCTCCTCTTCTAATCTCAAACACTCTCCTCCATCCTTATGGAAAAACAAAGGTAAAAGAAGACACCTTTCTTAAATGACTTGTTCTGTGCCTGGGTAGAGAGACTCCAGAAGCTGTCTTGTTCTCTACTGTCAGGGCCTGGCCCCTCTCAGGAGGGCCACTGTGCAGCAATGAGATCATTTGTTTTATACCCCCTGCCCCTTAAGCTTTTGAGGTGCAGAGGGGGGCTGCAGCTTGGAGGCTTCAAACTCCAGCAAGGAAACAAGAAACAATGCTCAAAGGGACAGGACCTCCCAGAAGTGATGGACTTCAAATGACACTTGTAATGTGGCAATCATGAGCATGGAGAGATGAAATGTCTGCAAACATTTCAGAGAGCAAGAGTGGGTGGGGCAGGCGACAGCTTGGCTGCTCAGGACAGAGGAAAAGAAAGTATGCACCCAGCACTTGGAGAAGACAAAGCCTTGGGAGCACCCACAGGAATTCCCTGACCAGGGACCACACAGTAAAGCAGGTGGGAGCCTGTGAAGGGGAGTTAGATGCTCTACTGGAGACCAGAGAGCCCATGTGCATGAGTATGACTGCACCTCCAGACTGGGAAGGGCTGGAGGAGGTCCTGTTTCACAGCAGAGTGGAGCGTTAGGAGCTGTAACAAAGAGCAGGCAAAGGAAATTCCCCATCTTGGAGATATGGGATAATGAGGGTCTATCCCAGGCAATGCCTCCGCTTGCAAGAACACACAAAGGCAAGGGTGAAGGGTATTTGTGACTGCCAGAAACTGGAAACCTGAGAGCTGTAAGTCACTGGTTAGGACAGAAGCCTTGCGTGCCTATGTTTATATGACTTAGCTAAGACCCATAGGTCCTGCCCTACACTGAGAACTCACAGGCAAAAAGGTGCTGTCTGCTCACACTGTAGTTTGCTGTCATTTGGAGAAACTACAGTGTGAGGTCATCACCTGCATCACATTGGGAGTGAGAAGGGAGCTCAGGAAAGCCCAAGAGGCAACGCCTGTCTTGTCTCAGTGCAGGTGTGATGTATTTCCCCCTAAAACACACACACGCACACGCACACGCACACACACACACAGACACACACACACGCACACACACAGACACACACACAGACACACACACACACACACACACACACACACAGACTGGCCTTGGACAGGTGTGGTAGAACCATCCTGTAATTGTTCAGCATGGGCACACACCAGAGTGTAGAAGAGCTTGGAAGGTCCGGGGAAGCAGAGGAATCAGGAATTATGGAAGTTTCTAGAACATGAAAGAGAGTAGAGAATGAGCAGGAAGGAAGTACAAAGGCCAGATGTTAGTAACTTAACATGGAGAGGGGCTGAGAGAGGAGCCAAGAGTTGGTAATGGAAGGTTTTGTTTTTGTTTCAGTTGATTTAAAAACACATACTGTTTGTAGAAAACCTGTGAACAAAAAAATACAAGGGAGAAAATACTCCTCTCTTGGAAGCATCCTGCTACATATCCTTCTGTAACTGTTCAAATCTCCATCACCCTTCTGTTACTTAACTTCACAAAGGATGCTTCCCCATATTCTTTTTAGTGCTCTGCTGGGCCTGGAAACCTCTCTCATCAGGTAAGAGGCCTTCCTATTCACACATGAGGACGAGAGTTCCTAACATACACACGGTCCTGAGCATGCCTGTAACCCCAGCCCGAAGGGACAGAGACAGAAGGATCCCTGTGGCTTGCTGGCCACCAGCCTAGCCAAAAACACAAGCTCCAGATCAATGGAGAGACCCTGCCTCAAAGGAATAAGGCAGAAAGTGAGACCAATGCTCTCCTTCCAAAAAGTCCTTAGAGTCTATGTTGCAATTGACAGCATGTGTCACCAAATGGGAGTTTCCGTTTAAAATTCAACAGCACTTAATCCTCCTGTATAGCCAAATGCAATGAGTAGTCTCAATAGTGAGTCCTATCCCCAGTTTACAGATAGAGAAAGTGAGGCCAATACTTGTTTCCACCTATCCCCAGCTGCATACTTGCTCTGTACAGAGACAGGACACAGCCAGGTTTGACTGACTCAGCAGACATGTCTCTGTCTGGTCAGAGAAGTCCAGAAGCCCTGACATGCATACCTTAGAGCTGGCTTATCTGATGTGGATGGAGACTTCAAAGACTCTTCGCTGTCAGCTGACACCCAGGAAGTCTTGAGTGGCACATCATTCTTCAGAGCCTTTGTGAGCTACAGGCTTGCTCTGTGGAGAGAAGGAAACAACAAAGAACAGAAAAACATGGGTATGAGTTATTAATGATAATAAGCATTATTTCATGAACTCACACAAACCTGTCAACAAATCCAGCTTGCTGCAGCCCTTGTGCTCCGGCTCATTTGCTGTGTCTCCCAGTCCTCCCACATCTCTGGGTTTTGGACCTGAAGGTCAGAGGTGATGCTTTTCCAGGGCCCAGGGGCCACCAAGGTTTAGCTACAGGCAGATTAGTTGCATGGACTTGTTTTGTTCTCTTCAGAGACTAAGAGAGGTCAGTCACTTCACATGGTCACACACAGGAGAGCGTGTAAGAATAATAACAACCAGAGCAACTGTTATTGAGTGCTTACTATATGTCAGGCAATTAGGGAGAGTAATTCCCTCTGGCATGTTTGGGGCCCAGTAAGCAAAGCAAATTAAATACAGGCTCCCTGGCAAAATGTCCAAGACCATCATCTACAATCAAGAGGTGAAAACTGCTTGCTAACAGATTGGAATAATCCATTCCAAGCACACCCAGCCATGGACATTTCTTTCCTGAGTTACAGCACACACGGGTTTTAAAGAGGAGAGAGCATTGGGTTGGTGGTGAGGCCAACTCCTTCTGGTATTCATGGTACAGGATTACAGAGATCCCAGTGGGGAAGGTGTCCCTCTACACAGGGCATCTTCTGACCTCCTCATCTCCCCCATGAGTTTCTCACTCCGTGCTCCTGTCAGTCAGGGAGGACATGCCACTTCGTAAGTTATGCATATTGCGGCAGGCCAGCGTTGTCCAGTGGAAGAACCCAGGGCCTACTCAGAGCAATGGGAATATTTTTTAAAAAAGAAAAATCCTGTGACAGCTGGGCTCAGATGAGCAAGTGGACTCTCCTGACCTCCCCCCCCCCCC
>CM052706.1:58248105-58267791 GCA_028551405.1 Uromys caudimaculatus
GGGGGAGGTGGAATTCCCTCCTAGAGGCAGGTTGGGGAGGGGATAGGGGGTATACAAAGAGGAGACTCAGAAAAGGGGAAACATTAGAAATGTATATAAAGTATCAAAAAAAAGGAAAAAAAAATAAAGGAAAAAAAAAAAAAAAAAAAGAGTGTCCTCTAGCCAAGGGGAGGCCCCAGAGGAGGTGAGTTCCTATGGAAGAGGGTTCCAGCCAGTGGTGTCAGATATGCAGGGCACTCCTGAGCCCAGTAGCTCACTAACCATCGAGTGTAAACATAACTTTATATGCATATATGCGTGCATATGCTGCAGTATGCTCATGCATTTAGTAGATTTCCCCTTCCCAACACTGTATAAATACCACATAAACACTATACTAACCCCAAGTCTTAACATACAACTATATGCAGACATTCTTTTAAGATTTATTCATTATTTCATATGTATGAGTGTTTTGCCCACATGTATATTTGTGTACCATGTATGTACCTATTACCCGTGGAGGCCATAGGTGGCATGGGGATTCCATAGATTAGGACTTACAAAGAGTTACGAACCATTATGTGGGTGCTGGAAACTGGACCAGGGTCCTCTGCAAGAGCAGCAAGTGCTCTTAACTGCTGAGCCAATTCCCAGTCTTGGTATGTGGACAATTTTAAAATCCCCCCCTTTTTGTGACAGAGTCTCTTTTCATAGCTCTGGGTGTCCTGGAACTCTCTATGTAGACCAGGTTGGCCTCAAACTCATAGAGATCTACCTAAATTATAAACCAGCTAAGTCTCCTTGATAGCCCAGTTTTAGTGTGCCAGCCGACCTCGTGAAACTCCCAAGAGGGGCATATAATACACAGCATTTCTTGAATTTATTTGCATAGAATACTCTTCCTGTGCAGGACTCTCCTGGGACTTGAGGTCTTGGGAAGCTCAAAGACTGATCCGCCTTACCTGTTATAAAAATGGTAAGCCACATACCTTTAGCTAAAAGATACATGGAGCTACTTATGAGTCACAATTTCTCTGTCCAAATCTTGCTGCCACCTACACCCCCCACACCTGCCCAAACAAAGCCAGTCTGACCACATTTTATGTTTCCCCTTCAGCCTGCTGTGTGGACACAGACCCCTCCCTGCATGAGTTCTAATGGCTGCCTCTGCCTACACCCAGGAGCATATCTGTCATAAACCAGTAAATCCATGTGTTACTTAGTAAGGAGTCTTGATTGGCAGGAAGTATATCACATTTGGGCCAAACTCCCAGGTGACCCATGTGCCTTTTTTTATTTATGTGTAAATGTGGCTCCTCTGGCTGCGTGTGTGTGTGTGTGTGTGTGTGTGTGTGTGTGTGTGTGTGTGTGTGTGTGTATAATATATATTTGACATTCCTTCAGACATCATTGTGGTCTGAGCAGAATTTTCATACCATAGACTAGATCATGGCCACATGAACAAATAGACCATTTCTCTCTCCTCTCAATCCAGGGGTTATCAATTCAACCTTTAACTTTAGACACTACCACCAGACACCAGTGTTCTGTGGCTGGCATAGGACATTCCATCCATTACTCCCTAGAGTGCCCTATTTCATCCTTTCCCAAACCAAGCAGCTAGTTTTTAACCATTTTAGCTAACTATTTCTTTCTTTTCTCCAAATAAGATCTTCCCGAACGTGTTTGAGGACAACTTTTGCCTCCTTCACTGCCACTCATTTCTTCCTATCTCCCACCCCAGTGTTCCCAAGGATGCTGCACATGCCCAGTGGCCAGTTACCACTCTTCGTAGCTTGGACTTTCCACCCCTTCAGGGCCTTCTTGAGAAGAAAACAAGCAATGGGTGTTGAGTTAGAATAATTGTGGAAGGTCCCACAGCCCAGTTTGTGGGGAGATGAATGTACTACATGTATATTTTCATACTCTAAGGACAAGGAATCAATGGGACCATTTCTTCCTCCTTTTAGGAAAGCAGAGATGAGCTAGGCTCAGGGGCGAAGGGAGAGGAACTCACAAGAATGCAGGCGGCCAAGCCCCCCTCATATCCCTCCAGGTACAAGTCTAAAGCTGGGTGCTGTAATGGACACTGTCCCCTCTCCAAGCTCTTCCAACAAGCAGAAAAGGCCTATGCCTGGAGTGGCCTGGTGGCAGGAAGATGTCTCTCCACCAAAGGGGGGCCTGAGAACATTCAGAAATTGCATCTGAGGGAGGGCGGGCACTCAGATCATAAGATCATACCACCACGTGACTTTGCCTTTGTAACACATGATTGGCCAGTGCTCCAGAGCTTTCCAAGTCTGCCCTCTGGGATAGTTCACATTCTCTTTTAAATGTAAATGTTAAAGATGGCAATGAGATTTCTGTGGTATGCAATTTCCATGGTTTGGTTTGGTTTGCTTTGTTTTCTAACGTAAACAGGGTCAAGTGGTCAGAAACCCCAGAGGGACACGGTTGCATGGGAATGAAGGATTAAACACAAAATGTAGGTGGGTAGTAGGTAAATTAAGACCAAAAGCTGACCAAGCAAAGCCTCTCAGTTCAGGTCACTTTTCTAAGATGGAGAATACTATTGAGAACAGGGGAAGGAAAAAGCCTAGGAACCTGGGTTCCCAAAGGTGATTATGATGTGTGGGAGGGGCCTGTAAGCCCTGGATGAGCACAGCAGTGGAATGTTGGAAAACAGAGCTGCGGAGGCCCTGACAGAGTCCATTAGGACTCCGTGGAAAAGGATTCTAGATAGTTTACGTCTTGTCTATATGTGCATGTGCCTGTTGGTATGTGAGAGTATGCGTGTGCCTGTGGGTATGTATGTTTGTCTGTGTGTCTGTGCCTGCATCTGTGTCTGTCTGTCTATCTGTGTGTGCCTGTGTCTATATGTGTGTGTGTGTCTGTCTGTCTGTCTGTGTCTGTGTGCCTGTTGGTGTGTGTCTGTGTCTGTGTGTGCCTGTGTGTATGTATGTGCCTGTGTGTGTATGTCTGTGTGCCTGTCTATATGTGTCTGTGTGTATACCTGTGGGTATGTCTCTGGTGTGTGTGTGTGTGTGTGTGTGTGTGTCTGTGTCTGTGTCTGTGTCTGCCTGTCTGTCAGTCTGTATCTGTGTGCCTGCTTGTGTGTGTGTGTCTGTGTGTGTGTGTGCCTATGTGTATATGTCTATCTGTCTGTCTGTGTGTGTGCCTGCGGATATGTCTGTGTACCTGTCGGTGTGTGTCTGGGTGCACATGGAGGACAGAGGTTGATACTGTCTTTCCCTAATCATTCTTCACCTTACTTTTTGAACCAAGATTCTCAGTGAGTGTCAGCTCTGGGATTTAGCTAGGCTGGCTGGCCACCGAGCTCCAGAGCTCTACCTGAATCTGTATTACACACATGCAGTGCTGTGCCTGGCTTTTCCATGGGTGTTGAGGATAAATCTTAAGTTCTCCTGCTTATGCAGCAAATACTTGACTGGCTGGGTCGCCTCCCCAGTTTTGATGCCTTGTTGGCCCACAGATAATCAGGAAAGCAGGACAGTCAGGGTAAAGGGCGTGTTTGCAGTGTGGGAAATCCTGGGCCTAAGCTCAAAGTGCCTGTAACAGGATGAACACCGGGACTTCACAGAGCCAGTGAGCTGCTCTGAGGACTAAATGGATTAAAAAGGATTAATTCTTACCCTGAATAGATGTACAGTGTAAATATAGTAGCTTCTTGAGGGACTGGAAGAAGAGAGCTGATCAAATGTCAACAGAAGACAGTTCCAAGTCGAGAGCTCCAGAGAGCTCAGCTTCACGGTTCTTTCTCTTTAGGTCTTGAACTCTGAAGCTCATCTCCAACTGGCCTGGACTTCTGAGCTGACCTTCAGTGAGAGACCAGTAGCGCCATGGAAATGTTTAAAGGGAAATCCAGCTTTGTATTGCATTTACAGAGACGGGAATCCTGGGCAATCACTCTCCCTTGTTTGTCTGGTCAGACCAAATTGTATTCTGTTCTTGGAAACTTATTTTAAGGTGGGCTATGCTAAACTTGATCAAAACCACAGGAGGGTGGCCAGGACCGTTGGTTTAGGGCTCCTATCATAAGAGCACTGTAGAAGTGACTCCCCCAAGAAGCCCACACCCATGCTTAAATGGATCCTTTCTTTCTTTCTTTCTTTCTTTCTTTCTTTCTTTCTTTCTTTCTTTCTTTCTTTCTTCCTTCCTTCCTTCCTTCCTTCCTTCCTTCCTTCCTTCCTTTCTTTATTTATTTATTTCTGAGTGGCTTACATTTTATTAATCCTCATGCTTAAATCTATGTTAAGAATTTTTTTTAAGTAAACTCCAACTCCACTTTTTAAAAAATAGAGTTCAGGCCGGGCAGTGGTGGCATGTGCCTTTAATCCCAACACTCGGGAGGCAGAGGCAGGCAGATTTCTGAGTTCGAGGCCAGCCTGGTCTACAGAGTGAGTTCCAGGACAGTCAGGGCTACACAGAGAAACCCTGTCTCGAAAAAAGAAAAAAGAAAAAAAGGAAAAGAAATGGAGTTCCGGAGGGAGAAAGACTGCTTGGCTTACCCTGCAGCAGGTTGGGGAGATTGGCAGAAGCAGGCAACATTGGGTCTGTGGTGCTTTAGAAAACAAGTGTCTACCTGCTTTGTATGACTTTCAGGGAGAACACTTGACTAATGGGTTGAAGTAATGAAAGGCATTCAGTCCACCTGAAGGAAATTTTTCTAGAAAATAGAATTGCCTCCAGATGCAAAGAGCTCGCCTTGCCTCGACTGTTCTAGGAGCAGCTGCCACTCCTCACTAGGAGGACAGATCGGATTCCTGCAGTAGGTGAGGAGTGTGGACTGGGTGGTCCTTGGTGCCAAGCATCCATGACTGTCCCGCCTTATTCTCTACAGGGAACCTTTCCAAACGAGCACCTCTGTGGTAGAGACCTTAAAGCCTTGTCTACTTTATTTTACCCTGCCTACTATTCATAGTAACCCAGGCTATATCAAGGACTTGGAAAACTAGAAAGGAGTTAGCCATTAGTTTAAAGTAACTGCCTGTCACCTGGAATTGGCCAGTCTGGAATCGCTTCTGATTATTAGACACCGATTCGTTACTTAGTCACACCACGCCGTGTGTTATTATGGCAAGCGGCAGTAGCAATTTCTGTTGCCAGATCTGCCATCATGAGCTAATTCCACGGCCTTCTCTCCTCCCGTTGCTTTTAGAACATTTAATCGTGCTCTTCTATCTTCTAAGTGAAATCAGATGCCATCCAGAAGTAAACTGAGGCAAGCCCATGAAACGGAAACAGACTCCTTTCCTGAGCTCATTTGTTGGAAGTGTCTCCATCGTCACTGAGCTTCAACTTCTGTTTTGGTCACAATTTCTTACTGCCTGCTCCTTTTCTTCTTCTTTGCTTCCTTTCATTTCCTTTCATCTCCTTTCTCTCTAAGAATTTCACATTTGTAACCTTCCCAGAACTCAATTAACATCACTTAAAATGGGGTGGGGAGCAGCAGAGTGTTCAAGCTTCTGTCTTCAGTGCTCAGTGGGGCCCCGGAAACCAGATGTGCAGCCAAACATTTGGCTTTCATTTAGAGACAGAAGTCAAAAGGGGGGATTGATACACAGGTGTGACACAAAGCTGGTCTTTAAAAATACAGATGTTATTAACTCGGGGGCCCTAGAACAGAATGCAGTGAGCCACCCTCGAGGTGAGACAGTGGTCATAAAATGCTTTGCCTGCTCTTGAGTTTTGCTGAGCTGTCTCTGCAACATTTGGTGACTATTTAATAACACCAACAGCTCACAGGGCTAAATTACTAACATTTGGGGAACAAGGTTATGTAAAACAAAATTGAATTATGGCAACCGTTAGCACTGGGATTTCTTTATTTCTGTTTGTCTTTTTCCTCAAAGGAGCCATTTACCAATTCCTACCCAGCTGGCACCAGTCAATGTCCAGAGACCCCAAATAATCAGCACACACCTCTGAACAACAAGGGTCTTTATTGTCCATGCAGAGGTCTAACCAAAGCCTGGAAACCAGCTCAGTCATGGAAGGATCTGAAAGCCACACACGTCCAGTGTAGCCTTCCGAAGAAAACTATGGCGCTTATCTATCCCAGCTATCCCACCCTCGGACGGTTGAAAGGAGAATTATTTAGATATAGAAACTGTGTGGTAGGCAAAGCTTACAGACAGAGAACATATTGGTAAGAGGAAGATATGCACACACTTATAGCAAGCAATCCTGCTTTTAGCTATACCTTTCGGGACACCCATCTGTGATCATGACACACATACACACGCTTCACCCCACAGCAGTTAGGACGGAAGTAGACGCACCTGTGTGGGCATGGATAGCTCTCAAAGCAACACAAAGGGGAGAAAGCCATGAGAGATACATCACACTCTATGCAGTTACATCATCCCCATTAAGCAAACGCTCAGTAAAATACAAAACCTGCATTTGAGAGCACAGATTTATACCTCAGCTTCCCAAGCTACCTCTGGGTGGTGGGAAGCACTGGAGAAGGATACAGAGGCTCAGCATTAATGCTGAAGAGTCTCCTTTAAAAGGAAACTACCTTGGTGCTGGTGAGATAGCCCAGTGGGTAACCGTACCTCCTGCCAAGTCTAATGACCTGAGTTCAGTCCTCAAGACCCGCATCGTAGAAGGAGAAAACCAGTTCCCAAAAACTGTCCTCTGACCTCCACATGAACATAACATGTGCATGTGCACACACATAAACATACGTACATAAATGTAAAAGAAGTAAATCATTTAGGCTAAGCAAATGTGAGCATTAACTAATTTAGTGGGCACTTCAATATAACTTTTTAATACTTTTTTATAGCGTTACATATTTTCCAAATTCAGCCAGACTAGTATTCACATCTAGAAAGCATGAAAGCATAATTCAGCACCCAGAGCAGAGCTAGGTGGTATCCGGGGAGACAAACCAAGTCCCCAGTCTCAGAGAGGACGGAGGGGCCAGAAGAATTACTCTGAAGCAATTGCTGATTCTCTTCCAGCAGCCTGCTCAAAAGCCATGCCTGCTTCCTATTGATGACTGAAGTTCTGGTCACACTCTGACCGCTGCAAATGTTTGATCCTGCTTGATAATTAAAATAACTGAACATGTCCATGGCCTCTAGCTCAGTACTTTAGGACTTCACATGTGTGGTCCCAGACAGGATGTACAAACTAACAACACAGACACTTTCCCACTCCAGGGAGAACTTTCATAAGTAGTTGTTAATCCAGACAGAAATGGCCAAACCCAAATGTCCAAAACCCTAAATGCTCTAAACTATGAACATTTGAAGCATCAATGGAACATCACAAGTAAAGATACCGTAGAAATCACTTTCAGAATGTTTTTTTAATCATACATGAAGAGCTCTGACATGCAAACTTTATTTTAGGTACTTAGGGGTTTGTTTGTTTGTTTGCAACGCATTTGAAGGAACAGAACCAGAAAAATACAATAGCCCAATAATTCTATCACATGCATTGTCAGTGCACTATTAGCTAGCATTCTGATTAGCTCAGTCCCATTCAAGCTGTGACCCAGGGATTGTTTTTAAATAGATGCATTTACATACTACGACGGTTACAAATGGTAATGGTATATCCGGTGATGACTTGAAGGGTCCTTTAGGACTGAGGAGATGCTTTGTACATGAAAGTGCTTGGTACATAAGCATGAAGACAAGAATTCAGACCCCCTGAAGCCGGACAAAGCTGGATGTGGCCCAATCACCCAGCATACCTATGGTGAGATAGGAGGCAGAGGTAGGAGAGTCCCCCAGAGCTCACAGGCCCGCTAGCCTGGTATATGCAGCTGTAAACCAAAGACCTTGCCTCCAACAAGGTGGTAAGCAAAGGTCAACATCCAAGACTATCCTCTGAGTGTCAGCCATGAGCCATGGCGAGTGCAAACCTGTATTTGCATGCACACACCTGAGCATGCACACATGCAGCAAACACACATTAAAAGACCCTTTCGATTCTGATGGAAGCTCAAGAGTCATTTGCTATGAACAGAGTACCATATAGCAAACATATGTGTCCTTGTGCTCTCTGTGGACCACACTTGCATGTTAATTCCTGCTTCCGTGTCGCTGCCGAGCTTTTTCCTTGTGGTCGAGCATTCGGGCAGGACGAGAAGTTATGCCGCCTCTCAACAGGTGCTAGATTCCTCAGACCTTGACGCTATGTCAGATTCTCACTTGGCTGTTAGCATGGCTGGAAATTAAAGTGATTTCTAACTGACCATCTCAAGAGCAAGGTTCAGAGGGCTGATGTGGTTGATCTTGGAGAGGCTACTTCAAAATCATTCCCACTTCCAGAATCTGGGATGGGTTATCCAGAAGGCTGGGTTTGATTTCTGAGTCTTCTTAATTGATCGTAGAAATCTCACTTTATCACATGCCCCACAGATTTTAGTCTGCAGGAATGCATCAAAAGGCTATTTCTATAAACACTTTTATTGATTCGTCGTTTCTGAAATCATGCGGTGTCTGAGTCATTCCTATTTTGAGCAATAGCAATTACTTATAAAAGCTGCTAGATAGTTTCTGTCAGGCTTAATTAAGCCTTCTCTACTGGAGACTGTTTCAAGAGTTTGTGAACCATTGACTGCTGATACTGGCTCATATGTTACTCACAAACTGGGGTCTCTACAGTAAGAATAACTGAGAGGCACCAACCCCTTGAAGCTGGAAGCCAGCTGACTCCTTTAGACAGATCCCATGTTTCCTTACCTCGTCCCAGTGTGGCACTGGCCTTATGGGTTATTTGTGGGTGAAAGTCGCTTCCTAACATGTTTTAAATCTCTCTCTCTCTCTCTCTCTCTCTCTCTCTCTCTCTCTCTCTCTCTCATCCACTCTCTATTTTACCTCCATCATCTTATCAATTTTAATGAGATAAAAGTACTTAAGGACAATGGAGGCCCCAGAACAGCAACGTTTGCAGGAAGCTCATTCTAATGAAGAGCTTCAAGAAAGCCTTTTTAGCATCTGTTTTCAGATTGATTTATTTTGCTTTGTGTGTGTGAGTGATTTGCCTGAATGCATAAATGTGTATCCCATGCATGCCCCGTGCCCAAGATAGTCAGAGAAGGGCATTGGATCTCCTGGAATTGGAGTGACAGATGGTTGTGAATTGCTATGTGGGTGCTAGGGACCAAACCCCGGTCCTCTGCAGTAGCAACAACTGTACTTAACCACTGGGCCATCTCTTCAGTCCCATCGTTCTTTGTTTTTTTGTTTTTTGTTTTTCTGAAACTCAGTTGTGACCAGAAGAAAGGCTAGACCTTTAGGGACACCTTTGATCACACAAAGTAGGAAAACTCTGGGGGAAGTGAGGGCTCAGAGAAGGGTCAGATATGGAATTAAACTGAGAGGCTGTGAGATTGGTGGGGCCTGTAGTGAACTGAGAAGATATGGAATGACAAAGAAATTAAGATAGAGCCGGCCAAGCTGTATGAGAACAGAGAAGTGGACGCATGGGTGTGGTCGGACAGTGCCATGGGCCGCCCAGACCGTGCCCAGGCTGTAGGAGAGAGGAGGAGGCGCGCGTGTGGTCGGACAGGGCCGTGGTGCCTGTTTGCCACAATCTGGGTCATCAGAAGTCTTGAACGATCTTGAGTGGAAGAATGACAAAATGACACCATGTCTTAAGAAGAACATCTGGGAGCACTGAAAGGAATTACTACAAGGGAAACAAAATGGGAGAAAAATGATGGGAAGAGAACTAAGAAAAGTAAACAAATAGAATAATTAGTTAAAAAACAAACAAAAAGAGACACCCCACACTCTCAAAAAAAGAAAAAAGAAAAACGAATGAAATGTGCATAGAACAAGAAAAGTAAGGCTACCACCAGATGAACAGCAGGGGGCGCTGTTGCCAGCAGCTCATTCGCTGCCTATGCGGCTATGCTGTGCCCTTTGCTTTACATGGATTTGAGGAGAGAAAGACTATTTTATCCTAAATCGGTAGTTTCTTCACATTTGAAACCACATTTGACTTACCCATTCCCAACTCTGCAGACCCCTCCAGGAAAGCCTCCCTGACTCCCAATGGCAAGTTCTATGTAATTTAAAATGTTTTATTTGAGTCTAATTTTCCAGGGATTTCATTTACACATTTTTCCCTAATTAAGCCCTGTGGTCTTGACCTAAGCCATATGATATGATTGACAGGGGACTTCAGGAATATTTTGGAAGGCAGAAATAAGAAGAGGCTAAGAAATAAGCAGAAAATCAAGTACTACAATGGCGAAACATTTGTAGACCAGACAGATGTCATGAATTGGGTCCCACAGGAAACAGGCTTTGAGGCTGCATGTGTTTGGGCATCTTTGGAGAGAAGGAATGCCAGGGACAACCCTACTGGGCATGGGGAGCACAACAGAGCCCTCAGCTGATACTGAGCCAGGAGCCAAGATGGCCTTTCAGTGGGTCCCAGTGAGGCAAAGTGCCAGGGCTTTCTCACACCTCCACCAAGCTGCCATTAAATGTTGGCTACCCTGAGAATGGGGCAGGAATTTTAGCAGAACAGCTTCCTGCCACCAGTGCCAGGCCCTGAGCAGGAACTTAGCTGTGACTCTCTGACTTCATTCCTCCAGGGGATCGATTGAAACACCATAGTGCAGTATCTGCCACATCAGTGGTGTGTGGGCATGTGTGTGTGTGTACATATATGTATGTATATGTACACACACACGCGTACACACACACACACACATACATGTACATACGAACACAGATGTTGTAAATCACCAGGTAGGTGCTGGGGACCAAACCCAGTCCTCTGAAGCCTCTGAAGTAGCAACAACTGCTATTAACCACTGGGCCATCTCTTCAGCTCCATCTTTCTTTGGAAACTCAATTATGACCAGAAGAAAAGCTAGACCGGGTATATGTGTGACCTGAACAAGGACAATGCCAACAGGCATAATAACATGAGAGGGGGCATCTCAAAGGACCCTGCCCCTAGACAAGAAACTATAAGCAACTAAGGAATGCTAAGAGTAGAAGAAGTAGTTTTCCCCAGTGATGTGTTCCCTACTTGGTGAACGGATGACAAGTATTCATCCCTGAAACCATAGCCATACAAGCAACATTAAACAGACTCAGTGGGTTGGTTCTAATTGTATATGTATATGTAATAATTAAGGAAAAGAAGCCAGAAATTTGAGTGGGAGCACAGGGTAGGGGAGGTGATGGGATCATGGGAGGAGCTGGGGGAAGGAGAGGGAACAAGGATCGTGTTTTAATTTTAAAAGAAGAAGAAAATATGTTTTTAATACCTCCTCTCAATGTGCAAACACCTACATTTATATTTGGGAACAAAACATCTCAAAGTGCTGTTTTGGTGGGGCGTGGGACATCCGGTAAAACTGTCAGTGTTGCGTTGCTGCAGAGGGGCAGCCTTAGTTCTTCATGAAAGTAATCAATACGGGAGGCATTTCATGCACGCTCAGTGGTAATATGTGCTTGGGGTGCACTTGATGTCAACGTGTAAATCCTTATTACTTTGCACCTATCTTCTTTTTTGTGATGCCTGTTCAAACCGAAGTCTGGTCTGACTTTCCTGCTTTGGTCTAAACAAAGGCCATGGATTGCCATCACTGGCCAAGAATTTAAATATGGCACTGTGAAGTTACTCTGTAAGTCCTTTGCAGAGATGCTGCCAACCTTGTATGCAGAGGCAGGCGTGTGCCAGAATTACTAGAGAGTAGCAGGAAGCCTCCCAAAGAAGCAGAGTCCCAGTGACTGGTGGAATACAGGCAGAATTGCTTTTCGAGGTGTCTCTGGGTTGCCAGAGTGAAATCCTTTTCTAATGGCCAGAAGTCACCTTTGATGAGTCTGTCTATTCAGCGGGGAATTTAGAGTCAAAGTCCCCTGGTAGATGAGCTGAGAGTGCAATAGGCTAAAGCTCAGAAGGAAAGATCATCTTAGGGAAAGTAGGAAGTGCCACATAGGGATGGAAGAAAGGGAAGTAGGAAGCGTCGTGTAGCGATGGCAGCTGTTTAAAATGTCACAACCAAATGAGGAGAGAACAGGAACCTGCAGGACAGCATTAGGGGCCAGAGATCAGGGGTTCTACGAGAAATCCCTGATCCTCAGATCTTTATCTCGCTTATTTTTATTACCATATCCAGTACTCTTGGAAAATGGCCTTGAGCTTACTTGGTGGGTATCCTGTAAGCAGGAACGTGGACATATGATTCTATGTCTCTCTTATCTATGCATGAAATGAGCATTCATTAGCTATGTTCTTAAGCAAGAAGCTTGATGTACAAGGTGAGGAAGAATCAGCATCTGCCTGAAGGGAGCTCACAGTCAGGGCAAGGGAACAGAATAACGGAGGACAGAGTTAGGGGAAAGAAGGGTGGAATTAGGGTGGCACAGACGCAGTCCCTAGGCACAGCGAGGAGAGGGTGGGGGGCTTCCTGAAGGGGGTCTGGAGAACTCTGCAAGATTAGAAATAGACAAATCCAGTAATCTCCCCCCCCTTAATTGTGGCAAATCTCTCTACTTAGGTCTTTGTGTCCTATGAGAAGACTTTTGTGCAGTTTCCCATGAAGATATTATCTACTGTACATTATGTACTTGTACTGGCTAGTTTTGTGTGTCAACTTGACACAAGCTGGAGTTATCACAGAGAAAGGAGTTTTAGCTGGGAAAATGCCTCCATGAGATCCAGCAGTAAGGCATTTTCTCAATTAGTGATCAAGGGGGGAGGCCTCTTGTGGGTGGTACCATCTGTGGGCTGGTAATCTTGGGCTCTATAAGAAAGCAAGCTGAGCAAGCCAGGAGAAGCAAGCAAGCCAGTAAGCAGCATTCCTCCATGGCCTCTGCATCAGCTCCTGATCCCTGACCTGCTTGAGATCCAGTCCTGACTTCCTTTTGTGATGAACAGCAGCATGGAAGTGTAAGCCAAATAAACCCTTTCCTCCCCAACTTGCATCTTGGTCATGATGTTTGTGCAGGAATAGAAACCCTGACTAAGACAGTACTGTACCTAAACACATCATAGTTTCTGTTGCTTTTTAGAGGAACGTTTTATTATATATCCTATTGCTGTTAATTATAGAAAATACACCTGAGTTTGAAGTACTTCTGTCCTGCGACATCATTGTACTCTCCAACAGAATCTAAGAATGGAGCCTGTATTGTTTAGATAAACAATCTCATCTGAAAACAGTGACACACAATGCTGTATTTTCCAGCCACTGTGTATATTTCTTTTCTGTGTGCTCACAATATTCCAATAGTTCACTAGGCTATGAATCCTCAAGGAAGTTATCTGTTGGAAAATGTGCTAACCCATGACATCAGAACCCTCATGATCCAGTCACTTCCCAGATGCCTCACCTGAACACAGCTACACTAGGACCAACCTTTCACATGAGCTAGGAGGGACATTCTATATCCAATCCACACTGATGGACAACTTGTCTTCTCTCTGTCTCTGTCTTTT
This sequence comes from Uromys caudimaculatus, assembly GCA_028551405.1. Lineage (NCBI taxonomy): Eukaryota > Metazoa > Chordata > Mammalia > Rodentia > Muridae > Uromys > Uromys caudimaculatus. The sequence goes on from CM052706.1 coordinate 58,261,540, forward strand.
TCTCTCTGTCTCTCTGTCTGTCTCTCTCTCTGTGTCTCTCTGTCTGTCTCTGTCTCTCTCTCTGTGTCTCTCTGTCTGTCTCTGTCTCTCTCTGTGTGTCTCTCTGTCTGTCTCTGTCTGTCTCTGCCTCACTGTCTCTCTCTGTCTCTGCCTCTCTGTCTCTCTCTGTCTCTGTCTCTCTCCTGTCTCTCTCCTGTCTCTCTCTCTCTCTCTCTCTCTCTCTCTCTCTCTCTCTCTCTCTCTCTCTCTCTCCTATGTATATGCACATATGTTCACATTGGTGTGTATGCAGGTGTATGTGTGTTCTCATGAGTGTAGAAGCCAGAGGCCAGCCTTGAATGTCATTCCTCAGTCACCATCCTCTTGGTTTGTTGAGACCGAGTACCTTGGGGCTCGTTCATTCATCCAGGCTGACTGGCCAGTGAAGCCCAAGGAGCCTCCTTTCTCCGCCCCCCCCCCCCCCAGTACTGGGATTAGATGACATCATGCCCAGCATCTCATCGTGCCCAGCTTCCTGTTTGTTTTTCAGTGGTTGCCAGGGATTGAACTCAGTACCCATAGTAACCCTTAGCACTTGTGGCTGCACGGCAGTTCTACCAACTGAGCCATCTCCCCTGCCCACTTTCCTGTGTCTATAATTGAGAACAAACTTTTTGAATGTTGGATCTGGTGTTTGAGAAGGGGGAGGTGTCACCTTAGGTGACTATCTTATCACTGAAGTGGCCAATAATCCTGATCTGTCCAAGTTTTCTGTGTGTCATGCCTAGATTTATTTTATTTAGGTGATCATTGAAGAAAAGGAAAATACCCACCTGGGGGTTACAGGATGCTAACTAGTGTCCCTACTGCTGCTGCAGGAGAGCCACCATCACTGGGCTGGCAGAATCTGTTCCTGGGAAAGGAACCTAGGTGCTCCTTCTCCTCACTGAATCGCTTGTTGGAAGGACAGGTTCTTGAGAGGCAAGTGTTTAGCTTCTGTGGGTTTGTGTAGCATAAACTCCCTGTCATCTTTACCTGGGACCAAGACAATGACTCTCAGCTCTGCCCCTAGCTTTTCTTGGTTCCCCAGGCAGCCAAGGGTCAGTGCTTCTGAAATGACTTCTTTGGAGAAAATCCAAGTTGCGCTAAGCTTAGGCTATATTTCCATGCCCTTGGCTGCAAGTAGCAGGTCTCTCACTAAACAAGGAGTAAGATTAGCTCTTAGAGGGACATAGATATCATATAGCTCATGACAGCCTCCCAGAGAGCTTGCTGAAAGCTGCAAGGAGTCCAGAAGTCTCTTATGAGGACCACCTGCTGAAGCCAGGCTGGGAATAGTACTGAGGGGTGTGGTAAAAGTCTTCTGAACCTTAAAAAAAAAACTCCCCTGAGTGAGAATTTTCAGTGTTTTCAGTGGATGCACTGTGGCTGCCGGGAGCAGTGGGAAAGGGCTTCGGGTTCAGAATGAAGGTTTCCCTAGTTGAGCTGTGTCTTTCTCCACTTAGGGCAGAGAGGAGGCATTTAAAAAGTTTCATCTCCTGGTTCTAGGCAGAATTTTGGTTTTAAAATACAATGGAAGGCAAGTGGGAACCACGCGCATACTGCATGCCCAGAAAGACAGTATTTTAGAGGAGACCACACCAAGATAACCAGACAGATATTCAGCAGACCTTTGAGTATTCCAGCTTCTCCTCCAGTAGTCTTGTCACTGTGACCCCTTTAATATTGTGTAACAACCCTGTGTGTTTTTCATCTCCGTAGTAAATATGAGAATGCCTGGGATGAAAACAGCTAACTTATCCAAGGTTGCATGGGAGCCAAGAAGCAGAATGCAGGTCTTGAGCTGAGGTGTGCCAGGCCTAGCCCCACTTCAGAGGAGATCAGGGTGTGTACATGAGCCTCCAGCAGTCCTGTTCAAAGGCAGCTTCTTTCTGAGTGCATCTGCAGAGGGACCTGGTGCTTTACATCTGTCACAGGCAACCAGGTGATGCTGCTTCCAGTGACCCTCAGGTGACACTTGGACTATGAAGAAAGCTGATGTACATGAAAAACTGACCATCCATCTTGGTCAAGTTTCTCAGACATCTTTGATGGTTCTGTATCTCTGGGCTAGCTAGTTTTACGTCAGCTTGACATAAGCTAGAGTCATCTGAAAGAGGGAATCAACTGAGAAAAAGGCTTCCATAATGTCCAGCTATAAGGCATTTTCTTAATAAGTGATCAGTATGTGAGGGCCCAGCCCATGCTGGTGGCCCTGGATTCTATAAGAAAGCAGGGTGAGCAAACCATGGTGAGCAAGCCAGTAAGCAGCACCTCTCCATGGCCTCTGCATCAGCTCCTGCCTCCAGATTTCAGCTCTTGAGTTTCTGCCCCAGTCTTCAGTGGTCAACTGTAATGTGGAAGTATAAGCCAAATACCCCACCCTGACCCCTGCAACTTGCTTTTGGTCATGATGTTTCATGGCAGCAATAGAAATCTTAAGTAGGACACCCTGAGAAATCTGAGAGTTGACCCTGATATCCCTACAATTGTAGGGAATCCTCCACCTTGTCTCTAGGCTGCTTATCCTGTTAGGGCATGAGAGAGGCCTCCCTGGGAATAAGAAATGGGCCAACGGTGATAGACAGGTAGATGGACTTCTAGTCACTCTGCTCATATTTACTGAGTTTGCAATGAGCAGGAGGCCGTTCTTAGCATCTGAATGAGAAGACAAGTAAGACCCTTTTGTATCTAATACAGTGGGTCTAAACCAAAACAGTTACCCCAAGATTTGGACATGTGTCTGTCTGACAGCTCTTCTGGCCCAGAGAAGACTCTGGCATGCCCTACCCCGTTAGCCTCTCTGTTCAGTCTGACACCAGCCTGGTTCCATGGGAACAGGCAGAACAGTGACTGCCTCTGGCAGAAAGGTTCCTTCCGTGGGAAGGAGGCTCCAGAACTGGCTGTGGAACAGTCAAGAACCCCTGCCCCATCAGCCTAAAGCAAGACAGTTGGCTGGTTTTGTGTCTCGAGGCTCAGTGGGAACGGTGACAAAGAATTCCTTGTCCAAAGGAGAGCAGCCTGGTGGTAGAAGTGACCATTTCCTAAGACGCCACTGAAAGACCTGTGCACCCAGTGCCTTCCCCAGCTGTCCCTCCACCTGCCTCCTACTGTAGTCCTTCTGGATACACTCAAACACCCCCTCTTCAACTGGCCAAGCAAAAGGAAGCCATCCCATCCCCTCACACATGGTTTGGTGTCTTCTCAGCCCTGACTACTTGTTGCAATTTTGTTTTTCCTTTTTCAATGTTGTTCACTGAGGAGGGTGCACATTTCTGTGTATAGATGGGCACATATCTGTGGGAGTGTGTACATTTGTGTTTGCATGCATGTGGAAGGCCAGAAGTCGATGTTGGTAATCATCTCCATCAGTCTTTGAGGCAGGGTCCCTCAGTGACATCCAGAGCTCACCAATATGGCTCTAGTCTCCCGGGCCAGCTCTGGAGTTCCTCCGTCTCTACCTCCCAAGGCTGGATTTCCAGGTGGACCACTGTGTCCAGCTGGTCTTTAAGTGGGCTTCTGGGGGTTCACACTTCCATGGCAAGTGTTTTAGCTGCTGTGTTATCTCCCCAGCCATTTTTGAGGCAGGGTCAGCCTGTCCTCACACTGAGCATGTCCTTAAGGATGACCTCAGATCTTCCTGCCTCCGCTTTGGGTGCTAGGGTCATATGGTGTGGTTCTTAGGTCTGTTAATTGTCCATTGGTCAGAGCTGGAGACATGACACATAGCATGATTTGTAGCTCCCCCCTCCCCAGTTATTCCTTTGTGACATTGATTGACATGCTTTCTTCCCCTCCAGATCTGCCCTCATGCCATATCTCAAACCCATAGTTTCCAGGCTCCCTGTAAGCTTCTCTTTGGTTTTTTATGTGCCCTGTCCCCATCCAGATCAAAGCCAATGTGTCCTTCAGGCTGGCTGGCCACACAGCCTCAGTGCTTTCTGGCTCATTTCATCTGTGCTTTGCCCACACAACAGGGTAGGAACATCTGGGCTCTTGGATCCTTGGAAGCACCTTTGCACCCAAGGCCCGTGTGGCCAGGGTCCTGTGTGCTCCCAGAGGGGCCTCTGTCCCCCCTTGGCCAGCTTTCTATATCCTGCCTCAAGTTTGAATGTCTGGATATCTTCTACTTTCCAGGTCTCAGCCGTATGTGTCTTTGAAAGCTGGCTCTGTTTCTATCACAGTCTTCCTTTTATTTAAATGTGTGCTATCTAACTATACTCTAAAGCATCCCCCACTGTAAAACAGAAACTAAACAGACCAAAAATAAATAAAGAGATAGATCACCCTTTAATCAGTGCTCACTGTCTTCATGGGGGCTTCAGAGGACTCTTCTTAGGGAAGGGATGGCACATGGCTGTCTGCAGGGAGGGAAGCAGGCATGTTAACTTGGCTTGGAGCACCGCTCTGTCTTGTCACGGCACTGCCTTTGATCTTTAATTTGAGCAGTTCTAGGCAGGGCTCTGTGCACTCTGAAAACACGCTGTGTGATTGAAAAATGTGCACTGCATCAGCCAAAACATTTGTTTATATTTTACCCACAATTTCAGGGTTCTTGTTTCTTGTCATGCTTTCCCTGAGAACTTTCTTTATGTAATTAAAGAGGTGTGAGTGCTCTGAACATGACTGTGCAGGGGAATGTGAAGCCTGCCTCCTTGGTCTGAAGACAGAGAGAGGCTCTCTCAAGCATGGAGTCCACAAGACATGACTAATCGACCTCCAAGTGTGAAGTCCACAGGACATGACTAATCGACCTCCACTGCATTGTTTGAGGATGGTCACAGGAAGCTGGGAATGTAGCTCAGTGGTGTGTGCCTTACTTTGCATGCAAGTACTTTGCATACCCTTTTACAGGGCTCTGAAAAAAAAGGAAGGAAGGAAGGAAGGAAGGAAGGAAGGAAGGAAGGAAGGAAGGAAGGAAGGAAGGAAGGAAGAAAGAGAAAGAAAGAAAGAAAGAAAGAAAGAAAGAAAGAAAGAAAGAAAGAAAGAAAGAAAGAAAGAAAGAAGGAAAGAGGATGATAACATCAACCCATGATACCCAGGGAAGAAAGAGCCTCACAAAGACAGAGGCCTCTAAGCAGAGCCCTAGTGTCCCTTGCGAAATTAAACTCATGAATGTGTGTCTCCGTTTCCAACAGTAACCCCTCCATAGTACCATCCCACTTGCCAGAGATGCCCTATGCATTGCAGAATGCTCATCAGCATCACAGCCTCTGTCCACCAGATGCCCGTAGCGTATGCTCCCTTGCTGCCAGTTGTAGAATCAAACTTATCTCCAGACATTTCCAAATGCGGCCTGGGGTGCTTCAAATTCCCCCAGTTAAGAGGGCTTGGGCCATTTTAGTTTTCATTAACTAGGGAGTTGGGAAGGGAAGGGGAGGGGAGGGGAGAGGAGGGAAGAGAGACAAACAGCCTTACCAAATACCTGTGTCTCTTTTCCTGGCCTTGTTTAGTGGCTGGTGGAGCTCATGAGATGAAGAAGGCCTATGCCTTTTTCTCCTTCTAGGGTATCAGGAAAGGAAGAGGAGTGGAGATTGGATGACAGCTCACATCCAGTATCACACTTAGCTTCAGCTATCAGATTGACACAAACCTAGAGTCATCTGGGAAAGAGGAACCTCAGTTGAGAAATTGCTTTCATCAGATTGGCCTGTGACCATGTCTGTGAGGCATTTCTCTTTATTGTTAATTGGTGTAGGAGAGCCTAGCTCACTGTGGGCGGTTCCATCCCTAGGCAGGCGAACCTGAACTAACTGGTAAGCAGGACTCCTTCATGGTGGCTGTTTCAGTGTCTACCTGCAGGCTCCTGTCTTGAGCTGCTGTGACTTCACTCCATGATGGAGGGGAACCTGTAAAATTAGATAAACCATTTTCTCCCCAGGTTGTTTTTAGTCTTGGTGTTTATCACAGCAGCAGAAAGCAAAGAACAGCCAGTCTGTAAGAGGAGGGTCCCAACGAGAAAGAAAGGGTCTTAGGCACCAGAAGACTGTGAGGCTCAACAAACAAACAAACAAACAAAACACGCAGAGATAGGGCTCTGTTGTGTAGCAGTCAGCCCCCCTCAGTGCCCACAGCTCTAGTTAACTGGGAATTAGGAAATGCTTCAGAGGGTTAATGAAGGGCAGCAGCTCAGTTGGTAAAGTGCTTGCAGTGTAAGGAGGAGAACCTGAGCTCAGTCCCTAGCACTCATGTAGAAAATCTAGGTACAGTGATGTGGTCTTGTAATCCCAGCTC
>CM052706.1:58267891-58270391 GCA_028551405.1 Uromys caudimaculatus
CCCTCTCTCTCTCTCTCTCTCTCTCTCTCTCTCTCTCTCTCTCTCTCTCTCTCTCTCTCTCACACACACATACACACAGAGAGAGAGAGAGAGAGAGAGAGATTCGGGCATCTTGTAACAGCCCACTGTTTGCCTCTGTGATGTATAAGATTCATCATCAAGAGAGAAGCCAAGCAATAGGATTCTTCGGTTTCTAGGTTTCCAATCACACCACCCAGGACCCCAAGCTACAGAGGACCCCAAGCTACAGATATGTGATCACTTCACACTGTTATTTCTACTATCACAGGGAGATGGCGTGTTTAGCTTCTGTACTCATGTCTTATTAACTAAAATAGCTTAGGGAAATGAATGACTTGACCTCACTGGGCCTCAGTTTTCCCATCTACCAAGTGAGTAACCTCAGACCCACTTCCGAGCTGACAAAAGAATTGAATAAGATAACCCGGCAAGCACTAGGGGGCGCTCCAGAGACATCTGCTCCTATTGCTAGCTATTCTTGGGCACCAACATGAGGGCTCAGGAAGTCCTGCTCTGTGTTCCATGGAGGTGTTCTCTAAATGTCTGCTTCCCCCTTCCTGCCTCTGTTGGCATTGCCAGAGCTCTGGGCCACCTTCCTGTAATGTCTACCTTTCTCTGCCACTCAACTGACCTTTGTCCAGGTGTTTCTAGAGTCATTGACTACTCACGACCATTTCCTGAGGTTTTCTGCAACCAACAGGCTAAAATCCAAATGCCATATGGTCAGAATAGAATCCTTAGGCAACTCTGTGGTTCCCCAGCATGCTGGAATCATTAGCAGTGGTTCCCATGACCAAAGAGTGCTGACTGGCTTTCCATGCCTGGGTTCTGAATGCCTGTCTGTTTTCAAGCCACTCTCAGTGTTGGTCAAATGAACTTCCCTGTCCACAGTTTATGTGTTTTGGGCCAAAATGATGCACTTTTTCCCCCCTGTTATGTTTTAAACACAACATTTAGTTTTCCCAATGAGCACTAGGCATGGTTTGGAAGAATCCCTTGGCCATGATTAATTTCTCTCTGGCATCCCATGTCGGACCTTGTGTATTACCCCTAACAAGACAACTTCACAAGCAGCTTCCACATGGGACCCCCCCCACCCCCGGCAACACAGATGATGGAGGCTAGTTTGTGAGTGAGGGGAGGTTGAAATCAAGGTTCTTTCTGCTCTTGTCCTGCCTGTCCCTGCCACAAGCCCACAAACCACAAGCTGTGTATGAGGAAATTGTCTTATACAGTTATTTGATTCAGGTCTCCACAGATCGACATCTTACTTGAAGCTTGCCTTTTATCTGAAAGTGATGTTAGGAAGGAAAGGAGAGAGGTAAAGGAGACCACTCAGTAGGGAAAGTGCCCGCTGTGCAAGCATGAGGACCTGGGTTCTAATCCATCCTAAAAGCTGAGTGAGGTAGACCTACACTGGAGGGGACAGAAACAAACAAATGCTTGGAACTCGTTGACCTATCAGCCTGGCCAAATCAATGAGCTCTGGGTGCAGGGGGAGACCCTGTCCAAAATACAAGATGAAAAGCAACCCAAGACAATACCTGACAGTGACTTCCAGCACAAACAAATGTGCCCACACCTGCATCAGCACACACACAGACGTGCACATTAGCACATGCATGCACATATACACAGACAAATTGCTTCAAAATCAAGCTCTCAGGGACTTCTGGATCTTGGTTAACCTTCAGCAGGCAAATGCTCCCAGAAATATTTTCCTGGTGCCTCTGAAAGTTAGACTCTTCAAATCTTGACCTTTGTCACTGTTATCTGTTGGACACCAATGACCACCCTCACCTTGGAGAGAGACCCCACTGAAGGTCGAGTCAGATTTGAATAGAACACACAGTGCCTCGCTGCAGCCAGCTGTGGTGGTTTGAATGATGGGACCCCCTGTAAATCTCTGTATTTGAGTGCTATTCAGGAAGGGTTAGGAGGTGTGGCCTTGCTGAAAGAAGTATGTCCCTGGGGGTGGATTTTGAGGTTCAAGACTCAGGCCCTTTTAAATATGTTCCCTCTGCCTCCTGCTCCCAGTTTAAGATGTGAGCTCTCAGCTCTTGCTACCCTCAGTCTTTGCTCCACCATCATGAACTCTAATCTCTAGAATCGTAAGCCTAATTAATCACTTTCTTTTATAAGTTGCCTTGGTCATGGTCTTTTACCACAGTGGTAGAAAATTGTTTTACCACTATGTTAAATGCATTTTTATTTTAATTAACATGTAGCAGTTGTCAGTGTGTATAGAGTAGAGTGTAGTGTGACATCAAAATGTATGCCTTTAAGATGAAGACTATTGTCTTATCTGTCCCCTCCAGCAAGCATCATTTCTGCATAGTGGGAGCATTCAAAACTATCCCTTTCTCTCTCTCTCTCTCTCTCTCTCTCTCTCTCTCTCTCTCTCTCTCTCTCTTCCAAGCTACATTATGTTAATGGTAGGTAGCCTACCATGCTGCAGAACAAGTTGTCCTTCTCAGAG
>CM052706.1:58275391-58342451 GCA_028551405.1 Uromys caudimaculatus
AGTGATAAAGTCATCTGATGACAACCTCTGGCCTGCACTCACATGCACATATGCACACACACGAACATGTGCACGTGTACGCGACATAGGCTCATACTCAAAGAAAAGCTCTGCATAGTTGTGACTTACAGAATGTGACTGCTGTTCTTTTGTGTGGTGCTGTGATGATGGGGTGTGGTGATGGGTGTGCTCACAGGGTGTGGTCACAGGGTGTGGTGATGGGTGTGGCTGGTGATGGGTGTGGGGATGGGATGTGGTCACAGTGTTGTGATGCTGGGTGTGGTCACAGGGTGTGGTGGTGATGGGTGTGGTCACAGGGTGTGGTGGTGATGGGTGTGGTCACGGGGTGTGGGAATGGGTGTGGCCGCAGGGTGTGGCGGTAGGTATGGTGCTGTGGTGATGGAGTGTGGTGGTGTAGGGATGGGGATTCCGTGGTGTGCTGAAGGAGGACATACATATGTGCTGCAGGATAACAGGTATCTCTGCCTTATTGACTTCAGACAGCGTCTGAAACTGACCTGGAAGCTTGCTGTTCTAGCAAGGCTGGCAAGCCCTGGAGCACTCAGGATCTGCCTGTGTCAGCCCACAGTGCTGGGGAGTTGGGGGTGGCATTGACAGTGATAATCATTTGATAAGGAAAGAAATAGAGTATATGAAATTCTCAAAGACTTAATAACGAATACCATGTTTTCAAAAACCAAGTTACTAAATGAAATAGAACACATCCAAAGGAATGTGAAGGCCCAGTCTGTTGGACTCACACTTGGGGGAGGGGGATCTGCATTAGACTCTTTTTTGCAACAGAAAGTATTTAGAAAGCTTTCTGTGCAGGGCTGCAGGCAGCGTGTGTGTGCAGCTGAGAAGATACAGCTCAAAGCCTGGTGCTTCCTGCTGGGCTTCAGGGGAAGGCCTGGTGATGGGGAGGTGACTCCCGGCTCTAACCCAGGCCCTTCTTGCTCCTCCTCCCACCCTGGGGCTGCCTAGGCTGCAGGTATTCTGGCACCAGACTGTCTCTTGTCTGTTCACCACCATCTTTCCTGTTCCAACCCCTCCACTGGCCTTCCCTCCTCAGGTTCCACCTTCTCTCTCTGCCGATGGCATTTGGGATTCAGATGAGGGCTTTTGGTCGCAGCTAAGCCTCCCTCCTCTACTAAATCTGGAGTATGTAGTTTCACCCTGGTAGATATTCAGTAGACACCCATCCTCCTTTCTGTCGTGCTGCTGTGAGCCCACGAGCACCCCTCCTGACCTCTCTGCCGAGTAAGGGCAGCCTTGCCAACAGCTCCAGGTGACCGGAGGCATCACTTACTGAAAGTGAATCTTTGTCACTTCTCCACGCTGTGCTTGGCTCTGTACTAATGCTTGTTTACGTTGGTTCTCCAGGAGAAATGCTTCTCCCTTTGTCCTTCTCTATTGCCTGCACTGCAGTCTCTAAAGTGCCCGAAGTCCCTTCTCCAACTGGCCGGCTGTCTAAGGCAGCCATTGTTTAAGTTAGGAATGGATAAAAGCTGTTTGTATCTCTTTGAATTTGCTATGCTTGCTTTCACTTGACTTTAAATAAAACATAATAACATTGAGTTCCTCCCACGCGCCAATGCCTTCTATAAGCAAAGAGACCCATTACTGTCAGAAAACTAACTCAGAACATTTAGAATATACATGTATTAATTACTGCCACTAGTTGGTATGTCTTACCTCCTTAACAAAGCATTTGCTGTCAAGCATTGAAGACAACGGATCATTCTCAAAAGGTCTGCATTTGCAAAGTTACATACACCTGGGATGAAATGGTCCTGAAGCTGCTGCAGCCAGGGCATTAGCTTTTCCCCATCTGGAATCAGGGATCCAAGTGTATGCATAATGGCTAGGAGGAAATGATTAGCTTGTTTAAGTGACAGGTAACATCAGGAAGTCTTCTGAGCCCAAGGAATGACATGCTGACAGCAGCACCTTGGAAAGATAACTCTCACATGCACACGCAGAATAGATTACCTCAACCATGAAGCTTTGCCTTGCTGACGAGTCCACATCTGGGGGCATGATTTAAAAGCTCATAAATATGATTAGGATTTTAAGGAAGGGACTGGAGAAAATTGAGAACGTCAAGATTCCATCAAGGAAGGTGAAGGATCAGTATTTATCCACCTGGTTAACATGTCCCAGATATTGATTGTCACAAGTTCGTATCCTAGGTGTGGTCACTGGAAAGCACACACATGCAGGTGTCATGTCTGCCATTACCCTACCTTTTGGGTTAGAGTTACAAAAGAAAGGAAATACTCTGCCAGCATGAGTGTTGTTCATCTGGTTGCCACCTGCATCACTGTTCTGGAGCACACTGACTTTGACAGACAGCCCTGTTCTTAGCCATCCTTCAAAAGGTGTATAAAGGAGCCTCCTTCATGTTTAACTATGTTAGCCAAATGCCTGCCTTCTGAGAATGCATGAAGTGCAGTGTCTGTATTACCTAGTGAAATAAACGTTCATATTGGATGTGTATATGGTTAGAAAAAAGAATAAGGAGGAGTTATCTCTAATTTCATGGTGACTATCAGAGCCTAAATGAGTAAGCGCTTAGAGTGGGCCATAACGTCTCTGGAAGTTTCCATTCCCAGAAAGAAAAATGAGAAAACTAGTCAGGATTTCAGTGAGAACTTTGGGACCTATGAAATTCAGCATAGGAGGAAGGTTTTGTGTGATATTCGTCCCACCACAGGAGTGATGGGTAGATATGTCAGAGGTTTTCACAGAAGCTATAAAACGGAGAAGCTGAAGAAGAGACTGTTATGTTATAGTCAGTCCTTGTGTGAGGGAAAGCCTTGAGCTGGGAGCTAAGCCTATGTGGTTGGATCTTAGGGAGAACTGGCAAACAGCCCAAGAAATATAAAGTATGTGTGCCCCTTGTGCAAGCAGCAACCAGGCTTTATTCTTACTGGGGAAGAGGAATTTCCACTGTCCAACCAGCAGAAAAGGAGCTCGGGGTTCCGGAGCCATAAGGCCCTTACCTGTACCTCACAGCCACCTCCCTTGTGTGACCTTTGATATAAAACCTCTCTGAACTTTACTACAAGTAAGAAGAATGATTCCTACCTCTCAAAATTCTTGAGACTTCAAAAGAATGGTATGTGAGATTTTGAGACCATGATGGGTGCTCCAGGCAAGAACTGTTACGTATATAACTGTCACATACATTCCTGCGACTTCCTACCACCCAGTTTTCCAAGGGATGCTTGAAGCTCTGAACATCTACAGTTTATCTAAAGGCTGTGATCCAGCATGCCTGAGTTACAGGCTCCCTCTGACTCCCTCCCTTGCTGTTCCTAAGTCAGCATGATCTCTGTTCTCTGATTGGAGACTTATCATAGCTGGCCTCCAAGAAAAAAATGGGAATTTCACACTTAAAACTCCATTTTAAAAACAAAAATAAATGCTAAAGAGATATCTTCATTGTCAAAGTACCTGGCATGAGTTCAGATCCTTAGCACCAGCAATAAAAGCTAGGCATGGTGGTAATCGCACACAGGAGAGGCAAAGACAGGAGGGTCCTGTGGAGCTTGCTGCCAGCCACTCTAGCCAACTGCTGAGCTCCAGATACAGAGAGAGAACCTGCCTCAATAAACAAGGCAAAGGGACCGGAGGGATGGTTCAGTAGTTAAGGGCACGTTGCTCTTCTAGAGAACCTGGGCTCAATTCCCAGCACCCACATGGTGGCTCATAACCATCTGTAACTCCCATTCCAGCCTCTGTTAGCTACTCACACATGGTGCACAGACAGACATGCAGGCAAAAGGCCCTTATACATAAAATAAAAATTAATTAAAAAAAAAAAGCAAGATGAAGAAGGATGAAGGAAGACATTCAACATCAACATCTGGGCTCCACTTGCACACCCTCACATGTGCACATGAACCTGCATGCACAGACATGCACACACGTACTGTAAGAAAAAAAGGTATAAGGGATTATTCTGAAGAGGAAGATTGCATAATTCAATTATACTCTAAATGAAATAACAGAAGTGATTTTTTAAAAATCTCCAGAAATCTTGTTCACCATTATCCCGGAACATTGCCAATGTAAATTGGTCCCTGTGATTATAACTGTGCTATCACTGGCTGAAAACCCCACCTGAGAGCCATGGTGAACAGAAGTGGAATTTCAGGGGACCATACACATAGACCAGCCCTCTTTTTGGTGCAGAGGTATGTGTGCCTTGTGTGGGTTAAAGCAGCCAGATTCCCAATGAGCTGAGAACTGAGGGAATCATAGGGAGCCTCTCAAGCATAGGGCAGAGCACGTTCCTCCTCCTTAGCTCCTCCCCCATGCCAGTCCTGAACAGCTACCTTCACCTGCCTGGTCTATTACGCCTCACAGGAGGTCTGTGAATTATCCTTCAATGCTGCCATTTTACAGATAGCAATGTCACTTGTGGCTGTATGATATGTTGGGAACATTCTTGGGTCAGCAGCCATAGATCTAGAGAAAGACTCTCAAAAGTACAGGCCCACTGAGGAGACTTCTTCAGGTTGTGGAATTGGAGAGAGACCAGGACCTAAAGCCCAAACTCTTAAGGCAGGTAGATAGGTACAAGCCTAGATGGAGCCTTCAGTGACAATTTGGCAGATCTGGGAAGTGGAGGTGTTTTAAGTCACAGCAGGTGAACTTAGATTCAAGGTCACCACCCTCCTGCTCCTCTCCCTCACACTTGGGACTTCTCAGTGTCTCTGCACCCACTCCTTTTCCCTCCTGCCTTTTCCCTCTGTCCTTCCCTCCTTTCCAGCCTTGGAGAGCAGGCTTTTCTTTATTGTTGTATGTTTTGCATGCTGGAGGTCAAACCTAGGACCTCACACATACTAGGCAAGTGCCGTACCACTCAGTAGTATCTCTAGCCTGAAGCCAGTCCTTCCCCTGTGGCTTACGTCATGTTAAACATTGTCTGTTATCTTCCTGCCATACTTTCTGCCGATCCCCAGTCCTCAGACTCACATCGCCCACCCAGCCAGTTCATGCAATCTGAAAGGAGTGTCTGCCATTTACAAGGGGCAGCTATGTGCCAGTGTAGATGAAACTGCCATCGCCTGGTCAAAGGAGCATAATTAAGGAGGGAAGGAGGTAGACCATTTGACTGGGAAACAGTCAAACCCGAGCTGAGGGAGGAGGACACCATGGGGACATGAGAAGGAGGCTGTAGGCACGAAGCCCTCAGCCAGCCAACTTGGAGAAGTCCCTTCACTTCCTAGGACTTTGTTTCTTTGTTTGTAGAGAAGGGGGCTCACTCCATATCCTTCTTCAGCTTCTCAGAGGGATGAGATTTCCAACATGTCCTCTCTCCACCTTTGCCCCCATTATAAATATCACAGCTGGAAGAAAGCTTTCCAAAGGCATTTTGTTTTCCATTTGAAGCCAAAGAGTGATCACTTTGTGTTGTCTTAGTTTTGACTGGATAGAGACTTGGTTGTCATTTAGAGGGCTGGGGTGCAACTTGAGTAAAGAAGGAAGAGTGTACAGTAAACAGAAAGTAACCTAGCAGGTCAAATGATCCCAGACTGTAGCAGCTTCGGCCTCCCTGAGTGCCTCAAAAAGAGAAAGAATTCTTTTAAATTGTCTATGGAGAAACTTGTGAAAAAGCACCAATCTCTACATCCTGCTTATTAACCTAAAAATGCATAGAGCAAAGGGTATTGATTGGTATAAGCTGAGGGCAGATGTGACCAGCGGCAGGTGCCAGCCCTGTTCACTAGTGCATGGGCCAACCTGAGCAAGTTCCAAAATCTCTCTGAGCGCTGGGCCTCACTAGAGTTGGTTGCTGTGGGAATTCAGTACCATGAAGGAAACACTCCCTGAAACACCTCAGGAACATAGATGCTGTCAGTAGGGAACAACCAAAATGAGTCACCTCAGCTTGGATTTGTGGGATATTTTATGCTTACCAAGCTCCTACTGTAATAGTTTACTTTCTCTCCATCCTCTCAGAACCTCCATATAGCAAGCAAAAGGGTATGAGTGACAACCCTTAAAAACAGGAGATCATACCCTTGGAGCCAGTGAGCAACTTGTCCAAGGCTTTTCACTGAACATGCAGCACAGCTGAAAAATCCACTTTTTTGGTCCAGAAAGTTCTGGGTTATTTCATTTGCCCTTTGGCTATTTCCCAGTGACAAGAAACAACCACATGGAAAGTCACAAGGGTGGCTGACAGTTACAAGATGTGGCTTCCAGCATCCAAAAGGGATGGAGCCATTTGGTGATTCAGCCTTCAGAGCTTGGGGGAACAATCTGATTCAGGACTTAGAACACTGCCTGCAGCCCGACTCTAGTAAATCCAGCAGGCGAACCAAATCTAATCTAGAAGCTGAATTCAGCTATCATCTCCTGTTCTTGTGAATAAAGTTTTATTGGGACAGCTTTCAGATTACAATAGATCAACTGGGCCGTGATAACAGAGACCATGTGGTCTAGCTCTGTATAAAAGATTTGCTGACTGTTGAGAAGTAGGAACAACACTTTGCATACTTCTGTGTACTCAGGAATTACCTGTGGGTACTGTAAGCTATAGGTTCTGTTTGTGCCTGGGGAGGGGCCCAAGATTTCTTCTAACCATAAAAGTCACTGGTGAAACCTCGTCTGCTGTGCTATGGCTGCACATTGATTAACCAGAAGCTGGAAAAGATGTCATAAGTCATCGTGTATATATTTTTTGAAACAAGTTCTCCTGTAGCCCAGGCTCTAGCCTAACGCCGGCCATGTGATTAATATCAACCTTGAACTTCTGATCCTCCTGTCTCTGTCTCCTCAGTTCTGGGATTAGAAGCCTGTGCCACCATGCCCAATTTCTACAGAGCTGGAATGATGCCAGGGCCTGATGCATGCAGGCAAACAGTCTCTCAACTCAGCCGTATCCCAGTTCTCAAAGTAGACTTATTAGTCTTTATTTCTTTTAAGACGATCCTCGCTCCCAAGTTAAGATAGCAGCATTTTCCACGGTAGACGCAGTTTCCAGGAAACAAGGCAGAGTAAGAAGATGAGCATGAGTGAACTCAGTGATGGATAAATAGATGAGAATCATCTTTGGGGTCCACACTGGACCCTGGCTGTAAGGTGACTCCATCACATGACCACCCCACCCCTATCTCCTGGGACTTGGATCTGAAGGTCACTGATATTCTGGCAGGTCTCCGGCTGTGTGCTTCAGCCTTCCTCATGCCCTCATCCGCTGGTGGCCATTCTCAGTCTAATTGAGCTTTCCTTCAGCACACCACCCCTGTGCCCTCAGCCTCTTCTGCATCCAGGCTTCTCAGCCTCTAGGGTCCTCCGTTTTCTGAACACAGCCTGTGTCTGTCAGGCATCATTTGTAAAAGCTTCTCAGTCCACCACCCCCAGCCCACCCCAGGTAGCCTGCCACCCTGCCACCAACCCCCTAGCCAGTCCACCAGTGCCCAGTGCACCCCCAGCCAGTCTACCTTGCCCTAGCCCGTCCCCAGGCAGCCTGCCACTCCCCAAGCCGCCCCCAGCCAGTCTTGGAACCCCAAGCCTGGTGCTTTCACCAGCAGCCTTTTCTCTTAGCATCTCATCCGATGCTGTCAGCTGTTCCTGGAGATCACCATAAAGTGGCACCTAAAAAGCCTCGAAGGTCTCGCTATCATAACCAACTTAAACAGATTTCTAAGAATTTTCTTGAACATCCTAAGACTAAAAATCCTGACCATTCCACTCCCATTTTAAAAACATTCTTTAAGAGAGTTCTAAGAGACAAGGTCATGGCTCATCACCATGGTGGGATCTTACTTACGGGATTACAGTGAATACCCAGTCAGCCTGAGGTAAGCCCACCTTTCCACTCATGTTTCCCAGAGATCATTCCTTTAAATATTTGGCTACCACCCCTTATTCCTAAACTATAGTCATTTAGGTGTGCGCCGTCTGCAAGGCTTGTAGGTCAGACTTTGCAGATAGAGTGTGTGTCACAGGGGTGGCAGGGGTGCAAGCCTGAGTCTCCATCCTTGCCTTCTGGTCTCAGGATCCACATAAGACTACTAGTTGCCTCTGGTTGGGATCAGATCTCTGGGCCCATGCTGCCTGTGCTCCAGTGAGCATAGAGATCTGGCCAGTGTCCAAGCAGCCCACACTTGAAGCAGGGCTCTCAGCCCAACAAACTCTTCCCTCTTAGTTGATAGTCTGCTTCCAGAACTCAACACTACAGAGTGCAGGTGGTTTCTCTTTGCTTCTTCATTGTAGAAATGTCCCGTTCTGACACCTTGACCACCAGGTCCACAGTGTCTGACGGACACACCCCACACAATGCTGGGTTTTCCTAGTGCCAGTCCCCTTCTGAGACCCTGAGAAATTACAACACAATTTTTCCAGATGTGTCTAATATCTTTAAATTGAATTCACGTTGTGGGTTAAGACCTGTAAGTCCAGAGGCTTCTATTCTACACAATGAATGTATGGACACCTCACTTTTGTATATTATGCTTGTCATTAATCACTCCATGTTCCCTTCCTCTGCCCCATCTCAGTCCCTGGGAAGTTAAAACATGAAAGCTAAGTGTTTGGCACAGAGCTTGGGATGTCTTGTTTGCCTGACAGGTCTGTAAACACTGCTGTACTTGGTTCCTACCCAACTGTGCCCCACAGGAGTGCCAGTGTCCTCTTCTAGTTGAATCCCTTGATGAAGTATTACTCTCTGATGGAACAGGATAGGCCCTGAAATGTGACAGCCATCTAGGCTTAATTAAAAGCAGTTTCCAAATTCAGGTTCTCGTGTTTATGTGCCAAGAACGTTAATTAGCTGAGCCCATCTTCCCAGCCCCTTAGATAATAACTTTTTGCATTCTGTATAATAATTTAGCCATATTAGAACAGAGCAAAGAGAACATGGATGATTCAGGATGGGGCAATTGGGGTCAATTGAAAGCAACTCCCTGACCTCAGTCTTGCCTCATACAAACCTGTGCCCACCACCCCTAAAACATCCGCAAGCCATATTGAAGTACATTTGTTGTGTCTTTACACTTAGACCAGTGACTGGCAACTTTATTTTTTAAGAGCCAGATTATAAATATGTTAGTCTTTATGGACTGGACTGTCTGTATTACCTCACTGTCCTACTGTTATAACCCCCAAACAGCCATAAACAATAAGTAAACAGATGGGGTGTTTGTGTCCAGGTTGGTCTATATTTCCAAACATGGGACTTGGGCCTGATTTGTTCTGGAAGCTGTGGTTTGCTAACTCGGGTTAGACTCTAAACAGGATCTGTGTCTGGTTCCTCCTTATGGCTCCTCTGCCCTCACATCACATTGCCCTCTACTGTGATTAGCACAGAAAACTTGCTGACTGATCCCGAGAGTCACGGGTACAAGCACATCATTGAGAACATTTTAATAATAATAACACAGAGAGAAAGCGCTATTCAACATTTCCCAGGGAGCCTATGTGTTGTTTGACCATCTCCCCATGTTGAAGACTAAGGATGATCCCAATGTTTTTATTATTGATAATAACACTGTGATAGGCTGTACCATCCTGAAACTGTTGGCCTCATTTCTTATCATTTCCTGTGCATGAATTCCTAGAAGAATGCAGCGCTTGAAGCAGCATAGATTGCTAAATTGCTTTTTCAAGAAGGTGGTATTCATCTGCATTCCTCCCCGTGACGTGAGAAAGAGCTTTATCATATGCAGAAGGCATCTTTCAACAGAATGTCATCCATAAAAGTTTTGGACTCCATATGTGTTTCCACAAATTAGTTCATCATAAATACAAGAAAATTAGTGTTAGCTCCAAATTATTTTAATATTCTCCCACACCATTGTAATGGCATGCTTCTAAAGGCTCTCCATGTCTTACCTCTCAAGGTCACCTAGCCTGCCAGTTGAGGTTGCTCTGCTTTGCGTGTTCGTGATACACATAGAGAACACCTGCTTCCCATTAGGGAATGGGAAACCACCCCCACTATCTGAATACTTGGCACCACCCTCCCTGCCATGATGGACAGAGCCTCCTCCCTGTAAAATTCACCACCAAATATGTCATCCAGATTGCTCATTTCCCTCAAGAAATATCATTTAGGTTAATTTTGGCACACAAATTGAGGGTAATTCTTGAGCAATTTCTCTTTGACGGCTTGCAACGTGTAAAATTTTCCTACAGTGTGTTGCAAAAGAAATCACTGGAAAACTACTAAGAACATCTGATACTTGTCCAATCACCTTTGTAACAGTGAGATATACCTCTTTTGAAAGGTAGTACCTGGTGAAGAGAGAACACAAGCTAGTGGTGGATGAGTGGGAAGCAGATGTTGGCTCCGGATGTCATCAGTAGATGCTGTTTGAACATTGAGAATGAAGCCATGTAAGGAGTTGTCTTGGGGTCCCCTGTGCCCTCTCATTGGCTTTTTAGCCTTTTTTTAATTTGTCCAAATAAAGAAGAAAGTATTTCTAGTTGAGTGTTATAGAAGAAGGTATGGGTCCTCTGGTTACATGGTGATGAGATTTCTTAAAAATAGATTCTTTTCAGGCATAATCAAATCTATAGAAGTGATGATAACAAGACCCAGCATTCTCTGAGAAGCTGCCACAGCACATCACGGGCTCTAGCTCCGGTTCCCTCATGTCCTCATTCCAAAAGCCTGAAGAGGTCAATACTACAGCATGTCCAGTCACAGCTCCAAAAGCACCCAAAATCCAATTCAACTGGCTTGTGCAAAGAGTCAGGACTCAGAAGCACAGAGCAAGGACAGGACCCAGGGCTCGCAGGCTCCCATGCTCATCTTAAGCATATGATGGCACTTTGCTGGGGCCTCCAAAAGAGTTTGGGGATAAGCCACCTGTTCTGAGTCATCTTCCTTAGACATGAGTTGGTCAGTGTCCTGATTCAAAAGTCAGAGTTCCAGCCACTGTTCCCTGATATCTTAGGATAGGATTGTATCTGGTATCTTGTAGAGAAGTAGTCTCTCACATTAAGTTAGAGACAAAGCCAGGTCTATGCTACTGGCTTCCTTATTCCCAGTTCAATATTCTTCCCCTCCTTCCAAACTGCCTTCCTGCTGAATGATGGTGCCAGTTACACTTAACAATTGCATGACAGTGTTCTTGAGGGGAGGTGTCTTAGTTTGATCTTTCTTGCTGTGATTAAACACTCTGACTACAGTTGGGAGGGGAGTATTTTTATTTATTTATTTTATTTATTTATTTATTTATTTTAGAAACTGTATTTTTTTGATACTTTATTTACATTTCCAATGTTTCCCCCTTTCTAGGTGTCCTCTTTGGAAACCCCCTATCCCCTCTCCCTCCCCGCCTCTATGAGGGAATTCCACCTCCCACCCACCCGCCCACCCACTCCCATATTCCCACCTTGACACTCCCCTTTACTAGGGTCTCTCCTCCCCCTGATGGCCAACAAGGCCCTCTTCTGCCACATATGTGGTCTGAACCATGGGTCCCTCGATGTGTATTCTTTGGTTGGTGGTCAAGCCTCCATGAGGACCGGTGGGGTGGGGCCAGTTGACACTGTTGCTCCCTCCATGGGGCTGCAAACTCCCTCAGCTCCTTCAGTCCCTTCTCCAATTCTTCCATCTGGGACCTCACTCTCAGTCCAGCGGTTACTCTAAAGTGAAACTTGGGTCTTCCGAACGTTTGGGCTAATATCCACTTATCAGTGAGTACATACCATGTTTGTTCTTTTGTGACTGAGTTACCTCGCTCAGGATGATATTTTCAAGTTCCATCCATTTGTCATCTATTATTTTATATTACATTTCCAGGTCTCAGTCCATTGTTGAAGGAAGTCAGGGCTGGAACTCAAGGCAAGGACCTGATGCAGAAACCACAGGCTAATGTTGCGTGCTGGTACACTCAACAGTTTTGAGCACTGGCTCAAGCTTAACATTTTTTGTATAGCCCAGAAGTACCTTTCTAGGAATGGTGATGCTTACAGTGGACTGGGCCCCCCTACACCTGTTGATGATCAAGAGAATCTCTCATGTACATACCCACAGACCAAGCAAGTCCACAACTGAGACTTCTTCTCTTGGATGACTCTAGTCTAGGTGAGGTTGACAATTAAGGCTAACCAGGACAGGGAGAATCAGCTGTATTTTAAAAAAGAAACATTACACATATGATAGTATTTCACAGAACCATACCCTCCAAAAAATGTATATAAATAATGGCAAAATTTAAATATAGTCTGCTCTTTAGTTAATGGTATAATATGGATGCCAGTGGTAGACATGACTTTGACAATGCATAGTGTGATGTCATCATTAGAGGAATCTGGGTAGAAAGTCAACAAAACTCTCTGTACTGTTTTTACAACTTCTTGTGAGTCAAAGTATTTCAAAATAAATAAAGAGTTCTTGCAATAAGAAATTAATATAATAGGAAGACAAGCTAAAATATTTATTCATTTGCTAAATGTAGAGTATTATGTTCAAATAGCCAGTGTGGGAGAGATGTATCATGTGACTGGTCCTTGACAAGACTAGAAAAAAAGACACCTCAGTATCACCTCTGGGCTGAGCTCTGTCCAGGATTCTTTGGTGGCATCACCTGGAACTTGTTCTCTACACTTGGTCACTGCCACCATCCACTCCTTCAGCCACATTCTCATCTTCTGTATGACCACTGGTCCTTTGACTTCATAAAGATTTTTTTTTTTTTTCGGTTTTCCGAGACAGGGTTTCTCTGTGTCGCCCTGGCTATCCTGGAACTCACTCTGTAGACCAGGCTGGCCTCGAACTCAGAAATCCACCTGCCTCTGCCTCCCAAGTGCTGGGATTAAAGGCGTGCGCCACCACTGCCCGGCTCTTCATAAAGATTTTTAAAACATGATTTTTTTTGTTTTGTTTTGAACCTTAAAACTAACAGCACAGCCTTACCAAGATATTTGGCCTCTCGAAACTCTTAGCTTCCTGTAGTTTACAGCAAACTCATGAACTGCTTCTAAAATAAAATAAGAAAAAAATTGATGTCCAGAGAACCCATAACATAGCAAAATCTCTGAGTATTAGACATTGCAAAGTTGAAAACAAATGGGGGAAAGGAGAAAGAAGATTAAAGCTTCCTTCCCCTCCTCTTGTCCGTCAGTCATAGCGTCCTGTTCATTTTGCATCTGGAAAGCACTCAGACCCCACAGCCTACTTCACACCCTATTGAAGTACCCTCTAGTCTTTATGTAGCGAATTTTCAGTTTCTAAAAGAGATTTGATCCTATCCTAGGAAAACATAAAAACTTCTGATAATTTCTTTGTGTGTCAAGTTAGCCCTGAAAATTAATCCCTTCCCAGAAGATAAAACCTCAGTCTTATTCATCTGGGTACTTTCCAGATGACTTCCCTGATGTAGTCACCCAGTGACATCATCAATAAAATAAACATTTTCATGGTTAGATCTTATCATGACCAATATTTCTTATCCTTTGAATCTGAAGGTCGTTTTCTCAGTCCATCAAATTGTTGTTCATTATATGACTGCTCTTCAGCATAGCCCTGTCATGAGACAGGTCAGCTGTCATCTAAATAAGTTTTCTGTTGCCTCAGAGCTGGGAATAAAGGTCTTGAATTCATGTTGTCTGCCCAGTCCTCACTTTCCTGCTTTGTGAAGTGGGTGGCATTTTGTGTAACTCTATAGCAAATCCATCCCTCTAAGGGTTGAGAAGCCACTAGAACACCAGAAAGATATTCCAGTGGGTTTTTCCCCATGGATTTTTTCACACACTCTTTGTTTTGATTTCTCTCTTGAGGAGTGAACTACAGACACTGAGAGTCCAAGGTGAGCTCTGACCAAAAATTAAAAAAGAGTCTAGATCCATCCGGATATAGGTGTGACTGAGCTGTGCAGGAAATCGGGTGGAATTCATCCACCAGTGTTGAGTGTCTTAATATAATGTCCAGCTCAAAAGAGCAAGTGACATTTTACCTGTGTCTTGAGTTGTCTAAAGCAGTGTATTTTGTATAATTTCCCAGTGAAAATCCCATTTTGACTGAACTAAAACAGAGTTGACATGATATGGACTCCATCTTCATTGCCTCTTGTTCATTCTTGCAATGCTCTCCATTCCCTATCAAAAGAGAGTTTGTCCATACGAGACCTTCTCAATGGCCTGCCCCCCCCCCCTCCAGGTAGGACCCACTCCACATGGCAGCCAACATTATTGCCCTCAAAACGAATCTTAAGCATGGCCCTCCATTTCCTTATACATCTGGCATTTGTTGATCCCATAGACTAACACCCTGATGCTTCACTCTGGAGTGTCTAATTCTCTGCCCTGATTTCATCCCTTACTACGCCACCACCCTGCAGTCTTATGTTATAATTTAAGTGTAAAATATCTCTCACAGGTCCATGGGTTTGGACACTAGATCTCCAGCTGTCTGGGATAGTTTGGGAGGCTTTGGAATCTTTGTAAGTTGTGACCTGGATAGAGGAAGTGGGTCAGTGGAGAATGAGCTTTGAGGCTGCCACTTCCAGCCCACGCTCTCTACTTACTGTTAGCACCCTGAACAAGCAGCAGTCATACATGTCCCAGCCGTGAACTCCACCATGCCTTCCCCACCACGGAGAACTGTACCGTTTCAAACCATGAGCCATAATAAGTCCTTCCACCCGTAAGTTGCCTCTGCCAGGCGATCTACCTCACCCTTCTCTGCATGTGCTTTGTTCATTCCTTTCGCTGTGCCTTTGTGTATATCTTCCCTCTACTCAAGATGAGTCCAGGGTTAGCCAGAATGGACCAAAGGTCATAGAGAGTGAAGATCGTGAGCTATAGTTAGGGCTGATCTGGGAGTATAAGAGCCCGTGATGGCAGAGCCAAGGCATGGTATCAAGCTCAGATGAGAGCTCCCATAGGAAGCTTTCAGCAGGACACAAAGAATATATTGAGAATGGAATAGTCACATTCCTCCTTCAATAAGACTATACCTCCTCATCCCCAAACAGCCACCAGCTGGGTACCAACTATTCGAATGCCTTAGACTGATGGGGGACATCTCATTCAGACCACCACATTGTCCATAATCATCAATCTCATTAGACTCTTGGCTTTGGTAGAGGAGGATCTATTTTCTTTTTCAGTTTGTTTATTTTTATTTTTTATGTGTATAAGTGTTTATGTCTGTATGTGAACCACATTCATGTAGTGTCCATGGAGGCCATGGGGGGACATCAGATCCCCTGGAACTGAAGTTACAGATAGTTGTGAGTCTCCATGTAGGTGATGGGAACCAAGCCCAGGGTGTAACCACATGTTTTACCACCCAGCCACTTTGTTTCCTGAAATAACGACTCTGAGACTGAATTATTATGAATAAATGCCTAGGCCAATAGCTTTGGATTGTTCCCCGACTAGCTCGTAACTCAATTATCCCATTTATTCTATTCTGTGAGTGCCACATGGCTGGTCACCTCTTCTTGGTTTCATCAGCAGTCCAGGGCAAATCCCTCCCCACACCCACCCCTATGCCTGTCTCTATCCAAGAATCCTCTCTGTGTCGCACAATTTCTACCATCCTATTTCCTGCCTAAGCTAATAGACCAACATTATTATTAACAGGGGATGCTTTCAGACATTGCACAAGAGTTTCTCTCTACGCCTCTTTGAGAGCAGCCAGTACTCTTAACCAATGAGCCATCTTTCCATCCCCAGGGTTTCTATCTTCTAGAACCCCTGATCTGATGGTGGTAGCATTTTTTGTTTCAAAGCAAGGGAGAAAGCGAGACATTGAGGGTATGGTTATTGTTTTGTTGCTTTCCTGCTAAAATGTTCAGGAGGTGAACACTTCCCCTTTAAAGGGGAAGAGCAACATAGCAAACATGGCATTTTGAAAGGCTAATTGGATATGGATGAACATGTTGAGGTGATGTCCTGTTATTGTCAGAAATAATGTTTCACAGGGAAGCTATTTGTGGAGAGACTAGTGATTACTGGTAGACTAATGTGCGCCCGGGAATGTGGAAGCAATAAGGGGGAGTGGGTTCCCGCAGAAGTGTCAGTCAAAGCCGAGGAACAAAAGTAAACACCTTTTTGATCTGACCCCAGCTACAGGATTTGACCTGTAGGACCCATGTGGATAGACCCACGGTTAGTTAAGGCAATCAAAAGTGGGCTTTGAATGATCTGCTGGCCACTCCGCTCCCACAGTGCGGTCTCATGGTTGCTATTAGATTCAAAACCCAAACCAAGCTTGTGAGTCAGCGAGCATATGTCTCGAGTTTTAGAATACCATTCTGATTTCATCTTCTGTAACCCCAGATCCCAGTGAATAATCCTGTAATCCCAACATTTCATCATCCAAACTACATTCTGCTTGCTTCCATCTGCCCATGGAAATGTGACAGAATTCTCTGCTCAGACTGTGAGTTCCAGTTTTAAATTCAGGAAACAGGATCATGAGCCCTGTGGAGCCAGCTTGGGCAGGGGGAGAAAGATTTCAATCAAGATCATTCTGTTTTGTTCCAAAGTTTTATTTTTAATGTGAAATAAAATTGTCTAATAGAAACATAAATGGTTGATGGGAAATAAAGAAGAAAAAATTGAATAATGAAATTGGACGGATGAGATTCAAGTTAGACAAAAGTTTCCACAAATTGAGGTTGACTATGTGACGAAGCCTGTTACTGGACGACTGCCTGCCATGCAGCCTGGTGATGCTTTAGGCATTGCACTTGAGGAAGGACCTTGGAGAAACAAGCAACTGTGCTGTGCTTGGGTCTTCAGAACCACAGTCACCAGTGGAGACAGAGCGCAAGCTCTTATTTCCCATGAAACTGGGCCAGGAAACGGCACTTTGGGGGGTGACTTTGTCACATAGTGGTAGGATCTGCAATGTAGAACAGACTTGGAGGCAAACCTCCGTTTTCAGTGAGGTATTTACTGTGGTTCGAAAGAGATTTAGGAAATTCCCAGCATGGGGCATCCATGGCTCTCCATAGTCCAGGGTGGAAGCAGGGGTATGAAAACATCTCCACTGTCCCAGTCATAGAAATGTCCAATCCCGCTTCCTTCCTATTCATTTTCTCCTGATCAATTACCTCGACCAAATGAACTATTAAATTGATGTCTTGTTTATTGTGTGGGGCTCCCAACCTACCCCTGCAGGATACATTTCATGAGGAGCTGAACGGAAAGCTCTTGCCCAGAGTAGGTGCGTTGTGCATATCTCTTCAATGAAGGCAATGTATGACTTTCAAAAATGTATGTGTATGTGCATGTGGGTGATGGGTATACAACTTATGTGTGGTGGCCAGAGGCTGACGTGGCTGTTTTCTTCTATTCCTTTCCATCTTACTCTTTGAGTCTCTGACAGAAACAGTTTCTCACTGGTTGACTTGACCAGGAGACACCAGGAACCTTCCTGTGTTGGGACTCTAAGCATTTGCTGCCATGTCTGGATTTTTTACGTGGGTGCTGGACTCCAAACTCAAAACCCCATGCTTGCACAGCAAATGCCTCGCCATACTGCGCCATTTCCTCAGTCCCAGGAGCAAGGGAGGAAGGTCGGTTTGAGGCAGTAGATCCTCCTCCGACCGACCCTTCTTCTCACTCTTTCCTTTCAGATGCCCCTGATCCATGCCACAAAGCCTTTTCTATCTTTTTGCAGAGCATTGGCTGTGACGACTTCCTGGGATCTGATAAAGTCGTGGACAAGTGTGGGGTGTGTGGAGGTGATAACACGGGCTGCCAGGTGGTGTCAGGAGTGTTTAAGCATGCCCTCACCAGCCTGGGCTACCACCGAGTCGTAGAGATTCCCCAAGGAGCCACGAAAATTAACATTACAGAGATGCACAAGAGCAACAACTATTTGGGTGAGTTCACTTATCTTCTCCACACAGGCACAAAAGACTGGCACTGCAGTTGATGAATTCATTGTAGGATGCTGAGGTGAGCACAGTGGTGGCCAGGCACTCCACACATTCAGGAAGTGCCATTAGGGTCTTCCTGACCTGCCCTCTGGAAGGAGGGGGAGGGGAGCGGGAGAATCCTTCCAAGAACTAAATGGTTAAACGTCTAGATATTTAAATCCTCTCAGGAAAGATGTGGTCATGAAATAGGCAACAGACTCTTCTGAGCTGGGAGGGGCTCTTTGTCAAGCAGGGAGTTCTGCTAGTCTTTGTTCTCTTGGGAGTTGGAGGACAGGGGCAGCTGGTGATTCCCCCAGACTTTCACTCACTGAAGGCCTTCTCCCCACTTCATCTGCCTGGGGCAGCAGGCCCTTGTGAGTCTTCTGAACTGCAGCAGACCCCTCAGCAGTCAGCTCAGCAATACCCACTTCCCTGCAGACCAGAGCCCTCTGGGTCATTCTTCTGGACAGCTAGGTCATTTGAATCCCTTCCACTGTGCAGCAGTCACAGAAGTGAGCATTTACCAGTTTCTAATTCAGATCAGTGGGTGCAAATCAGTTAAGCAGATATTATAGGGTACCATTTCTGCTTTTTGAAACAGATCTTGATCTGTATTCCAGGCTGGCCTAGAAGTCATGATATAATCCAGGCTGGCTTCCCTCCTACATGCTGGGGTTCTAGTCATAAGCCACCAAGCCTGGCTTAAGGTATCATTTCTTCAAGACAGTTAATGAGCAGAAATAGCAAAAATAAACATTTTGGTTTTTATTATTTGTTGAACAGGAACTTGTTTAGGACAAATAATGTGCCAGGCAATAAATATACTTATGGCTTTTCCTGTGTAAACTCCTGAAACACTCTAAACAGCCTATAGCTTATAAGCTATTCCCTGCCTCATTTTACAAATAGAACAGACATACAGAGACGATGGAACTTGCCAAGGTCACACAGCAAGGAAGCAGCAGAGCTGGGAATCAAACCAAGGGAGTATAACTCTAGGCATGGAAGTCTCCTGTGAGATAATACCCACAGGATTCCTCCACTATACACTGGTCATGTGGCAGTGTCCACCAGAGGTTTTTAAAACACCATTCATTTCGTTGTCGTGTGTGTGTGTGTGTGTGTGTGTGTCTGTCTGTCTGTCTGTCTGTGTGTGTGTGTGTCTGTGTGTATGTCTATATGTATCTGTGTGTATACATGGTTATATATACCTGTGAAGGCCAGAGGCCAACCTCAGGTATCATTCCTTAGATGGCAGCCACCTTGCTTTTGAGCTCCCTAGCCTAGAGCTTGTTGTGTAAGCTATCCCGATTTGCTAGTAAGCCTCAGGGATCTGCCTGTCTCTGTGTCCTCAGCAATAAGCATGAGCCATTGCACCCACTTTTGTTTGGGGTTCTAAGAATCAAACTCAGGTCCTAGTGTTTGCACACAGACTGACTGAGCCATCTCTCCATCAGTCCCTTTGTAACCATCCCTTCCCTATCCATTCAAACGCAGCCAGAACCAACTTCCCTTGGCGTGTTTGTCTAGAGGGGAAAGGAAGGCAGATGTGTCTCTGAGACAGACCCAATTAAAGCAGAAAACTGTTACATTTTCTCTGGCACATCTAGGAGCCACCAAAGTGGCAGAAAGCCTAGTTTCTCTGCGAGCAGATTGTGTTATTTTAAATCTCAAATAATGATCTCTGTGTTTCCGCCTTTCTCCAATGCTTTTACAAGATCACATCTCCGCACACGTCCTGCCTCTTACAATGGAAAATGTTCCTCGGGGTTATGTGAAGTGTGATTGTGTTTAAACACGCTGGCAAACAATGCCAGCTTTTATTAGCTTTATGTTGTTTTTAGTAAATGTTCCCTGGCTATTAGTGGCCCCATTTTGTAATCAGTTTCAGGCTCCTTGAACATACAATGGATATTCTGAGTGAAGGTTCTCATGGTATCTGAATAGAAACAGCCCAGAGCTTTGTTCTTTCCATCTAGAATATGGGACTTTGTCATAACACTCAACAGATATAATACTGAAGGCCTCCGGCACTTACTTATTGGTGATTCACAAGTTTCTTCTTTCTTCCTTTTGTCTCAGAGTTGTCAGGCTATAAAACTTAAAATGGAATATATCTGGGGAGATGGCTCGGTGGATAAAGCAAGTATGGGGGCGGAGTTCATGCCAAGTAGGCATGTTGTCCCAGCTATGTAATCCAACCTGAATCCCAGCACTCATTCAAGAGGTAGAGACATGAGCCCTGGGGCAAGCTGACTAGACTAGCCACTCAATGAGCTCCAAGTTCCAAGTTAAACAAGAGACCCTGCCTCAGTAAATAAGACATGAAGACTGATGGAGAGAGATGGCCAATTGTTCTGGCTGGTTTTTGTGTGTCAACTTGGTACAAGCTGGAGTTATCACAGAGAAAGGAGCTTCAGGTGAGAAACTGCCACCATGAGATCCAGGTGTAAGGCATTTTCTCAATTAGTGATCAAGGTGGGAGGGCCCATTGTGGGTGGTGCCATCCCTGGGCTGGTAGTCTATGGGTTCTATAAGAGAGCAAGCTGAGCAAGGCAGGGAGGGGAAACAAGCCAGTAAGGAAACAATCCATGGCCTCTGCATCAGCTCCTGCTTCCTGACCTGCTTGAGTTCCAGTCCTGACTTCCTTTGGTGATGAACAGCAGTGTGCAAGTGTAAGCTGAATAAACCCTTTCCTCCCCAACTTGCTTCTTGGTCATGATGTTTTGTGCAGGAATAGAAACCCTGACTAAGACACCAATGTCAAACTCTATTGTCTATATGCATACAATCCATACATGTGAACATGCATACAGATATTTACATATATATACTATTATATTTATATGCATAAAATTACAGAATAAAAATCTCCACTTTCCATAAGAGGGATGAAGAGAGAGCAGAGGAAGCTAGAAGTCAGTGGGAGAGTGACTCAGGAAGTCACTGTGCCCAGAACCAGTGTGTTCGTGAGAAAGGCATCATTCAGAACAGTGTTGTATGATGCTGTGTCACGAGGAGAGGTGAGCAGAAGCAGGCTTTGAGGGAGGAGACTCCAGGAGTAAGGAGTGCAAGCTTCCAGCCACAGCATTTATGTCACCTGGAATGTTCTTGATTTCTCTTCTCCTTTTAAAACTTGGGATACAGTTCGCATACCATAAATCTCACCCTTTTTGCAGTGCAGTTGGTAGGGTGGTCTTTATTTTTATACCAGGCTTTCTTTATCTAACTCACTTCAACTGGTCAACTCCTGCTCTATGGAGTCTCTGTTCAAAGCTGTTTGTGTGAGGTTGCTTGAATTCTACAACTAACCATTAGCACACAGGCTCAGCAGTGGTTTCTAAACTCCAAGGCCAGTATTTTCATTAACCATTGTCAGACAGCCAAACACTTTTCAAAGGGCCATGGACCACCTACTGCACTTGTCTCAAGAATATTTGGTGGGCCAATGAGATGGCTCAGATAAAAATTCTTGCCTAATGACCCAAATTGGACCCCTCCAAGATCCACCTGATGGAGAGAGAGAGAGAGAGAGAGAGAGAGAGAGAGAGAGAGAGAGAGAGAGAGAACTCCTTCAAGTTGCCCTCTGAGCTCCACACATGCACTGTGGCATGTGTTTTACCCACATGTATATCTGTGCACCACCTGCCTGCCTGTTGATGCCCGGGGCCCAAGGAGCCAGAAGAGGACATCAAATCTCTTGAACAGTTGTGAGCCACTGTGTGGGTCTGTGAATCACACCCAGCTCCTCTGGAAAAACAGGCAGTGCTGTTAACCACCGAGTCAGCTCTCCAGACCATAATTAATTTTTTAAAATTCCATTTTAAAAAGGATTTTACTAACTAGAGGTGCAATTTTAAAATTAGAGTATGAGAGTTGAACAGCAAAACTTTTGAGATAAAATATCATTATAGAACCCACACTGACCTCAGACTTGGAAAGCTTGTAACATCATATCCAGCTCTGAAAATTACAATTTTTTAAAACAAGAACTAAATAGAAGAAGGAGGCATGTTTACCAACAGGCCTTAGCTGATACATTAGTAATATCACTGCATTAAACCTAACTCTGAGTTTTGCCAGCAAGGTCTGGCCTGCTGTCTCCTGGCCTGGTGGCCTCTCTGCCTTTCCACAGCTCATAGGAGAACTGGCTCCATTGAGCTGAGGAAGGAGGCCACCTTCAGTGAACAATCCTGAAGAAACTGGGATACTTATGGTGCACACATATCATGAGAAATTACATGCATTCTTCTCATTTTGAGATTATAAAACTGAGAACACGCCAAGAGTGGGCTCCATGTTTATTAAAGTCATTTAGTAGCAATTGTTAGTGTCTTTCAAAGCTTAGCCTACTAGTCAGATCTAGGTTTTAATTGGAAAGACATTAGAACTGCTGTTGTTAAGCTATGAATTCTCCTTTTGTGTGTGACTTATTCTCAGACTCGTTATTTGAAGAAGAAACAACGAATCTAATGTTATTAAAATGGCCGGTCATTTGTATCACTTCTCCCTTAATAAGATGTTGTAAAATTATTTTAGCTGAAATATCAAAGCTTGGCGCAGTTGAATCAGTTCAGTTTACTAATGTCATTATGCAACAGTTCAGATATCAGACATAAAAGCTCAGCAGGCAGAGACTGATTGTTCAGGACATGGTCAACCTGCCAACAAGTACAGCGTCAGTGGACTGTAGCCTTGGAAGGAGTTCTTGAAGATCTATAAGATTTTAAAAACAAATCAGCGATACAGTTCCCATGAAACATGTTCTCATGAAAGTTTAAAATAATACCTAGGGCTGGAGAGATGCCTCTGTGGTTAAAAGCAGCTGCTCTTGCAGAGGACCTGGGTCCAGTTCCCAGCATCCACATGGTAGCAGCACCCACAAGGTAGCTAAAGCTGTCCCTGACTCCAATTCCAGGAAATCCAGCGCCCTCTTCTGGCCACTATGGGTCTAGATGTGCTTAGGGCACTTTTATACGTGTAGGCAAAGGCTCATACATATAAGATAAAAATGAATACATTTTCTAAATAATAATGGCCAGCACCTAACATCTTAAGAACTGGCATGTAACATCTGTAATTTGCAGATTTCATTAGATAAGCAACTTTCTATATGGGAAGGCTTAGGATATTTAAAACAATGTGACATCTTGGACTGCAGAGATGGTTCAGCGATTAAGAGCACCTGAGTTCAGTTCCCAGCTTCCATGGCTCACAACTGCCTATAACTCTAGCTCCAGTAAACCTGTACCTACACACACATGTATGTACCCTCCACATATTCATAATTAGAAATAGTTTGAAAGTCAGTCTTTACAAAAGAGAAAAACATGTGATGCCTTATGCTTAAATGACAATTAATCCCAAGGATTGTTTTGTTGACATTTTAAAACTGTGGTGCCACACAGGCCATCGAACACAAGAAGGATGGAATTCCCTGTCAGTCTTAAAGTGGATCGACAGCCTTGGAGTATATGGACATTGTGCTTGTAACTTAACAATTCCAATACTGGTACTTTTATTCGCATTTTCCAATCACTGGATTCATTAAAAATTATTTTTCATATTCTTATAAATTTGCCAATTTTTAAATTGTCAAATTTTAATTTTGATGGTTTTAAAATTGAGGCTCTATTTTTTTTTTCATGATTACTAGTAATAAGTATTTTCTGTCCATCTTTGTTGAAAATCTCAGTCCTTAGTTTGCATTTCAGCTCCGTGTCTTGGGTTTAATCCTATGTAATGCACTTTTTTTAGCTTTATTTAGTCAGGTCTGCTGATCATCACTTTCTTGAAACTCGTCAGTGTTTGCATCACTCAGGAAGACCCACCCACTGCCAGCATTCTAACAGTCACTCTTGATAAGCCACTACTTGTCTAGCCCCAGTTTTATATTTAAATATTTATTGCCTCTAGAACTAATCTTTGAGTGTGGTGTGACGTGGGATTTAGCTTTCTTTTACCAGATAAGACAGCTTGCTCCAAACCATTTATCAGATTTCCCCATTAAATTGAAATATCATCTATATCACATATTATATGCGAACTTGTATAGACATACTTGTGAGCCTTTAGCATGTACCCATTGATAAGGCTGGTCACTTGTACTTTAGTGCCATAATGTTTGTATTGTTATAGTTGTGTTTTTATTTATTATATTTTGGGTCTTTGAAAATTCCATACATTTATATAATGTATATAGTTGATCATGTCTGGCCACAGTGAGGCTATCCACTGAAGCATGAGAAACCTACCAGTGTCCACATCCACAAAGGAGAGTGACCATTCTCTTCCAGCAGCATCAGCTACAGATAGCTCCTCAGGGGTCCCTCCGCACCCACACTGACATTTTGACAAGCCTGATCGTGTAC
This sequence comes from Uromys caudimaculatus, assembly GCA_028551405.1. Taxonomy (NCBI): domain Eukaryota; kingdom Metazoa; phylum Chordata; class Mammalia; order Rodentia; family Muridae; genus Uromys; species Uromys caudimaculatus. The sequence continues at coordinate 58,299,609 of CM052706.1, forward strand.
AGATAACCACAGCTGCTATGAATGACATGTGCCAGGTCATCTCCAGAAATCGGGAGTTCCCAGCTCTTCTCTTCATCTGCAGGCTTTTACGTTCTTTCTGCCCCCTGTTTCCATAAATTTCCTTGAGCCTTGGGTGATGGAAAGTCGATACAAATCCAATGCTGAATGCTCAGCATTGTTTATTCTTAGCATTTTGACGAGTTACGAACTTCTGCATTAACTGCTACCCACTGCAAAGAAGCTTCCCTCGCAGTTGAGAATAGTACAAATCTAGAGGTATAATTTGAAAACGTGACCATTTAGCAAAAACAACAGTAGGTTCCCTTCCTAAGGTTTATAATCTCCCCAGACATGGACTTATGACCATGTTGACAATAGCAGACGTGAAATCCTGCCTGTGGAACAAGGTTCACACTCAATCAGAAAGTGATGGGTGCACCTTCTTCATACCACTAGTGCACCGGTGGGCACATCTTGCCAACAGCTCCATGTTGGGTCCATGCACGTCCACACAGGATCCAGCACTGGGTAAGATCACTGATGCCTTTCCTCTCCCAGAAGCCTGTATACCACCTTCTGGAGCTATAGAAACTACCTTTCATCGAGTAAGTTTCCCGGTCAGTTCAGGGTTAATTTCTCTGTGTTCTGTTTCCAAAGTCAGTGGTATCTTAATGATAGGGTCTTATCACCTTAGGTGTGGGGGACAATCCAGGGCAGTGGCAGTGCTCTGTGTTTTGGGTGCCTCTGGGACCTACCTAACCAATAACTTGTGGGGAGATAGTATGTATAGTAGAGAAACATTGTTCACCCATGCAGGATACTTCTGTTCAAACTCTCTTACAAATAAATAATATTTTAATCAGCTTACAAACTAGCTATTTCAACACAAGGCTTCTTCCTACGGCCTTAATCTTCCTAACCTACCCCTACCCTCTCCTCTCCCCAGTCCCATTATCCCTACTTAAATTTTTCGTTTCCAGTGTTCCTCTTTCTCCTCCGGTTGATTACTGTCATTTTGCAATGAGTTTTACTCTTGTAGATCACCTCTCTTCCCCTTCCTTAACTCCTCACCTGGCCATTTTGGGTTTGCCCTAAATATTCTTGTGTGTTTTTATGCATTTGTTCTTCTAAATGTACTTTAAAATCAGCTTTTCAAAATCTGTAAAAATCCATTGGGATCTTAACTGGGATTGCAGTAACCATATAGTAAGTTAATTTGAGGTAGAAAAGGGCGCATTTTCACAGCGTTGAGTCTTTAGAATTGGGAACATCTAAATGTGTCCTGGAACATGAGCTGGATTCTTTTTTGTTTGTTTGTTTTTTTAGTTTTTTGAGATTTTGTTTATGCGTATGGGTATTTTGCCTGCTTGTATGTATGCATGCCTTGTGGGTTCTGAGAATTGAACACAGGTGAAAGAAAAGAATTGACTGCACACAAGTTGTCCTCTGACCTCCACACATGCACTTTGGTGCATGCGCGCACACACACACATGTGCGTACAGTAATGATAAATTTAAATAAATAATGTGTGTGGAACTATAAAACAACTAGAAGAAAACAGAGGAAGCTTCCATGACAAGAGTGTGAGCAGCGGCTTTAAAAACATAAGAAAGGGCTAGAGAGATGGCTCCGTGGTTAAGAGCATAGGATGCTCTTTCTGAGGAACCAGGCTCAATTCCCAGCACCTGCATGGTGACTATCAACCATCTGTAACTCCGGAATCCAATACCTTTTCCAGGCCTCCATGGGCACTGCAAATACATGGTACACAAAGATATGCAGATAAAATAGCCATACATATAAAATTTATTTTAAAAAATATACCTAAGGTTCCATCATGATTGTTTCCCAGCGGTTCGTTGTGAATTCTGAGCTTCCGACCCAAGCTCCCTCTTTTAGCTTACTACAGGGTTCCAGTGAGCTGGTCGGCAGGGGCGCTGGTTACTATCTCTCAGCCGCTGAAAGGCCCCCCGCGCAGAACTCTCAACTTCCAAATCTTTTCAGAGCCTACCCTTCTGGCACTTGGAGGTCTTCCTTTCTTACTCCGTGGCAGAAGAAAAGAAAAACATTCAATTTTTCTTCAGGTTTTCACAGGACTTTGATCATTTCCCCACACTTGTCACTTCTGGTGTTTTATTGCCATTTCTCTGCAAGGCCATGCACTCCTTGATGACAGGCCAGCCTAAGACATTCCTTCCCTCTCATCCACCTAACAGATTACGGAGCTTCAGAAAGAGAGGTGGTGCTGGCTCCCCAGGAACGAGAGAAAGGCATGCAGGACACTCAAGGGGCTGTGTCCAGGCTTCCTTAGTCCACCATCTTGGACCTCACTCGTGACACGGAGTTCATATTGTACACCGGACTGTTGGAATCTTACATCCACCGTCTCCTTCATTTATTCCTCAGTGCTCATTTCTGGTGGTGGTCTATTTCCTTTCTGTTGCTGTGATAGAGCACTGACCAAGGCTTATGGGAGGAAAGGGCTTATTTTAGTTTTCAGATTATAGTTTAATTGTTGAAGGGAGTCAGGTAAGAACTTAAGCAAGAACTTAAAGCAGAAAACATGAAAGAGCTCTGCTTGCTGGCTTGCTTAGCTAGCTCACTTATATAGACAAGGGCCACCTGCCCAGGGAATGGTGCCACCCACAGTGGGCTAGGTCCTCCCATATCAATTACCATTCAAGGCCATCCTCTATTGACATGCCCACAGGCTAATCTGATCTAGATATTCCTCTTACCCGGACCTGGGGCTGGCCAATTACACTAGGCTGATTGGCCAGTTTGCCCTAAGGGATCTTCCTGACTCCTTGTCCCAAGTGCTAGGGATTACAAACACAGACCACAATGCTCAGCTTTTTACATGGCTACTGGGGATCAAACTTCAATCTTCATACTTACCCAAGATCCACTTTGCTGACGGCTCTCTGTCCCTGCCCTAGAAACAGTGCCCTTGAAAAAGTGTTTAAGCAGGTGCAGTGACATTCACCAGCGCTCTCCTCTCAGGTATCAGATCCAGATGCTGAATGGACTTGGTGGCCCTCCTAGTTACCTGTGACAGTTCGTGACAACCCCTGGAGATGGTCAAACCATAAGCATCTCACAGTGATGCCCTGGCTCTTGGCTGGATGTTCCTCTCTATCTGGTAGATAGGCAAAGTGATCATGAAGGCTTTGGGGGTTCTTTATCTTAATACGGACTCAGTTCTTGCCTCCTTTCCAGCACAAGCCTGCGTGATTGCTGTACAAATCTTTGCAAAACAAATATCCCATGCTAAAGAGAGCATGCCCTCCCGCTGGGGCTTAGTAAGAGCTGTTGTTTGTTTTAGTACTTCTGGACCTAATTTTGCATTACATATTCCCACCTGGAGCTTGACAGTGCCCCTCCCTTTGAGTTAGGAGAACCCGTATGTCCCTACATCTGCTTGCTTTTTTCTCTCACAGCCCCTCTGCCTTGACAAACTTTTGGATATGCTGGAACAAAATGAAATCACCTTGGCCCCCATCCCTAGGCGTTCGCACCTCTACCTTGGAAACGTTTGCTTATTTGTCTTACGGGGAAGAGTTAAATTATGACTTGGTTTTGCCTTTAATTTTATTATCTGTCTCAGAAATACACAAAATGTCAACTCCTGCTTTCTGATACCTACTGGGGACATTCTCCTTGAATTAAGAAAGCAACCACTGAACTGGAACTTGGGTTTCTGTTCGTTTGACTGGTTTTGGTTTTAGTTTTTGAGACAGAGTCTTTCTGTGTAGCCCTGGCTTGCCTAGAACTCGCTGTGTAGACACAGCTGGTCTTGAACTCACAGAGATCCACCCACCTCTACCTCCTAAGTGTTGGGGTTAAAGGCATGTACCACTACAACCAGCCCGGTCTAAGGCTTCTTACAGAAGTGATTTGGCACCTTCGTTCTTGTAGGAAGAACGTTATTCCCCCACCCCCACCCCCACCCCACCCCCATTCCTTTATACAGCATCTTTCGGGACTGCCACTCACACTCAGGGTAGATAACATCAAGCCTAAATCCATCCACAACCGACTTATAAATACACCTCAGCCCTCCCTCTGAATCAAACTCTGCCCTTCTGTGGTATGTTAATCACTGAGACAACTGAGGTGCAAGTGCATGCATTAAACATGGTTGGCTTCAGGACAGAGACTCGACACCTGAGGAGGACAACTCTGACATTGTCTTACTCCAGCTGCAGGCAGCTGGCTACCTGTCCAAGACCATGCTCTCAGCTGGTCCTTCCTCACCTTCTCTGAGAGTCAGAACTTCAGAACTAGGTCTGCCCTTAGATCCCACCCCTCTTTCTCCAGGTCTTGCTTTTTCCACCAGAGGTCAGGGTACTTTACCCTTCTCCTTCAACAGAGCACTCGTGGATTCTGCTCTTCTAGATCTTTAGTCAACTCGGATGATTATTTTCTTTCTTTTTAAAAAGATTTTATTCTGATTTTTAATCGTGTATGTGAGAAGGCATGCATGTGAGTGCAGTACCTGAAGAGTCCTGAAGAGGGCATCAGATCCCCTAGAGATAGGGTTCCAAATGGTTGTCGGCACCACCACCCCCAACATGGTGCTGGGAACCAAACCTGGGTCCTCAGCAAGGACAGTATACACTGTTAACCCCTGAGCATCCCTCCAGCCTCACCACTTCTCTTTCTAACCAAAGGCTGCCTGTATTCTCTCTTCCCCACGATTTTAGCATCTGCAGCTCTAACGTCCTAGCCCTACCCTATCCACTTCCTTTATGACCCGAGTCACTCCTGCATTTGTTAAACATGGGGAACAAGAACGTGTCTCCTTGTCCAGACTTTATGTTCCCCTCTTATTATCTAGCGCTGAGGCCATCTGAATCAGAAACCGCTTTCCTTAAGTAAAACACTTCTGTTTATCTGATTTGATACCTGTGCAAAACAAACACTGACCTGAAGAAAGCTTTCCAATGGCTACATACAAGCACTTGCCAAGTACAGCATATCAGAGTGAGGAAGGCGATACAAGGTCCCTGCCGTGCAATGCATTCACAGTATGCTTGGAACTTCTCAACGAGACTCTCTGAGGTGGCAATGAGACTCTCTGAGGTGTCACCATTAATCTTTGGACGAGGCTTTGAGAGAGGGTTGGCATCCTTACTTGGGTTTTTGGTTTGGTTTGGTTTGGTTTTGGAATGCCAGAGTAGATATCTGAATCTTTTCAGGACCTCGAGTCTCTGATGCAACTGCTCTACCACGTCGTGAGAAAGCAGTTATGGGAGAATAGCTCACAGCCATACCACCCTGAGCCTCTCTGATTTCGGAAGTTAAGCAGGGTCGAACCTGGTTAGCACTTGGATAGGAGACAAGATGCAGATGGATGAGATTTGGTGAGCACTGGAAAACTCCATCTAGGAAAAGGCCACTGCTGCATTTTGTGGCCAGTAGTTCCCAGCCCATCTACAGGACAAGGGGGCTTTGGTGGACATAAGGGAAAGAGCATTTCTGCCTGAAGCAGCAGCGTGGGCTGCAGCACAGAGGAGGAGCATGTGAATGAGCATGCTACAGGCATGGTTCTTGCCAAATGGGCATAAGAGTTACCTCTGAGACGACAACTGAAGGAAACAACCAGGCTCCAGACTAAAGAACGTCATCCCAGATTACATCATGTGGGTCAAGGCTTTGCTCAGTGTCAAGCCACTGGACATGGTGACTAGAGCTGTGTATGACATGCCCAACCTGAGGGCAGTGTTAGCCATGACAGAAGGAAAGGGCAACAGGCAGTTTATTACTGCAGGAAGACCAGATCCATAACAAGAGTCTGGGGATGGAGACTTCTGACTAGCAAAGAAAGATAACAGATGTGTGCATGGGCTTAGTGGATCCAAGTAATAAGTATCCTTCAATAAGTACTGTTTGTGGGCTTAAAATTTTGATATGTGAATGTAGATTAAGTATCTTACTGAAGAAGAAAGTAACACAACGTGACACAAAGTAACTACTGCAGGGTAGTGACAGGCTGAGCTGCACTTGACGTCTTGAGAAGGAACAAAAGGGGAGGTAGATAGGGCATTTCGGGATCTGGGTGGGTAATACACCAGGTCTGAGTTGTGTCTGGGAGCGGCTGAGTTCCTTCCTTGTCTCTGAAGCAGCACATTGGAACCTCGCCCCTTTGCTTGTTGCTGCTTGGTGGTGTGCTCTGGGCCACTGTCAACGAGCATGGAGCAAGACCTTCACCCTGGGAAAGGCTTGATCCTGGCAGCAGGCAGCACGGCCCCACCCTATCCTAAATCTGTGCTTTAAATTGAATTCCTCTATTTTTAACAAGCCTGAAAGGAATCCCACGCTGGCTGTTTCTAGAACTGGTCCAAGGGCTCCAGACCAATGTTAACTGTGAAGATAGAGTTTTATTATTAGGATGGAAATTTGGTCATTAAAAAAAAAAGAAGCTGATCTAACCAGCTGGCTTACACGGGCTCTAGGGATCAGAATTCCTTCTTCATGTTTGTACAGCAAGCACTTTACCCGTCGATCCACCTTCCCAGCCAATGATGGTGTTGGTGTGCGCCGTGTCTCTGTCATGGTTGTATGTGTGGGGGATGGGCCAAGGTATTTTCTTTATTCTCTAGATACTTGATCAGGTTTGAGATAGTAAGATAGTGTCTCTCACTAAACCTGGAGCTCCTCATTCATCTACACTGACTGTCCCTCAGGCCACCATTACAGATGCTCGAAACTCTGCCTCATTCTCATGTGGGTGCTCAGAACCAAACTCAGGTCCTCAGGTTTACACAGCAAGCACGTGACTGACTGAGCTTTCTCTTCAGCTCTCCTAGAACACCTCATTAACAAATTACTCTAGGGGGATTGGAGAGGTGGCTCAGTAGATGCTCTTCCAGAGGACTCAGGTTCAATTCCAGGCACCTACATGGCAAATCACAACTGTCTGTAACTCCAGTCCAGGGGATCAGATGCCCCTTTCTGTCCTCTATGGGTACTGCACACATGGTTCCCTTAGATGCATATAGCAAGCACTCATACATTTTCTTAAACAATAAATTACTTAGAGAACTTCTAGAACTTCTCTGTAGCTCTTAGTCTCTCATGTTCTCTCCATCATCTCCTATGCATTTGGTAACTTGGTTTTTGAGACGGAGTCTCACTGTGTAAGTGTGGGAAGGTTATGGAGCCTTTAGGAGATGCAGCCTCTCTGGGGGAGAAATGCATTGCTGGCTGTGGGCTCTCGGGATTTATAGCCTCATCCTACTTCCCATTCTCTCTCTCTCTCTCTCTCTCTCTCTCTCTCTCTCTCTCTCTCTCTCTCTCTCTCTCCTTTCGATGTGAAAATGAAGAATGTTACCCACCAGCCCCCTGTGTCAGCCACCATGCCCTCTCCACACCACACCTCCCCCATGATGGACACTCACCCCTCTGGGAGCCATAAGCCAGAATTTATTCTTTCTCCCTAAGATGCTTTGGTCATGATCTGTTATCACAGCAACAACAATATAACTAACACATGCAACATACACATTGCACACACACACATCACGTATCTCACACATATACATACATATCACACACATCACATACATCATACATGTCATACGTGCATCATATTCATCACACACACACGCCATACGCATCACACACTTATACATCATATATATCAATGCATATGTACATATCACACATACCGTTCATATCACATATATACACACGATACACGTCATACATATTACACATATACATAGACACACATCATATACGTAATATACATATATGTACACACACACTAAGACAGTTTTGAATACCAGGTCCTAGGTACTATTGTGTGTTTTTCTCTTGAGGCTTTTGTCTTGGCTGATTACATCCCTGTAATCCCAGCTCTACATTCATGAGAGAATGAGAGAGAAAGGGGGAAATCGTACCTAAATGTTAAAATAAAAACAGAGATAAGTCCATGGACCCTGAGGTCTCAAGGATCATACTCTCTGAAGTACCATTCCAAATCAGTGGAAATGTGTATGTTTTTATGACTTTATTGCTAAATAAAGTCTGATCTAATAAGGACGGCAAAGAGGGTTGGAGAGACAGCTCAGCAGCTGGGAGCCCTTGCTCTTGCAGAGGCTCTGGCGTGGCCGCCAGCATCTACATGGGAGTTCACAACCACACTACCACTCCAGTTCCCGGGGATTCGACACCCTCTTCTAGACTCCACAGGCACTGTACACACATGGTGCACATACATACATTCAGGAAAAATACTCAAATACATAAAACAAAACTAGAATATGAACTACCACTTAAAAGACTAAGCTCAGGGGCTAGGACAGTGGCTCGGTGAGTGAATGCTTCTGCACAAGCATGGGGCCTCAGTACAGATCTCCAGCACACATACGGGAAAATATTCTGGGGGGGGCAGAAAGACGAGGATCCCAGAAGCTTGCTCATCAGCAAGTTCAATGAGAGACCCTGTATCAAAAATAGACAAAGACACCTGACATCAACTTCCGACGTACACACAGACATGTATACATACATGCACACACACACATGTACATGCATGCACACACATATGCACATATACATTGGCACACCACACACACACACACACACACGCACATATACATTCACTACACACACACGCACATACACGTGATAAATAAATAAATGACTAATCTCACAAATTAAGCCTAAAAGCTAGCATCACAGAAATTCATCTGTAGTGCCCAAACATATCTTAGCACAGATATTTGTAAAGCACAGATGATGACTGTACTGTGTGTGCTGTCTACCTGTTCTCTCATAGATTCTCTTACTCTTTCATTCAGAACACTTACTGAATCTACTATGAGCCCAGTCTGTTCTAGGCCACAGTCAAGGCTTCTGTTTTAGTTACATTTGTTCTGTTCACACAGGTTCCTACATATTCTACATTGTAACTGATTCTATATTTCCTTTTAAACAGCTCCTGTGAGCACAGATTTGATTTTCCCCCACAGTTCCCAACTGAATGTTCTGTATACAATAAAGATTTAGTGCATGATTCTAATTTACTGGTGGTGGGAGACCTTTATAATTCAGGCTTCTATCTGAAACCCTATCCAGAATGCTTCCTTAACTCCCTGCTAGTTCTCACGGGTTCCTTCTGCCTTTAAGCCTTTGTGTAGAATTAGTCACCACAGGGACCCAGACTTCACCCTAAGGATGGGTGTATCTGCATGCTTGAATGAAGTCATCCTGAGGTAATGTTCTGAACTGCATCCTAATTTTTAAAGAGACTCCACATTACATTTGATTCATAAAACTGAAAGGTAAAATGTTAACGTGTAAAACTGCTATTCCACACAATAAAACCTTTTCCCCAGACCCTTATAATCAGTCCCAGCACAGATGACAAGCTTATTAGCAGAAATAACGAAGTGAGGAGAAAAGAGAAATTAAAACCTTCATAATTAAAAATAGCACTCCTCTGTTAAATTACCTGTTTAATAATTTTTTTTTCTTTTTGTGACTGCCTATAATTTTTTAAAGGCTGCTATGGGGAATGGAATGTTAGCATCTTGGAGTGATTGCCCTGGCAGTTTTTCTCTGCTCTTCCTGTTTTATTTCATGTTGTGTTGTTCATGCTGACATTTCATTCCCAATTCCGACAGCTGTCACAGGAGCATATGCTAGTCTCTCTAGACAGCAGAGGCATCTTCCTTCCCACCCCCACCCCCGCCCACCCCACCCCCCTGTCTTCTGTTCATCTTCACCTAGCAAGTGAGCATCAGGAGCTCCACACCCTGAAACTCCACCCACAACCATCCACCACACTCCTCAGTTTCCCTCCTCCTGACTGAGTGTCAAGTGTTAAATAGACAACTTTTCTCCATCTGGATTTTGGATCTGGTGTTGCCGTCCTGGTAGGGAGGCTACTAGCTAGCTCCCTAAGGTGCTAGGTAGCTCTGAGTTTCCAGAGGTAGCATCATTGACGACACAGGGACCTGGTGACAGGCTTTGAACTCTGCAGCTTCTACTTAGCACCTGCATGTCTTAGTCATTGCTCTTTGAACATTGCAAAGCTCCGCTCCTTCACATAGCCAGCAGAGTTATGGATGGTTTCAGGTCTGTGAGATAGTGCTGTTCTCGTGTGCAGTTGATTCTCAGCACATAGCTGCTCTTACTGATGATGAGGTGAGATGTGCCTTGTCTCTGCTTCTCAGAGAAGAGTGTTTTTAGACAGTGGAAGATTGACAGTCTCTTCCCAACCTAACCCTAGAAAGACTCATTCTAAAGATTCCTAGTGATGCAATTGCTAGTAGACTCAGGTAAGCGCCTGGTGACTAGACACAGTGAACACATAAAGCTTTTGCATAATCTATCCACAGGGTAGTAAAAACAAAACAGAAGTCAGGAAAGGTTAAGTTGTCCATGTGAAACCCCTAATCATAGATCAACAGTGTAATAGGGTAGGGTGGGGTGGGGCAAATTTCCAGCTGGGGTGTTTACTGAGAGTAACAAGTAGTCACACATGTGTTCTTGATGCTAGTGGCCAGAGCCTCCCCTGGACCACTCTCACAAATGAATACTTTTAGAGTAACAAAATACCAGGGCATTAATGTATGCAAATGAGTGTTCCAGATACCCAGGAACAAACTGATAGATGAACCACACTGGATGAACATAAAAATGATCATGAGTCTAATTTCAGTGTGCCCATTATTCTCAGCTGAATTGATACTGTGCATCTCTAAGACTGCAGAGATGACACATTCCAAACCACTCTTCAAAATGCTTTATCCCACTCTACACTTCTGTTGTTGAAAGCCAAGGCGATTGCCTAGAAACAGGCTGTTTTATAGCAGGACAAAGTTTCTTATAGATCTCTTTTTATTCACTAGATTTCAAGATTCTGCTCTGCAGTATACAAGGAGCTGAAGGTCAAGACTCAGTCATGATCAACTCAGTTCAGCCATCAAAATCTAATGCTCCAACTGGTCAACCTTCAATCTCCTCTCTGTGCTGTGGGAGGAGAGGAGGTAACCAGGAGATATCTGAGTGTAAGAATAGCTCTGATATCTCAAGACATTTTCAGGGAAGCAGCAGGAGCAAGCTGGGAGGCAGGGGTGACATTGATATGCTGTAGATGTTTGCTGGCTATATTGTTCTCTATAGTCTTGGCAGGAAAAGACCCTGCTCTATACCTGTTCTCAGGTTCCAGTAAAAGCAGTTGGATATGCAGTGCCTAAAATTACCTTCTCTGTAGCTAAACTCTGTTTATAAGTCGTCATCCTAGAGTTGTCATTCCATAAAACTTGCAACTGTGGAAGGAATAAGCACTTAAGAAGGAGTCATTTCTAAACCAACAATGCAGTCATGAGGTCATGGTTTCTTCTAAAATGAGAAGTGAACATCTCAGATTTCCTGCCGAGATTCTGTGTGTTTAGGAATAAATTTGGAGACTAGATAAGCTCTAATACTATTGATTGCAGGATATAAAAGAAGAGAGGGAAATCTGGTGTGTGTGGTAAGAACATCGGGAATACTCCCTAGTGGGTACCACTGCTCTATGCTACTGATGTGGGGAGAATTCTCTCAGCAGGAAACACTTCTGGGTGGTACAAGGAGGGCCACATCTCAGAAAATATTTCCATAGATCCCCTGGCAGCAAAGCTCCACAGTAGAAGGCTAGAGAGATGGCTCAGTGGTGATCAGTGCCTATTGTACACTCCTGAGGACCCGAGTTCAGATCCCAGACCTGCATAACAAGCCAGTGGTATCACTCAAATGCCTGTAACTCCAGTGCTAATAGGTATGACACTTTCTTCTGGCCTTCATGTGCACACAGGTACTCACACCCATATACACACATGAACACACACATTTTTTAAAAGCTAACTCTTTTTTTTTTTTTTTTTTTTTTTTTTTTTTGGAATCCTGAGCAGCTGGAGAGATGACTCAGTGGCCAAGAATACTTGCTGCCCTGTAAAGGACTAGGGTTTTTGTCCTAGGCCCCTCACAGTGGATCACAATCATCTTTAGCTCCAGTTCCAGGAGATCTGATGCCCCCTTCTGACCTCTCGGGGCACTGAAAATACATAGTACATATACATACATGCAGGGAAAACACTCATACACGTATGAAACCCTGAAGTGGAAGAAGAAATACTGGGAGAAGCCAGGGTCTGAATGGGTCATCACGTAAGTGTGACCATGGAGATCCCCCTCCAGAAGAGGCTCAACCCTAGGGTGTGAACCGCATGAGAGGCACTCACAACAGCTGGGTGTGTGTCTGTGCGATTTTTGTCCTTGTGAGGTCATGATCCGCTCTCATCCTGGATGTTTGGGCTTCTACCCTTACAGCCATTCCCTTTCTGATCTGTTTCACTCTAAAATGTAGATTTGGATCTGTTTAGCTTTCCATCAGTTGTCTCCAAGACTTGCAACCTCCACCAGCTCTTAATGAAGACCCGGCGTGTTCCCTCGTGGTTTGGGGTCACCATATTTTCTCCTAGCAGCGGTCCATTAGGCTTTCCAAGTATGAAACATTTGCTTCGATTTGTACACTGGGTTGCCAGCAACTTCTTCCCCTTCTCTCTCCAGTTTAATTGAAAATTTTATTGAAATAATCATGGAGTCACCTACAGTTATAAGAAACAATACTATAAGTAATTATTTCAGTTTCTAACAGTGAAAAACATGTATTCCCAATTTAAGAAAAAAATTAAAAAGCAAATATCTGGCGATTATCGTATTCCAAATGCGAATGTCAAGGACACTGTTGTAACTGCAGACAGCTTTGTCAGGAGCTGAGACAGTTCTGTGGCAGTCCACAGCCTCATCACTGCCAGTATAGACCCCGCAGGACCATCACGGCCTCATCACTGCCAGTATAGACCCCGCAGGACCATCACAGCCTCGTCACTGTCAGTATAGACCCCGCAGGACCACGAACGGCAAAGCGTGTGGAGCATCCCACAGCACCTGTGCACTAGGAGCTGCTTCTTCCATTTCTTTATAGCTTGTTTATTCCCACCCATCTTTAATTAGGTCTTTTTAATGCCTCCCAACCTGCAGGCCTTTGTCACACTGTCTTTGTTTCTATGTAACACTTGTGTTGGAGAACTTGGGGCCTTGGATGGCAGTGCTTCCTATGGTATCCATCTTCCTGGGTGCATGGTGCTCTCCTTAGGTCCTCTGAGATCTATTTCTCTGTGAATGGGGAATGAGATTAGAGGCTCTTTCAATTCAGGCTTGGTCCTGTGGGTGAGACATGGGTTCCATGGGAGTTGGCCAAGCTTGGTAAAAGTCTTGGCAAACTGTAGCTCCTACTTACTCAACCTCAGTTCCAAGAGAGAGGCCTGTCTGACCAAGAAATGTCCCTTGTCCCAAAGAAGGCAAACAGTCCCAGTATGAATTCCAGGCATCCTTTGTCCTGATCACCACGGGGGGGGGGGGGGAGAGGCTCTACATTGGCCCGGCTGCTACCATGCCTGCTGTTGCCCTGGACACTAGGTGAAGGGAGAGGTGGTGAAGAAGATAGCAGAGGCAGGTAAGAAGGTCTCCTGTCTCTCACCATGCTCAGCATCGCAAGTTCCTGCATCCACCCAGGCAGATGCTCTTTCCTCTCCTTGCACCAAGAAGCATAACCTAGAGCCAGAGTTAAGCTCTGTGGCCTTAGACAAGTTACTTCACCTCTTTGAACCCTTCCTCATCTGTACAGTACAGTGAACGATGCTCATCCAGAGACTGAAATTACATGTGAGAATGTGCACATCCCGGGGAATTTGCTTCCCTATAAGATGTAACTATCAGATATCCTGATAAAATAGCTGTGATCATCAAATGAGAAAATACAGTTGAAGCATCTAGGGCATGCCTGGAACATTGTAAATGTCCTTAAGAACTGTCAGCTAGTTTTATTAGTGACATGTAAGATTCTCAGAACATTTCAAAGTTGTTTGTGGAAATTACTTTCATCTAAAAGAAGAAAAGTGAGGACTTCCAAGTCGCTAAGAGTGAGGATGGCAACTGGGTACCAGTCTCCCAGTTTCCTTCCTCATTCATTGTACAGCATCAAGAAAGGAAGTCAGTAAAACACCGGCTTTGTAAGCATGAGGACCTGAGCTCAGAATTCTAGCCTTCACCTGAAGCCAAGGACAGCAGAGCTCTTCTGAAACCCCATCCCAGAGGCAGTGCTCCTCTGTAACCCCACCCCTGGGGCAGTGCTCCTCTCTAACCCCACCCCTGGAGCACAGCTCCTCTGTAACCTCACCCCTGGGGGGTAAGGCAGAGGCAGGGGAACCCCTAATACTCATTGGTCCACCAGCCTAGATAAATTGATGAGCTCTGTGTTCAGTGTAAAACCCTGGCTCAAAAATAAAGTGAAAAGCAATTGTTTCAGAGAGCAAGCAACCTTTGGCCTCCACATGCAATGGGCACACACTTACAGGGTCACGCACACACACTCACCCACAGAAACACGTATGTATGCCTTACACATGCACATAAAAGGAGAAGTGAGATGATACCGAAGTCCTCTCATCAATGTAACTTGAGAACAGAGAGTGTAGACACAATGTAACAAAGAATATGATGTCCCAGGGAATGAGAGCTCACGCTTCTGCCAGCCTTGTATAGAACTTTATAGTAAGCAAAGATCATCTGTAGGGAAGAGAGAAGAGAGCCAATGTGATCTAAAGTCTGAAACTGCTTCCAGATGCAAGTAAGTACACCCTAAGTCTGAAGACGCCAGTTACATTATGTAGCATGAGAGCATTTGGCCATGGGGGACTCACAGGACTTTAAAGGGAGCCAGTGAAATGCACAGCTCTGGGAGAGAAAAGTGAGGAAAGAAGGGAGGCTTCCCATCCATGACTGGAGGCAAAGTGGGAGAACCAAAGAGGACCAATTAGATAGATACTGTTAAGGTCACATGATACAAGTCATTAACCGGGACTGGGAGACATGTTGGAAGATGTACCAGAGAAGAAAAATTACAATAGAGGGCAGAGAAAACAAAACAAACCAGGAAGTGACAAGTGATGCAGGGGAGCTGTGCTATGAACATGAGGTGACAGAGTGGAAAGGGAGGGTAGGGGACACCAGCATGAACACTGAGGGACATGCATGGAATCCAAAGGTAGGAAGGAGCTGGTTGGAGGCAGAACGTGCTAGAACACAGCAATGCTACTAAAATGTGGCATTCACCTCAGGACAGTGACATGAGCACAGGCTCATGGGCACAGCTGTTTCCCCACAAGCCTCTGCCAGGGGTCTATGCATCGGCCTCTGAACTGGATTGTGAAAGGTCAACAGTTGCAAAGGTGATGTGGAGAAAGAGTCGGGAAAACAAACCATGCAGATACTCTTCAGTGGAAATGGCACCGAGTGTTCTGTAAGTGTTAGTTGCTGTCAAACTTGTGGAAGACAGATTAACTGGGAAGGGCAGTGATAAAGCTCTGTGAAGAGGACCCAGGCACCAAGAGGAAGGGAGAAAGCTGTCCAGCCAGGCTCTTGACATCAGCTGGGTTATCCCTAGGTGTATTGGTTTGGATCCAAAATGTCCTGTGCAGGCTTTTGTTTCAAACACTAGGCCCCCAGCTTGTGGTTGTAGCCTATGAAACTTTTAAAATAGTGGTTCTCAACCTGTGGGTCTGGATGCCTTTTGGAGTGGAACAACATAATGTAACAATGTAATGTATCTGATATGTAACCTAATGTAACAATGTAATGTAAGTATCTGCGATGTCCTGCATATCAGATACTTATATCATGATTTATAACAGTAGCAAAATTATAGTTATGAAGTAGCAACAAAAATAATTTTATGGTTGGGGGGGTCGCCGCAACATGAGGAACCATATAAAAGAGTCACAACATTAGGAAGATTGAGAACCACTGCTTTAGAAGGTAGGCTTGACTCACAGAAGTAGTTCGCTGAAGGCAGGTTTGGGAAGCAGTATTCATCTCCGGCTATTGTCTCCACCTCCTGGTCTGAACCATGTGAATACGCACCACCACATATCACCTAAGCTGCCCCCACCAGGATGGGCTGAGATTTCTCTAAAACCATAAGCTAAAAATCAACCTTTCTTCCTTTGAATTGTTTCTGCCAGTGACCAAAGGACCTGAACAGATGTGTCTCCTAATGAGAAAGACACATTCCAAGTTACCTAGCGCTATCCATCATTAGGGAAGTGCAATCAAAACTACAATGTGCCACCACCTCACACCTGTTTGAAAGTTCGCTATAAAAAATTAAAAATAAGTTGGGCCATGGTGGCGCACACCTTTAATCCCAGCACTCGGGAGGCAGAGGCAGGTGGATTTCTGAGTTCGAGGCCAGCCTGGTCTACAGAGTGAGTTCCAGGACAGACAGGGCTACACAGAGAAACCCTGTCTCGAAAAACCAAAAAATAAAATAAAATAAAATAAAATAAAATAAAATAAAATAAAATAAAATAAAATAAAATAAAATAAAATAAAAATAAGTGTAAATACCATCTGGAGAAAAAGGCCTCTAAGTACCCTATACAGAAACATAAATTGTTGGAGTCATTATGGAACACAGTATGGGGGTTCTTTAAAAATTAAAAACAAAAGTACTATATGATCCATATATAATATTATTATATATTAATATCATATATTAATATTAAGTATTAATATAATATTGATAATTAAATATAGAAATATATTTTTATGAAAACATCAAATAGATGTCTACATTCCTGTAACTATCTGTAATATCCAAGATGTAGAAGCAACCTAAATGTCCACTGATAGGTAAAGAAATTGTGGTATGCCCACAAAATTGAATATTATTCAGCCTTAGAAAAGAAAGAAATCTTGACATTTATGGTAAATTAAATGAGCCTAGAATGTGTGATGTTAAAGCCAGACATAGAACAGCAGATAGTACAGGGTACCACTTAGCCAGACATAGAACACCAGATGCTACAAAATACCACTCAGGAAGACATAGAACACCAGATGCTACAGGTACTGCTTAGCTAGACATAAAACAGCAGATGGTACAGGTACTGCTTAGTCAAACATGGAACACCAGATGCTACAGGTACTGCTTAGCCAGACACAGAACACTAGATGCTACAGAATACCACTTAGCTAGACATAGAATACCCGATGCTACAGGATACCACTCAGCCAGACATAGAACACCAGATGCTACAGGTACTGCTTATCTAGACATAGAACACCAGATGCTATGGGATACCGCTTAGCCAGACATAGGACTACAGATAGTACAGGGCACAACTTAGATGACTGGCTAAAATAGTTAACTGAAATCAGAAAGCACAGTGGTAGTTGCCAGGGTGGGGGGGAGGGGAGGAGAGAATAAACAGAAAATTTAGTCAAAGGATTCAGAGATTCAACTATTAAAAATAGGTCAACCTAGGTCTTATAGTTAACAATATTGTATTATGTACTTGAAATTGGCTGAGGCTAAACCTTACATTAAAGTCTAGAAGACCAAGTGTTCTAGAAGAGCAAGTGGTCACCAGACGTTTTTGAATAAAGATAGAAGCAAAATGTCATGTAAGACATTAAATAGTATAAGCCCAGAGAATAGTATGAGTCACAGAAAATGCAATGAAGTGAACTAGTCTGAATGCAGAACCCTGTGTGCACAAGAATACAGTCCATGACCAAATGTGAATTCCGAGAACACAGATTAGATCACACAACAACTAACATTAGTTATCAACATAGAAAAGATGAAGTTCAATCCCCATTCATAATATAATCCAAGAAGAAAACTATAAATATACTACAAGAAAATAAAGATAAGTAAGTTCTATAAAAATACCCAAGGGAATCACTTTCAAATCACATGACAAGAAGAACTTCTTAGCAAGGCCCTAAATCATTTCAGGTTCTATGAGCATTTAAAAGATTTATAAGTTGGATTTAATTTTTAAAATTGGGGCTGGTGAGATGGCTCAGAAGATAAAAGCACTTCCCACCAAGGCTCATGACCTGAGTTCAATCCCCAGAACCCACATGATAGGAAGGAAGAACTGATTCCCAAAGGCTGTCCCCTGACCCCCACGTGCATGCTGACACACACGCAAAGGTACAAATGAGTGAATACAGTGAAACAGTCCTAGATTTAGTTATCTTGCATACATGAGTGTCTCCTGCCTGTATGTATGAGCACCACATGTGTGCCTGGAACCCAAGACAGTCAGAAGAATACAACAGATCCTCTGGAAGTGGAGTTACAGATGGTTGTGAGCTACTGTGTGGGTGCTGGGAATGGAACCGGGGTCCTCTGAAAGAGCAGCCAATGCTCTTAACCACTGAACCATCTCTCCAGCCCAAATAAGAATATTTTGTTAACTGGAGGCTTCTCTATGTCAAAAGATTCTGTTAAAGATAAATAACAGACTGGAAACTACTTAAGAATGCAGAGTAAACAAGAGACTAACTAATGGCTAGTATCTCTAATATTTAAAACTAGTTCTTGACAATACCCCAAGGGAAAAAGGAAAGAACAAATTGTAAATGAGGCAAATGATAGAAACAACTCATCCCTCAGGGAAAATGTCAATCATGTAAACACGTGAAAAAGTATCTAGTCCCACTAGTAACCAGGATGGTGCAGATTGTTATAGTTTGCTATAGATTTTGCCTAGCACATTGCGAACATTTTAAATGTTGTAAAATACAAGATGGGGGAAAGTGGGTAACATTGATAGTCCTCATGAAGTGTGTCAGTAGCATACTATGCCTGAGCATGCAAACTCTGACTAGAGAAGGAGCCAGTTGAGGGCTGAGGAGCTACCTCAGGCAGTAAAATGCTTATTACAAAGCATGAGGACCTGAATTTGATCCTCAGCCCCAACATAAAAGCCAGGTATGTGGGTATGTGGTATACACTCCTCCGCTGAGGAGGCAGACACAGGGAGATTCCTGGGGCTCCCTCACCAGCCTGTCTAGGCTAATCAGCAAGCCCCAGATCCCAGTGAAGACTCTGTCTCAGGAAACAATATTTGGAGGGGGAGATTGGAGAGATAACTCAGCATTTAAGAGCACTTATTGCTTATGCAGAGAGGTCCTAGGATCAGTTCACAACTGCATGGTGGGCCCCGGGTACTCTCTGCTGACCTCCAGCTCCTGTATACATAGTCTCATATTCAGGTATATACACAGAATAAAATAACATAACAGGTGTAGAGGAAAAAAGGTGGATGAGTCCCAAGGTTAACCTCTGCCTCCAGACACCATGTTCATGCATATGTACACACACACACACACACACACACACACAGAGGCATGCATGCATATACCTACATGCATCCACAAATACACATACACACATTCTAAAAATAAGAAGAGGGGAAAAAATAATCATATGAGCACACAAGAGTGTTCATTGCAACCGGTGTTGCAAACTGCATAAATGAAATGCAGTCTGACTAAACGTTTAGAAGATGGTTAGCTAGTTGTTTATACCAACTATGCTATTGTGAAGTGTTCCTTAGCCCTGAAAATAATGGAGTACCTCTGTATCTAATGAAGACCTCTGAATTGATGTTGGAATGAAAGACATTGTAGAGACCCATCCATGTATTTTTAAAACGTACCGTTTAGGGGCTGGAGAGATGGCTTATTTATTGGTTAAGAGCACTGGCCGATCTTTCAGAAGACCCACGTTCAGTTCCCAGCATCCACATGGCAAATCACAACCATCTATAACTCGGGCTCCAGGGGGTCAGATGCCCTCTTCTGGCCTATGTAAGTGCTGTGTGGATGTGGTTCACAGGCATACATACAAGCAAAATACCCATACACATAAGACAGAAACAAGTAATTTTTAAATGCAATTATGTATCATTGTATTTATATACATAACAAAGTCTGGGGTGGGGGGATCTTCATTGGCTAGAGGTGACTGTGTTAGTGACGTGAAGTGACGTTCAGGCTGAGGAAACGGGGAAATGAAAACTTCCGTTTATTTTTAGACACTTCATTTAAAAAAATAATTCTAATTTATTTCTGTTATTTTAAAATTTGAAATTTTTCTTACAAAAACCATATGGACCATGAAAGTACCAGGTATGAGAGGACTCCACAGTCTATAAATCTGGATGGTGTCTTAAACAGACATGCCCTGCCGGCCTCTTTCCCATCCGAGGCCCTGAGAATGGCTCTGTGGCCCTGCAGGCGTCAGGTGCCATTGCTCTCCCTCCTGGCTGCCCAGCCGCTGGCTCTCAGCCACAGCCTCCCACACAGCACCTGCCCCTCAGGCCGGAACCCTGCCAGCGCCCAGGAGAGACTGGAGGAGGTTGCCACTGACCCCTTAGAACTTGCCTTCTTATTTAAACTCTTCATTGGTTTCATCATTTTCAATTTATTATTTTAATTAAATTGGATCTTTGTAAAGACTGGTTCACTTAAAGGGACCTTGGAGATCTTTCTTGGTTCAGTGCTAGCATGTTACACATGAGCAATATGAGGTCCAGGGAAGGGCCATTAATAAATAGTATCCAATTTAAGACCACAAATGGGGCTCAGCCTCATTAAGTTTCTTGGGTTTTATCAGAGCCAACTGCTGTTCCTGCTACACCGAATGTTCATGCCGGGCCTCTGCCTGCCCGGCTGCAGAAGGGTGAATAAAGTCATTTATATTCATGAGAACCAAAGTTACCAGTTCCCTTTTTTTTTTTTTTTTTTTTGAGACAGGGTTTCTCTGTGTAGCCCTGGCTGTCCTGGAACTCTCTCTGTAGACCAGGCTGGCCTCGAACTCAGAAATCCACCTGCCTCTGCCTCCCAAGTGCTGGGATTAAAAGCATGCGCCACCACTGCCCGGCTCCAGTTCCCTTTTTAAAGCAAGTTCTTCTGACCTTGGGACTTCCACAAAGGACATTCCCTCCCTCTCATATACTTCCCTGCACTTCCAGACGGCAGCTCTTTCTCCACACTCAGGCAAGACCCAAATCTCTCCTGTAAATTAGACACCCTCCCCATCCTCCTCCATTTCAGCATCCTGTTTGCAAATAGCCGAAACCTCCCATCTGACAGGGAACATGCTCTTCATTTGTTTGTTTTGAGCCAGGGTTTGACTATGTAATCCTGGATGACCTGGAACTGGTAGACCAGGCTGGCCTCTGCCTCCTGAGTACTGGTATTAAAGGTGTGTGCCAGTTTCTTACAGTTATCACCTACCATGAGAAACACTGGGACCAGGTGAAAAGGGACACACAGGTTTACACTAAGTTATACAGTTGTGAGTTAAGCGTTTGTTTCGTTAAACATTTCATTTATCCAGAATACTAGGAACCAGGCCCTTGGCTCTGGACAGGCAAAGGCCAGTTAGACAGAGCCTCTACCTCAGTGTTTTTGATGAGCGGAGGAGCATGGTGCCATGAAAACAGCCCTGACTTAGATACAGATGAGTGGTGATGGGACAGTGACAAGGACAGAGTGTACTCTGATTAAAGTGCTTGGCCTGGGAAGGACATGAAAAGTGACTTTGGGTTTCTAATCAAGAAGAAAGGAGCGCTCTAAAGAGCAGTCACAGAGGGGAGGTGGAGGAAGCAGAGTGTAGGTCTCAAGCCTTGAAGAATGAGTAGAATTTAAAAGAGAAAAACAGAAGCCAAAGGGTAGAAGTAGTCACCACCAGAAAGCTATGACTGGTGGGGAGGGTCTGGCTGGGAAGTCGGGGAGCCAAACAAATGGGAACCCTGGACCCATCATAGCCAGGCGCCCCTAAAACTGAGTCTTCCAGTACTCGTCACAGCCCCATTTCCTGCATGAGGGGATGGGGTGCCAATGCTGACCACACAGCAAGCCAAAGTCCCAGAGACAGGCAACCCTACACTCTGCAGAGCATCAGCTTGACCTCTATTTTCGAAGCTGGTCTTCATCTGCTCAAGGCAACTTAGCAACTTAGATGGGTGTTATTCTTACCACTCATGGACAGTCTTTTGTCTCTTTACATTTGTAGACACTACTTACTTTTCCTGGAGACGTTCTCCAAAGCCTTGTGTGTTAACATCTCCAGCGGCTGCCCATCCGCCCAGCTAGCCCACCCTTTGGCCTAGCTCTCAGAATGACTGAGCTATCCTGACCCTACGTCAGGATGGTGGCCAGAGGGAAGTTAGAAATTTGTAAGCATTTCATCCAGAAGGAATGTTTTCAAGATACTCATTTAATAACTGTCATGAGTGCCTGCTGTATACACAGAGGATCAGAGCAAGAAAACTGCATGTGGGTCCAACTCCAAGACTTGGGCTCTGTCTACCTGATAAGGGAGAGAAGAAATTAAGAAATTACTACTCTCAAGAAATGTTACAGGAATCCAGATGGAAGGCAAGCAGGAGTCAGAGAACACTGAAGCAGGGGGACTACTGCTGTGGATACTGAGGGACCAGTAGGTTGGGGAGGAGCTGTCAGGATAAGGGATAGCATCCAGAGACTCCAGAAGTTCCTAGGTGTCTATCTAAGCTGGTGGTTCTCACCCTTCCTAATGTTGTGACCCTTTAATACAGTTCTTCATGTTGTGCTGACCCCCAGTCATAACATTATTTCGTTGTAACTTCATAAGTGTTATTTTCTACTGTTCTGAATCATAATGTAAATATGTACCGTGTAGGGTGTCTGATATGTGACCCTGAAGGGGTCCCAGGTTGAGAACCCCCTTGTTATGTGATAAGGAAAAGGTAGCAGGAGAGTGACCGTGGTCTGTGCCAGATAAGCCAGTGAAGACCTGTTCCAAATGGGCTGAATGTAGCCTTATCACCAGCAAGACTCCAGAAGATTAGAGCGTGGGTCATAGTGTGGGGCTCAGCTTTGGCATGAAGCAATTCTGGGCAACATCTGGCAGAGTGAGGAAGGTGGGGATGGGAGAACTTAGAATTGATTCGATATGAAGCAGGAAGGAAGAACCAGGGAAAGCATCAGTGTCCAGATCAGTGACTGGGGAGACTTGGTCAATGACCAAGAGAAAGTGAGTATGGAAGAGAAAAAGATGTGCTCACTTTGGGACATTGAACTGGAGGTGTTTATGAAATGGGCAGGGGGGGGATTCTAGCAGGTGGGAGAAAACACAGTGCCACCACTCCAGGAGCTGAGCATCGAACTCTAACTCGGGAGTCATCTCTCCAGAGTGGATAGTCGATCCTGCCCAAGTCACAGCTCAAGGAGGGAAATAGAAGCTCCACAAACCATCACTGTGTGTGTGCCACTGTGTGTGTGCTGTGTGGGGAGCAGTTGCCTTCCTACAATTCCATAACAACTGCAGGAGAGAGGGGACCAAGGGTTAGGTCAGAGAAGGGACCAAGGTCAGAGGTTCGAGGGATAAGAGAGATTCAGGGAAGGGTAGCTTAAAGTCTTCGCACCAGTGGTTAATGTCAGATATGGTGCCTGAAGAAAGGCAGATGCATCCAGCCAGACAGCGTTACTCTTGACCTTGCAGGGGCAAGGTAAAGTGCAGAGGAATGTTATTGGGGCGCATGACAACAGAGACAAGGAGAGAGATTTAAGAGTGCCAGGTCCAAGACAAGATACAAGTTCCCTTTTCCTTTTAAATGGGGGGGGGGGGGAGCTGGCTGTGAGAAGGCTGGAGGTGAGAGAGAATGAGATGCATGGCAGAAGATAACTCTGATGGAGGCAGGAGGGATCAAAGTTGAGGTCATGACCTGTTGACAGTTGGAATTTAAGTCCTTAGCTCTGTGGGAGGACCCCTTGTGGAAAATCCTACGGATCCACCCGAAGCCCCAAGAATCAGGTCATGCAGCAGCTGACAAGCATGCGGCTGATTTGGAGCGGCCAAACCAGCTGGTGAACTCGGAGACAGAGGCTAAAGGAAGGTGGACAGGGAGGGGGGGGGGGGGGGGATGAGGTTTGTCCTTAGGACAGACTCGAGTAGTCAAGCTAAAGCACATTAAGCCACACAGCAAATGCCTGATTTCCCTGCTGATGCCGAACTTCAGCTTCCAATTTGTTTAATTAACCCAACGTGTAAACGCTGTAGATATCAAAAGAGCAGGGGCGTTATTAATTGAGGAGTCAAGACAACTGGCCCTTTATCCCTACAGATCATTCCCTCTGTGATTCCAGGCTCAGTGACAGGCATTCCGACATCTCTCCACCATGACAGCCTAGGTTTGAACCCAGTTTTGTTTTGTAGCCCGTCACAGGCTTCGTCCTTATCTCTTGGGCCCTTTTGAAACAAGCAGTTATCAGATCAACATTTAGCTTAGTGGCCTTGGGTTGAATAGGTAATTTCTACCCTGACTCATCGGTTTCTAAGAATTCAGGCCAAGATTCCAGGCTGGCTTTTAGCAATAAATGCTGTGATTAGCGTCTTACCAAGCGAGCTAACATTTTGCTTGGAGAAAGCATCATTTTCCCAAACAAATGTCTTTCAAATAAGGACAATGTTGTGGTGTCAGTTCCCAACATGATTCTTTTTAGTGCTTAGGAATAACCAGTATGTTGTATAAGAAACTTTCTTGGCACCTTTAAAATCCAGTTTTTTCTGGGATTTTATTTCAACTGTAGAAGCCACTGTCTTACAGGAACCTTGTGGTAGTCCTCCTGAGCCTTCTTCCAGTTACTATTTATGAATTTATTTACTGGTGTGTATCTCTCTGTGTGTGTCTATATGTGTGTCTGTGTGTATCTATGTGTGTATCTGTGTCAGTGTGTGTATGTCTATGTGTGTATGTATATCTGTTTGTGTGTGTCTGTGTATGTATCTGCTTGTGTGTCAGCGGTTGTATCTGTGTGTAAATGTGTGTGTGTGTGTGTCTGTATGTGTGTATCTCCCTGTGTATCTGTGTGTATCTGTGTCTGTCTGTCGGTGTGTGTCTGTGTGTGTATATCTGTATGTCTGTGTATCTGTCTGCTTGTGTGTCTTCCATTGTATCTGTATGTATCTGTGTGCGTGTCTTCATGTTTGTGTGTCTTGTGTGTCTGTGTGTGTCTTTGTGTCTGTGCATGTCTGTGGAGGCTGGGGGAAGACATTGGGTGTCTTGCTCTGTCACTCTCTGCCTTATTCCTTTGAGACAAGATGTCTTCCTGAACCTGGAGCCATGCAGGTGGCCAGCAAGCCACAGCCACCATCCTGTCCCTGCTTGCCCTCAGTGCTGAGGTCACAGGCATGCGCAGCTATGACCAGTTTGTCACACAGGTGCTGTGACCCAGACTCGGGGCCTCAGGCTTACACAGCAGGTGCTCTTACCCACTGAGCTCTTGCCCCAGATCCCTTCATGTCCTTTTGTCTGGCCCAACACTGGGCATAAGACAGAAACAAAGCCCAGGGCTACAGCACCTAAGGTGGCTGTCTATGAGAGAATGTCCCCAGAGATGTGCCTAACGAGCTCAAAGCCAATGCAGGTAAAGATTGTAACAGTGATAATAAGGAACATGGCTTCTAGATTGCTAGTTACTGGGTTTTGCTCTAGTGTGGGTTGTTGTTGAGGTTTTTGCACTTTTTTCTGATTTTAAGTCTAGAAGCAGAGGTGGGCGTGGTGGTGCATGCCTTTAATCCCAAGAGGATTTCTGTGAGTTCCAAGCCACCTTGATCTACATAGCAGGTCCCAGGTTGGCCAGGGCTACATAATGAGACTCTGCTGAAAGAGAAGGGAAGGGAGACAAAGAACCTACAGACTACACCCTCCTTATTGGCTGCACCTGGGATGGGCCTGGCCCAGGGTCTTGCTAGTGAGTGTCACACCTTTGGCCCAGTGCTAAATAAGAGAAATTAAGGCTTGTGATGAAAGTGTGGAGCGAGGGAAGCCCCAGGGACATTCCTAACATGCAGCAAGAAGCAATGTCCACCTCAGAGCTGAGGCAGACACTGAAAGTTTATGTGAAGAGTGCTTGCTAATGACTTTTCAAGTCTGAGGGAAAAGTCAAATCGGGAGCTAGGAGGAGATGGCTTACACAGGAAGGCCTCTAATTCGGGATGGGTTTTGAATTTTTGCCAAGCAGGTTGCTATAAATCGTGCATGCGTGCATACGTGTATGAATGTGTGTGTTGCATGCACATGTGTGTGGGCACATGACAACCTTTCTCCACAGAGGTTTTTAAGTAACCACATAATTCTGTCAGCATCTAAACAGGGGCCTTCCACGCTGCCCTGAATGCTGGCCTGTTCCCTCAGCACTGTGGTATCACCTCAGTGTGGTAGCACTGTGGTTGTCCATCTACACATAACTGTGCCTGGGTGGCCCTGGAGTGCTGCCATGTCAAACACCAGCACCAGCGAGAGGTTCCAAGTTCTGTGAGGTCCTGTCACCAGCCTACTTTGGACAACACAGTTCACGGGTGGCTCTGGGGCCTTGTATGAAGACCACTAAAAGGGCTTTGGGTCACAGCCCCAGCTTCTGTGGCTTAGGGCACACTGCTGTATTTTAAACTCAGTTCCTTCACCTGAAAATAAGAATTGGAAGGTGGAGGGCTGAGGGGAAATATGTGTGTGGGTTTAGTTTGTAAACCATTAAATGCCACACAGTGGAAAAGGAGAAATCTACAGGCTCTACTAATTTGATTTTCTGGTTATTGTGAGGCCTCAGTCAGAAACTATCGGAATTCAAGACTGGAAGGAAGAGGGAGTTGTAGAGGTAGGTACCTGAGTGAAAAACAAGGCCTATCACAGGTGGGCCGAGGAAGCCGCAGCGATGGAAGTAGTATACAGAACAAGTTCCGTGTTGGTTAGGAAGCAGGGAAGCAGGCCAGTCTCCAGAAAGAGACCAGCCAGGTGCTAGGGAGCAAAGGACACTTCTGGGGAAAGACGGGGTAATTACTGGGAAGGGAAGACAGGGAAGACCGGTTGCACATAACCGAGCAAAGGGTTAAGGTGCTGAAGACAGAACAAGCCATTTAGAGCCAGGGTAGATGACACCTAGTGACGGTGAACGTGAGCCTTGCGCCCATAGTCATACCAAAGAAGATGGTCCTCAAGGCCCTTCCCTTGAAGTAGGGGTGCTGAATCAATTTCCTGATGTGGAAGTTTCAAGTTTCTTCAGCTCCAAGGAACAAAGAAGTAGAAATGTCACCCCAACCCTACTCCATTTACCCCTTCTCCATGATGACCTGTAAGAACATTGCTTGGAAATCTGGAAACTTACTGAAAATCTCACAAACTTACTAAAAAAAAAAATCTCTGAGGAACACAGCTTTGAAAACCACTAAGAAATAAAATGGAGTTTCCACAGAGATGAACCCTATACTCAGTCACTTACTGTTGGAATCTTGATTATTTTGGTGAATCGAAGCAGCCAACCCCAAGAGGAGCGAAGCCAAGCTAAATGACTGCAGACTTGAGCTGCTTGTTAGCTGGGAACATTAGTGGTATCAGCTGGACTGTGGCTGACCCAATGCCTTACAAACTAGACCCAGGCCAACCTCTGCTGTTGATGCCACATGTAGATATAGGAGCTGCCCTTTCTGGCTCACTGTGTGCTGCAAAGAGAGCGCTGCAAGGCCCTTTGCTTGAAAATCTCCCTGATTTCAATTCATTAGCTGAGTGTTCCCCTGGATTGAGCTACGCAGTGTGCAGAGCACATCTTCGTCCCAAGCGTTCTCCTTGGTGGTAGATTTTATACCATTATGTCTTACAAGCTTCTGTGTCACACGGACTCTACACCAAAGCCGTAGCTTAGATGTGAGGAATGAAGCACAGCCTAGTGTGGAAGGAGGAAATCAGAAGCAGAGACATAAAAGGTTGGTTCTTGGCTCTGCTCTTAGCCTGTTGTGTAAACAAGTCATCCCGTGTGTCACTCTCCAAAGTGAGATTCTTGTCAGGCATCTTACTGCATTTCTGTAAACACAGCACCCAGAGCCCAAGGCACAGGGACTGTGAATTCAAAGCCTGCCTGAGCTATATTGTTAGCATCATGTGATTGTCTCAACACTCTATGGAACTGATGGAACTCTCTAGGCTGTCTTACCTCATTTATAGGATCAGTATGAGAGCCAAAGCTGTAGACTCTTAAGTTCTATAAAACATCTGTGGTTATCAAAAGCACAAAGTATAACCTTGGAATGTGTGTGTGTGTACATGAACATATATGTGGGAGAGTGTAGGTGTGCATGAATGTATGTGTATATGTAGAGAAAAACCTTAACAGTTATTCCTCAAGTGCTGTTTGCCTTGTTTTTTAAGACAGGATCTCTCATTGACCTGGAAGTCATTAAGAAGGCTAAGCTGACTGGCCAGGAAACATCAGGCATCCACATATCTCTGCCTCCCTGGTACTGGGGTTACAAGGGCACATCACCTGGCCTGACTGTCTTTTCCTTTTGACATGGGTTCTGAGGGGTCATAATCAAGTCACATTCACCACACACCTGCCCCACTGTTGTCTTTAAGACATGTTTTGCTTGCAGTAGTAAACATAAAATCCAAATAAACTACTATAACAAACTAAGTTTGAGTGTATAATCTCCAGATAGTAGTACAAAATATTACAACCAAAAATCCAGAAGGTAAATTATATAGGATATTTTTAAAAATTCAAATCCCAAAGAAGGAAGGAAAAGAAGGGACAGGAAAACACATAGCAGAGGAGATAATACAACAGTAGACTTATAGCTGACCAATAATCATTGTCTGTATCCATTGTCCAGCATCCCCAGATAAAGAGGCGTATCATGAGAACAGACTGAAAAGAAAAGCCCCATAATGTGCTGCCTACAAGAAACCCACTCTAGATATAATGAAACAGATGGATTAAAAGTTGGAGGGCAGCTAGCCATGGTGGTGCACAACTTTAATCCCAGCACCTAGGAGGCAGAGTCAGATGGAGCTCTGAGAGTTCAGGTCCATCCAGCCTGGTTTGCACAGGAAGTTCCAAGCTAGGGCTACATGGTTAAGACAATGTCTTGAAGGGGGGTGGGCGGGGAGGTAAAGCAAAGTGTGGTGAATGGAGAAGCAGAACTATCCACAAGCATGCTTTAATATCCTCTCAAAGTGACTGATAAAATAACTGGCTAGGTTGCCCTGTTCTGGCCTCTGCCCAACAGCAGAAGACATGAAGCAGCCAACATGATAAGTCTGGACTATCTAATAGACTTTAACAAATTTACTATAATTACAAACGTATAAATAGAATTTTTCCCAAACAATAGTATTTAAATGAAACTCAGTAAAGGAAACTGGAAGCTTCCCAAGTATGTAGAGTTGAATAATACACGGAAATGAAACAACAAACTGTTAAATAATCAACCAACTAAAAGTGAAGTCAAGGGGAAAGTGAGAAAGCTCAGTGGTTAGGTACTGGCCTCCAAGCCTCTTGATCTGAGTTCATTCCCCAGGTCCAACATGGCGGAAGGGAACACAGACTCCCACAAATTGTTCTCTGACACCCCCCCAATTGAAAATTTTAAATAATGAAGTACTGGTGTATAATACAATGTAGATAACCCTTGAAAACATAAAAGAAGCCAATGGCCAAAGTCACACACTTCTTTACAAGGAATACCCACAGAATGATTAGTAGGTACCTGGGAGTAGAGGAGCAAAAATAGAGAAATAGAGTATCCATGATGACTGTGAGATTTCCTTGGAGAATAATGCAGGTATCTTAAAATTATGCATTAATGTTAAACATGCAACTCTATGAATAAAAACCAATGACTTGTATGCTTTATTTTATTTTATGTGTGAGTTTTGCCTGCTTGTGTGTCTGTGAACATACACTTTAAACTGAGAGAGAGTATTACAGTGTGTGAATTTTGTCCCAAGAAAGCAACATGGTGTTAGGGAGTGTCTCAGCTGTTAGTGGCATTTGATGCTCTCCCAGGGAACCTGAGTTGGTTCCCAGCACGCACATAGGCTCACAACCACCTATAACTGCAGGGGGTATGACACCCTCTTTTGGCCTCTGATAAGCCAAGAGATGAGAGTAACCACACATACATGGCATATGGTCACACAAACACATTTATTTTGTATTAGTTACTTACTTTTCTTTTGCTCTGATTAAACACTGTGGTCAAATGCAGCTTAAGGAGAAGAGAGTTTATTCTGGCACTTGGTCCCAGTCAGTGTCTCTCTTTCTAGAGGTGTAGGAGATGCAGCCTTGCTGGAAGAAGGACCTCACTGGAGTGGACTTTCTCAAAACCTTGCCTTCCTTTTGTTTGTTCTCTGCTTTGTGGTCTAAGATGTGATGCCTCAGCTGCCCTGGTTCGGCCACCATGCTTCCCTGCCGTGGTAGGCAGACTCTCATCCCTATGGAACTGGAAGCCAAAATAAACACTCTCTTCCTTGAGATCTATTTGGTCACGGTATTTAATCAGAGCAACAGAGAAGTAACTAATACAAGCTGAATGTGTGTGTGTGTGTGTGTGTGTGTGTGTGTGTGTGTGTGTGTGTGTGTGTGTGTGTGTGTAAATATATGTCTCATTCAAACCACCACACATAAACAAAATAAAATAACTATTTTTAAAAAAATAAAGCAAAACAAAATTGGTAAGTCACAAAATACTAAGATCAGGGATTGAAAAGAGAATATAGCCACGGGTTCTGCAGATTTGAGGGAGAATTTGGGGGTTAGATAATATAAACCACTTTATGTCCACAAAATCAGAACCTTCAGTGAAATTAATTGCTAGAGCGAAACAGGCTACCAAATGCATCCAAGGGATAGATAATGTGAATAGTCCTACATATGCTTTATGTTTTTAATTCTAAATTTTAAGTCTTCCAGCATAGATACAGGCCATGTTGCATGAAGTAATCCTACTATATATCTCTGGGAGAAAAGATCAGGGTACCAGTTCTCTGCCATCTCTCCCAGAAAACCAAAGATGGATGAATACTTTCCAGTTCATTCTATGGTTCTTTATTACCCTGACACCAAGTCTATATATGACACTATAAGAAAAGAAAAAAGAGACAGAACTAATCCTTGTTCAACACAGGTGTAAAAACTAGAAAGAAAAATATCTTTAAGATATTAGAGAATAGGATATATCAAAAATAAAAGACCAATATATTATCGCAATCCTAAAAGATTTATTCCCAAAATGCAAGGCTAGTTCAACACTGAAATTTATTTCCTAGATGAATGGCAAACTGTTGGTCTTTTGGTACCAAGGTACAGCTAGCTATGTGGAAAGAAAGGTTTCTGAGAGTTTACTACATAGTAGCTGACTGCAGATGATAATGTAGCATGTCCCGGCACAAAGAAATAAAAATATTTAAATGAATACCTTGCCCTGACTTGATCGTTATCAATGTATATGTGTACTGAAACATTATACAGTCTCCCATAAATTTATACAATGTGTATGTGTCACCTTCAAAATTCAGCTTCTTAGAGTCAAGAAGATGATTCAGAGGGGGCTTACCAACAAGAATGAACATCTGTGTTCAAGTCCCCAGAGCCCACATGGAGGAAGGAGCAATCTAACTCTCAGAAGTTGCCCTCTGACCTTCACATATGCATTATAGTATATGCTTGTAATGTGAGCATGCGCATACACACTCACACTAAATAAATAAAGTTTTTATTTTAATATAGTCACTAGTATATCGCTTGCTTAACATACATAAGACCGTTCGAGGCCAGCCTGGTCTACGGAGTGAGTTCTAGGACAGCCAGGGCTACACAGAGAAACTCTGTCTCGAAAAACCAAAAAAAAAAAAAAAAAAAAAAAAAAAAGCATAAGACCTAAGTTCAATCTCCAGTCCACAAAAACATTAGTAATAAGAGTTCAGTTACTGTAATTCACTATCTTAATGGACTGATGCAGAAAAAAAAAATACCTCAATAGAAAATAAAAAATGTTAAATATTGAACATTTGGGCTGAGGTAATGGCTCTGTAGGTAAGTACACTTGCTGTGCACAAGTTTAAAAGATTGAGTTCGAATCTTTAGCACCTACACAAAAGGCTGGGCCTGGCCACGTACACACTTGTAACTCCAGCACTCTGGGAGATGGAGACAGGAGAATTGCTGGCGCTTGCTGGTTGCCAGTCTATCTCCATGTCCATTGGGAGACTCAGTTTTAAGGGAATAAAACAAAGAGTAATAGATCAGGACATCTGATGTCTTCCCTTGGCTCTTCTAGCATATAGGTACATTACACAGACACACACACACACAGACACACACACACAGACACATTCTCTCTCTCTCTCTCTCTCTCTCTCTCTCTCTCTCTCTCTCTCTCTCAAACACTCTTTCCTGGTTTAAAAAAGAACAAAAGCAAACTATAAAGGAAAGGAATTCCCGCAGCTGTTTTTAAAAAGACCTCCAAGACAAGCTTGGAGAGGACAGTGCTGAGAGTCATATCCCTGGCCCCTCAGGAAGGAGCAAGCCACACATTGCTCTGGTTCACTCTGTGCTGGGAGTTCTGGCAGAAAGAAAAGGAAATCAAATGAAGGACTGGAAAGGATTTTACTACCTAATGCTCGCTCCAGAGGACTGAAACTATACAACTGTTAAGCATCGAATCCATATCTGTGAAAGTCGAAGTAACTGTTAAATCAACATAATGTACTGCTCATGCTTAATGCTACAGCTGGTAAGGAGACAACACTGGCTGCTTCAGCCAAGGCAACTGGTAAGCTTGGCTTAATGAGATTAGGTAACCGGGTAAACAATAGCCGGAGAGTCTTAATCCAAGAATCCATCAGTGTACTCTCCCTAGAGACCGGTCTACTCTGCCTCCTGTGCTGGGAAGACAGCTCACGTGTTCTCCTTGCCAAACCTTAACTTCTTCCTTGTTCCGGGGCTGTGCGTGAGCTGTGCTCTGACTCTTGGGCTCTACCCTCCTGGGTTTCTTGGTTCTTCTTGTTGCTCTTTACTTGTGCTCTTCACAGTCCCTTGTGGGTGATTGACAAATTGAGGACATGAGGCCCTCTATCTCCTCTGAGCTGCCATCATTCCTTTTAGCATCTGCCACCTCTTGGGGTTCTGAAAAAGAAAAGTCAGGCATACAGACTCTCCAAGAATCTTCTATCTCATAATAGCATGTGCAAATGTGTCTTATGTGGAATAAATGTATTTACTTGTTAGGATCTTGTAAGACTTTGTGTTACAATATTTTGTAGTTCATTCCCATTACTGCAATAACCAAAGTCTTATCAGGGAAGAATCAATCTACTAAGGTAACCTTTGGAACCAATTTGGAGATCAAAGTAGACTTTAGATATTCAGTCTCCTGCCCTGCCCCAACTCAGATAAGTTTATTCCAGTTTCTGCCAAGTTGGAAAGAGGTCATTTCAGCCATCTTCATGGATAATTAGGAAATGGCTGGATATCTTATATCAAAGGATTGTGCTGATATTTCAGTGGGCCTGACCACTTCAGGGCTTTTTGATGAATTACATAGGAATCCTAGATAGAACTGTATTTGACAATATTTCAAAGTCTGTGTGAAAGTGATCTGTCCACTTACCTACACATCCCTCGTCATACTTCCTTATTTCAGTGTTAAACAGAGAGTGGGCTGGAGGAAAAGTGAGGTAGGACTGCAGAGATGGCTCAGTGGGTAAAGCACTCACCACACAAGTGTAAGGACCTGACTTCTGATCCCCAAGCCTACATTAAAAGGCCAGACATAGGGCTGAGGGAGATTACTGAGCAGTTAAGAGCACATACTGCTCTTGCCGAGGACCCAAGTTCAGGCCTCAGCACCTGTGTTGAGTGGCTCACCACCGGCCGTAACTCCAGCTCCAGAGGGACCTGACATCTCTGTCCTCCTTGGACACCAGCACCACCCACACACAGACACATTATTTTTAATCAATAAAAAAATAAATCTTTCAAAGTTGAATGTGGTAATGAGTACATCTGTAATCCCAGCATCCCTATAGGGGCCTGGGGAAGCACAGACATGAGACTCCAGGAAGTTCAAGGGCAGCCACTAGCCCAGCATGCACAGTGGGGAACACAAGAAACCCTGTTTCAGGCAAGAAGGGAGGCAAGGACCAGCAGCTAATGACACTCACTCACAAAAGCACACACATGAACATGCACTTACACAAACACACACACACACACACCATACACAACTCATACACACAAACATACACACACACACACACACACACACACACACACACACACACACACACACACGCACAAATATTTTTTTAAAAACAAAACCCTCATGTTTAGCCTTTTGGAGTCTTTTGAGGTAGAAATGCTTCTCTCCCTGGTTCTTATTCTGGTTCCTGAAAGGACAGGGTGTTACAAAGCAAACTTCACGCCTCTGCCTGAGTCTCTCACACACACACTTCCTCCTGGTGTTTCTCAGTCGTGCTTGCAATATAGCCAAGGGTCCCGTGGCAGTCAACAACACCACACTATGTAACCTTTCCAGCCACCATGTCAGGATCTGGAAAAGCTTCCCTCCTTTATACATTACCCAGTGTCATGTACTTGATTGCAGCAATACAAAGTGGACTGCAGGTGGAGGCTGAGCATCCCCACCTCTAACAAGTCCCCAGGCAGCACTGATGCTGTGGGTCCAGGGGTCAGACCTTGGGAACCATGTCCCTGCAGCTGGGCCACCCTTTACTTGTTGCTCAGGTGCAGGAACAGCCCCCAGCTGGGGTTAAGTCCGTTCTGAGCTCTGACTTGCATTGTTAACCCAATCTAGAAGTGGGAAGGAGGCATAGATATAAAAACAAACAAATAAACAAACAAACAAATAATGTCTATATTCTTGGCCTCAAAGAGGTAAAGGGGTTACTTATCAGTATCTTATATATTACATTAATACTTAGGTATTCTCTTTCTAATATGATTTTTCATTTTAATATATATCCATTTGGTTTTTTTTAAAAGAACAAAGTTTTGTTGCTTTGAAAGGATCCCTCCAATGCACGCATATCAGGAAGTAAAAGGCCTGGGAAGCAACTAGAAAGAGTCCCAGGAAACAAGAAGAGGTGCATGCTGGGAATTCTTAGGCTTGACAACGGGAATGTGAGGATCAACCATACTGCTTTTCTTATTTTAATGTGGTTAAAATTCCCCCAAAATATTTTAAATACAATAATGTTATAACCTAGATAAAGGGGTTAATTTTATTATTACTGAAGGAGATGCACATGCCCGTGTGTGGAAGTCAGAGAACGACTTTGTGGGGTTGCTTCTTCCTTCCAGCTTTACATGGATTCCAAGAATAGATCCCAAGTCACCAGGCATGCCCGTCATGTGTCTTTCACCCACTAAGCATCTGGTCAAGGTTTGTTCTGAGTTCTTAAGTAGACTAGAGGTAAACTCACTGCACTAGCACTGCACAGACTTCTCCAGTAATCCCCCAGGAACCCTGGCAAGTTAACATTTACCTATGAGTAAAATATTAGCTCAGTGGTATTCTACCAGAACCTGACATGTGCGGAAACCTTACATAGTATCTTTCTGGTGTAATTCTGGTTAGTTCTGGTGTGGTTATTCTCAAAACCATGCTTCCCGCCTGTGCTTTGAATAAGGAGGAGCCCCGTAGGCTCAGACATTTGAGTGCTTGGGAAGTGGTACTATGTGAAGGGATTAGGAGGTGTGGCCTTGTTGGATGAAGTGGGCCACTGGAGTGGGCTGTGAGGTTTCAAAAGCCCAAGCCAGTCCTAGTGTCTCTCTCTCTTCCTGCTACCTGTGGATCCAGATGTAGAGCTCTCAACTACCATGTCTGTCTGCACACCACCATGTTCCTGCCATGAGGATAATGGACTGAACCTCTGAAACTGTAAGCCAACCCAATTAAATGCTTTCCTTTATAAGAGTTGTCATGGTTATGGTGTCTTTTTCATACCAATAGAACAGTGACTAAGATATCACTCATTGGCTCAGAAATGGATGAGCCATTAGATTCAAACATAAGCTTCAACTGTCTACTTTTAGTGATCAGTTTTTGTAATTAAAAAAGGAACCCAAATTTCCAGCATTGTGTGGCCTTTGGAAAAAGTGCTTAGAATAAATATGGAATTAGTATATTTGTGTGTTTGTATGTATACTCTAATTAACACATGTACTTGGAATAGGAGCTCCTTGTGAGAGTGTGTGTGTGTGTGTGTGTGTGTGTGTGTGTGTGTGTGTGTGTGTGTGTGTGTGTGTGTGTTGCTGTCTAATGATCTGTGCTTCTGACAAGCTTTGGAGCTAGTGTCAGGCCAAAGACAGGTGGTTGACAGTACTGTTAAATGGCCAGCACTTGACCTTGACCCCAGGGAGATGCTGACATCATTCAACATGATCTATTCAGTGACTGTTGGTTGAAATACTAAATAAACAGCACTCCTGCCCTGAGGAGAGACTGGCAATGAGTGGGCTGTGTGAATGGTTAACAGGCCAAATCACACAAGGCCTGGACCACAAACCAGAGGACAGTGGGCTTTATAATTTAGGCATGGAAACCTGGTAGCAAAGGATAAACTAGAAGAAGTGGCACCAGGAGAAGAGTGACCTTGAGCAGCATGCAAGAGACCCATAGTCAAACTTCTGCTGTGGTCTGGATGTGAGGCCAAGGGACCCTGAATGCCTGAAGTAACTAGACAAGAGGGGAAGGAGAGGGAGGCCAACATGACAGCAGGTTACAAGAGACAGTGGTAAAGAGCCTGACCAGGGAGGAAGAAAGACAAGACACAAAGATAATTGTCAGAATTCGAACCTGCATAATGGAATATTTTTTAGAGATGGACATCGAGAAGGGGGCTCATCAAAGGAAGATACTAGGTTTATCATTAGAGCTGAGTTTCTCTAAGACCTATCCCTGGAATAACCTTCCCAGAATCCCTTCTGTTTGACGGGTATATGTGGTAAATGGATAGCTCAGCCTGAAGAGCAGAGCTTGTCTTGAGCTGCATCTGAGAGTAGGGGGAAAATCTAGATGTCCAGGATGTGTTTCTAGTGAGAAAGGACTTTTGAACTTTCATGTGTCCGTCTTCCTACAGTGTAGCTAGGGTTGGCTCCCTAGCCTGGTCTCCCAGTGCCCAGAGTTCATTCTCGATATAGTCTTCTCTTCCAATCTTATTTCTAGAGAGACTCACGCTGCACCCTAGATTCCTGATCCAGCCACAGCAGGCTACAGTTCTCTGTGCTGGAGAGTTTTATTTCAGACTGACATGGCCAATATCATTTCCAAAGAGGAAACTACAGTTGAGATTGCCCCCACCATATTAGGCTCTGGACAACTCTGTGGTGCATGGTCTAGATTGGTGATTGATGTGGGTGGACCCAGGCTGCTGTGGACAGTACCACTCCTAAGCTGGTAGTCCTTGGTTCGGGAAGAAAGCAGGCTGAGCAAGTCATAAGGAACAAACCAGTGAGCGTCACTCCTCCATGGCCTATGTAGCAACACCTCCGTGGAGTTGCTACCCTGACTTTCCTCAGTGATTGTAGGCTGTGAGGTAGAACTGTAAACTGAAATAAACCTTTTCCTTCCCAAGTTGCTTTTGGTCATGGTATCTTATCAAAGCCATAGAAATCCAAACTAAGACACCCTCCAGTGTGCTTCCAGCCATCCTGTCCCAAATGCCCTTCCTCCTGCTTAGTCTGAAGAATCAGTCAGTTCTCTTGCTACAGAGCCATGCTCAAATGCCACCCCTTCCCAAGATCCTCTGTACTCCATGAAAATGAGGCCAGCCTCTCTCTTCATGTTGTATTGGTGCCAGGAAGCCTGGGGCCCCCAAAGTCCCAGGCTTTGCCTTTTCTGTATGTACTACTGCCCCACTACTTTACCTGGCTTCTTTTCTAACTTAAACCATAGCCTGGTTCCATCTCATGCACTATTTGAA
Organism: Uromys caudimaculatus; assembly: GCA_028551405.1. NCBI lineage: Eukaryota > Metazoa > Chordata > Mammalia > Rodentia > Muridae > Uromys > Uromys caudimaculatus. The sequence continues at coordinate 58,337,298 of CM052706.1, forward strand.
GCTGAACAACACACAGACTCTCTTAAGTCATTAAGGATTCAAAGGAAATTTGGAGTCAGAATAAATCAAATGTTCTGACATTTTAAAGAATGATAATTAGCCATACTTAGCTACAGTTTAGCAATGAGATAAGAACAAAGCCAAGCTGTTTCCCTTTATTTGAGCCCTTGCAACCTGTGATCAGGGAGCACCCAAAGGACCCCAGCCTCCTTGCTCAGAGACCCTCTGATTTCCAGTCCAAGTGTGACGTGGCTTGTTGCAGAACACACGTGTTTGAATCTGTCCAAAGGTAGAACACCAAAGTAAATCTGAACAGAGGGGTTGGCAAGTCTGTGTCTGCTTAACAAGAACCATCCTTTGGTGTTCTAACACACTGGACCCAATCTGCTCAGATGTGTCTGATTTTTGTTTTATTAATAGATTCTGTACTCAGCTTTGTACATGTCAGATGATTTATTCCTGATGAAAGGAGGGGGTTTTAACATTAGGACTCTTTTTTTTTTAATTTGTGTATGTGTGGTTTGCTCACATATGTGTTCATGTATTCGTGTGTGTGTGTGTGTGTGTGTGTGTGTGTGTGTGTGTATGTTCGTGTGTGTTTGTGTGTTCGTGTGTGTGTTTATGTGTGTGTGTGTTTGCGTATGTGTGTTTGTGTGTTCGTGTGTGTGCGTGTGTGTGTGTATGTTCGTGTGTGTTTGTGTGTTCGTGTGTGTGTTTATGTGTGTGTGTGTTTGCGTATGTGTGTTTGTGTGTGTGTGTGCGTGTGAGTGTGTGTGTGTGTGTATGTTCGTGTTTGTTTGTGTGTTCGTGTGTCTGTGTTTATGTGTGTGTGTTTGCGTATGTGTGTTTGTGTGTGTGTGTGCGTGTGTGTGTGTGTGTGTTTGCGTATGTGTGTTCGTGTGTGTGTAGGCCAGCGACTGACAGAGACTTTCTTACTCACTCCAGCTTATCTTTTGAAAGAGGATCTCTCACTGGACCTGGAGCTCACCAGGTCAGCTAGATTGTCTAGCCAAGAAGCTCCAAGAATCTGCCTGTCCCTGTCTCTTCAACCCAGACAACAGCTTGGTTACAGATATGTGCCACCATGCAAGTTTTTGTGTAGGTTCTAAGAATCTAAACCTGTGTTTTCATGTTTGCCTGGCAAACATTTTACCCACTAGGCTACCTCCCCAGTCCTAAACATTAAAGTTCTTATATAAGGTTATCAAGATGTAACAAGATTCTCCTTGACAATCTGAGAAATACTTTCTTAGGGGCTGAGCTTCAAATTCATAAAATAAGATATAGAAGAATACAATGGAAATCAATTATACTATACAGTTATAAAATAGTAGCTAAAAACAATATTCTGCTATAATAACATAGGAAGTTTTGCTTTGCTTTGTTTTGTTGTTTGTTTGCATCTCCTCTTCCTCCTTCTCTTCCTCTTCTTCTTTTTTGTAGACCTTAAAATAAAGGGGCTTATCTTAGTTAGGGCTTCTAGTGCTGTGATAAACGCCATGACCAAAAGCAACATGCAAAGAAAAGGTTTTATTTTGCTTACACTTACACATCACTGTTAATCACTGAAGGAAGTCGTTACAGGAACTCAAGGCAGGAACATGAGCATCGGCCATGGAGAGGGGCTGCTTACTGGCTTGCTCCTCATGGCTTACTCAGCTCACTTTCTTATAGAACTCAGGACTACCAGCCTAGGGTTGGTCCCACCCACAATAGGCTGGACCCTCCTGCAGCAATCACTAATTTTAAAAACTGGCTTACAAGCTTGCCTACAGTCCCGTCTTACAGAGGCATTTTCTCAATTAATGTTCCTTTCTCTCAGACAGATGTTAAGAAGCTTCTGAGGTAGGAGAGATGGCTCAGCAATCGAGAGTTGCATGCTGCTCCTCTAGGGGACTCAGATTTGGTTTTTAGCACTCACATCAGGCAGCTCAAAAACTACCTATAACTCCAGCTCCAGGGAGCATGACCTCCTCTGGTCTCCCTGGACACCTGCACAGAGGGCACACACATGCACGCATGCACACACAAATGAAAATAATAGAAAAGAATTCTCTTACAAAAGATGCTCCGGGGCTGGCGAATCGGCTCAGTGATTAGGGGCCTGTGCTGGGGCTGGCGAGTCGGCTCAGTGATTAGGGGCCTGTGCTGCTCTTGCAGAGGATCCAAGTTTGGTTCCCAGTTTGGCAGGAGCACATGCATGTCAGACAGCTCACAGACGCCTGTAACTGAAGGTACAGGGGACTCCTCACCCCTTTTGGCCTCCCTGGGCATCTTCAAACACAGTATACGTGCACATAGACACACATGAATACATATGAATAAAATAAGAATTGGAAAAAAAAAAAAAAGAAGTAACTTGGGGTTGAAAACTAAGGTTTCTGTTGTCAACGGAAGAAGCAAATATCCAGATCACAGTGATGTGTTTCCCCAACCTTTTTATTTTTGTTGTGGGAATAAGTGGTCTGGTCATCATCAACACTGGGCATCAAGAGTGTGGGAACAGGGGTAGGCAGAAGGGCTCAGTTCAGAAGCATTTGTTCTGCAAGCCTGAGGATCTGGCTTTGGTCCTTAGCACTCAGAAAAAGCCAGGCACGGTAGCTCATGTTGTAATCCTGTTGTTAGGGAGGCAGAGACAGGGAGATCCCTGACCATCCAATTATACCTAGTCTAACTGGCAAGCTCTAGAGCAGCCAGAGACTCCACCTCAAAAAGCAAGGTAGACACACACGTGGAGCAAACCCAGAGTGGTAGTTGAGGCCTGTAACCCCAGCCTTGGAACTGAGGCAAGAGGATCACAATTTCCAAGCCAGCCCTAGGCACATAGTGAGACTCTGACTCAAAAAGAGGGAGGCGGCAGAGTCAGGAGATAGAGTGAAGGGCGTGTGTATCAGGTCCTGCATGCATAAGCTATTTCTATAGGGATCACAGAGGTGGGCACAGCTAACATACAACTTTAGGCAAGAAGCACTCCCGTTACCAGCTTCTAACCCTGGAATAAACCCAGTATGGAGCAGAGTGAGGACTCCCTCACAGTAAAAGGCCGGAGGCTGGCTTCAAGCTCGGTCTTCACTGAGGCCACCCTCCTGCCATAACCCGAGCCACCTGTACCTTTTCTGAGAGCAGGCCTCAAGCTATTTACAGGCACACAATGTGTGGCTACAGCTGCTCTCTCTCTCTGCACAGCCAGGTGGGTCTCTGTCTGGAGCTGTGCCAGAAGCCCGCCAGGCCACTTAGAACCATGACCATATTGCTAAAAGTCTGGCAGGTTCTTTGCAATTAGTTGCCACTGCATGATAGAAGGAGTGTGGTGGGAACGGCCATCAGTGGTAAAAACACTCCAGATCTCTGGGCCTTATGTCCCAGGGCAGTTGCCGTAGCTCCCTCTTGTGAAATATTACCGGTGCTTCGTGAATGGGCTTCTGGGATTCCAAAGAATGACCTCTTCCTCCATATTGCCATTCCCAGCAATAAAATCTTAGCCAGAAACCTCAATTCAGAGCTCTTGATGCTGTAAATGGAATTTTACAGAGAAGCTGATAAAAGAAGGATGTACTAAATACTGCAGGAGTGTTTCTGCTTGTTCTGTCCTATGAATTTAAATTTTTAAGTGTTCACACTTTAATGAATATAAATGTATGTGGCAAAATGAATTTTAGGTGATAGCAAAAGGTTAAAACTAGGCAGTGGGCATGGTGGCACACTCAGCATGGGGAGACAGGAGGATCTCTGTGAGTTCAAGGCAAGTCTGGTCTATATAGCAAGTAGCAGGCCAACCAGGGCTACATAGAGAGACTCTGTCTCAAAAACAGAGTGGGCAAAATGGGAACCGAATGTCTTCCTTCTCCCACATTAACCTATGTCTAGTTCCTGTCCCAAGTGCTGACAGATATGTAACCACTGCTCTAGTTTTGTGTGCATTTATATACACACATATATATAATATATATGTGTATATATATGCACAAAGATCTATAAAGTTTCATCGAAAGTAACACTCAATCAAATAGCTTCACACAGGTCTTCTGTTTTGATTATTTTTTAAATATCATTTAACAATCACTGGACTGGAGCATGGCTCAGTGAGCAAAACGCTTGCCACACAAGCTTGATGCTCAGACCCTACATAAAAGCCCGGGGTGGTGACATATATCTGTACCCAGTGTTCCTGCAGCATGATGGGAGGAGAGACAGGGACATCCCTAGGAGCCCATGGGCCAGAGAGCCTGGTGTATGTAGTAGTGAGGAGATCCTACTGAAACACAGTACAAGGTGAACACTGACAGCCCAGCTGCTCTCTAAACTCCACAAGCACAGTATGGCACACACAAGCATTAACATGTCATACATACATACACACATACATACATATATTTATTATTTAAATGTATCATGGAGTTCTTTCCTATACCCAGACACTCCTCTCCTTCACTTAGGGGTGTTATAATTTACTTATGAAAATTTTTTTTTAATTTTTATTTTTTGATACTTTATTTACATTTCAAATGTTTACCCCTTTCCAGGTCTCCACTTTAGAAACCCCCTATCCCCTCTCCCCTCCCCCTGCCTCTATGAGGGTATTCCCCCACCCACCCACCTGCCCACCCACTCCCATCTTCCCACCTTGACATTCTCTTATACTGGGGCCTCTAACACCTTCAGGCCCAAGGGCCTCTCCTCTCCTTGATGGCCAATGAGGCCCTCCTCTGCCACATATGTGGTCTGAACCAGGGGCCCCTCCATGTTTATTCTTAGGTTGGTGGTCCAGTCTCCAGAAGCACCGGGGGATCAGGCCAGTTGACACTGTTGCTCCCTCCATGGGACTGCAAACTCCCTCAGCTCCTTCAGTCCCTTCTCCAACTCCTCCATCTGGGACCTCACTCTCAGTCCAATGGTTACTGTGAAGTGAAACTTGGGTATTCCGAACTTTTGGGCTAATATCCACTTATCAGTGAGTGCATACCATGTTCGTTCTTTTGTGACTGAGTTACCTCGCTCGGGGTGATATTTTCAAGTTCCATCCATTTGCCGGCAAATTTCATGAAGTCATTGTTTTTAATAGCTGAGTAGTATTCCATTGTGTAAATGTACCACATTTTCTGTATCCATTCCTCTGTTGAGAGACATCTGGGTTGTTTCTAGCTTCTGGCTATT
>CM052706.1:58342951-58414326 GCA_028551405.1 Uromys caudimaculatus
TGGTCCATAACATCTGTTAGTTTCACTGTGTCTCTGTTTAGTTTGTGTTTCCAAGATCTGTCCATTGATGATAATGGGGTATTGAAGTCTCTTACTATTATTGTGTGAGGTGCAATGTGTGCTTTGAGCTTTAGTAAAGTTTCTTTTATGAATGTTGGTGCCCTTGCATTTGGAGCATAGATGTTCAGAATTGAGAGTTTTTCTTGGTAGATTTTTCCTTTTGATGAGTATGAAGTGTCCTTCCTTATCTTTTTTGATGACTTTTGGGTGAAAGTCGATTTTATCCAATATTAGAATGGCTACTCCAGCCTGTTTCTTGGGACCATTTGCCTGGAAAATTGTTTTCCAGCCCTTTACTCTGAGGTAATGTTTGTCTTTATCACAGAGGTGTGTTTCCTAAATGCAGCAAAATGCTGGGTCCTCTTTATGGATCCAGTCTGTCAGTCTATATCTTTTTATTGGGGAATTGAGTCCATTGATGTTAAGAGATGTTAAGGAATAGTGATTGTTGGTTCCTGTTATTTTTGATGTTAGTTACTTTTAGGTTTGTGTGGCTGTCTTCTTTTCAGTTTGTTGGAAGATTACTTTCTTGCTTTTTCTAGGGTGTGGTTTCCCCCCTTGAGTTGATGTTTACCATTTATTATCTTTTGTAGGGCTGGGTTTGTGGAAACATATTGTGTAAATTTGGTTTTGTCATAGAATATTTTGGTTTCACCATTTATGCTAATTGAGAGTTTTGCTGGGTATAGCAGCCTGGGTTGGCAGTTGTGTTCTCTTAGGGTCTGTATGAGTTCTGCCCAGGATCTTCTAGCTTTCATAGTCTCTGGTGAGAAGTCAGGTGTAATTCTGATAGGTCTGCCTTTATATGTTACTTGACCTTTTTCCCTTACTGCTTTTAATATTCTTTCTTGTTTTGTGTATTTGATGTTTTCACTATAATGTGACGGGATGAATTTCTTTTCTGATCCAATCTATATTTGGAGTTTGGTAGGCTTTTTGTATATTTATGTTCATCTCTTTCTTTAGGTTAGAGAAGTTTTCTTCTATAATTTTGTTGAAGATATTTACTGATCCTTTAAGTTGGGAATCTTCACTCTCTTCTATATCTTTATCCTTAGGTTCTGTCTTCTCATTGTATCCTGGATTTCATGGATGTTTTGGGTTAGGAGCTTTTTTGCATTTTGCATTTTCTTTGTTGTGTCAATGTTTTCTATGGTATCTTCCGCATCTGAGATTCTCTCTTCTATCTCTTGTATTCTGTTGGTGCTGCTTGCATCAGTGATTCCTGATCTCTTTCCTAGGTTTTCTAACTCCAGGGTTGTCTCCCTTTGTGATTTCTTTATTGTTTCTATTCTATTTTTAGTTCCTGGATGGTTTTGTTCATTTCCTTCGTCTGTTTGATTGTGTTTTCCTGTAATTCCACCTGTTTGATTGTGGTTTCCTATAATTCTTTAATGGATTTTTGTGTTTCCTCTTTAAGGGCTTCTAGTTGTTTACCTGTGTTCTCTTGTATATCTTTAAGGGAGTTATTTATTTCCTTCTTAAAGTCTTCTATCATCATCATGAGAAATGATTTTAAATCTGAGTCTTGCTTTTCTGTTGTGTTGGGGTATTCAGGGCTTGCTGTGGTGGGAGAGCTGGGTTCTGATGATGCCAAGTAGCCTTGGTTTCTGTTCCTTATGTTCTTGCCCTTGCCTTTCGCCATCTGATTAACTCTGGTGTTAGCTGGTCTTATTCTCTCTGGCCGTGGCTTGTCCCTCCTGCAAGCCTCTGTGTCAATACTCCTTGGAGACCAGCTCTGTCTGAGAGGAATTTGGGTTTGGAGAGCTGTGGCACAGGGTCAGCTCTGGGGTGCAGACAGAAACCAGAAGGATCTTGTCCCCAGCTGTCCCTTGGTTCCTGTGTCCTCATGGCTCTGCAAGGGTCCCTCTTGATCCAGTGAATTTGAACAGAAGTGGTGGTCTTGTCTGTGCTCAAAGGTGTGTTGGGATACCAGCTCTCTCCTGGCACTATTTGAGTATGGAGCCCTGTGTCACAGGATCAGCTCCCCGACTGACGAAAGAAACCAGAAGACCACTCCTCAGTCACTGTGTACTGGGATTCCAGGTGGGTCCCTCTGAGCAGACAGGCTTGTCCACACTCCTGGGAGTCTAGCTTTCTTCCGGCACTATTTGGCTATGGAGCTCTGTTGCACAGGCTGAAGTCCCCAGCCACAGATGGGAACTGGAAGGCTCCTGTCCCTGGCTTTTCCTCAGTCCCTGTGTCCCGAGGATTCCGGGCGGGTCACACTGAGCAGTGGTGCTCATCTTAACACCACTCATGGCTTTTCCACACTCCTGGGAGGGTATCTTTCTCCTGGCGCTATTTGGCTATGGAGCCCTGGTGGCCCAGGCAGAGCTACTTATGCAATCTTTCACTGATAAACATTTATATACTTGGAGAACATCACCATTATAAACACTTTTGTATACTTGCAGGAATATATTGCTCAAGTACTTTTCCAGAAGTGGATCTCTTGGGCCAAAGTATACATGGGGTTTTAACAGTGAGATCAAATTGCCCTCCAGTGTGGCAGAGCCAAGTTATGTTCTCATCAACTGCAATATGGATACTTGCTTACTTTGTACCTGACAATATTGGTGATACTGAACTTTTTTAGTATTAGCCCAATACAACACTTCTTTTGTTTATGGAATCTGTGGACTTGGCTCTCTGTGAATGGCTTGTTTGACTTTCTTTTCCTTTATTTTTATCCTCTCCAGTATTCTTATGTTCAGCAAATATCAATATGGTTAGCAGTGTGTTGTGCCCTTGAGCTGTCCTGTGGCTTATCAGGGGCTTGGCCTCTTTGGAGCTTAGTGAGAGACAAATGGATGATAGCCATGCAGGGAGGCTCTGTATGTCTTAGAGCACAGGGGGAAAGAAATGGGCTGGACTGGGCAGAAGACACTCCAGAGGAAACCGGCATCTAAGGCATGAGTAAGATGTAGAGGTTGCTGGGCAGAGGTGGTGCTCTCCTTTAACCCCAGCCTTCCAGAAGCAGAGTAGGTAGATCTCTGTGTTCAAGGTTAGGCTGGTCTACAGATTGAGTTCCAAGACAGCTAAGGCTACACAAAGAAACCAACCTCTCTCTCTCTCTCTCTCTCTCTCTCTCTCTCTCTCTCTCTCTCTCACACACACACACACACACACACACACACACACACACACACGCACATGCACACGCACACACGGGGGGCCGTTTTAGATGAGAGAAGAGCATTTTTGAAGGACTGTTGTGATAAAGATGAGCTGGTGCCCAGGAGCAGACTTAGCAACATGGAAGTATTAGTGGCAATGACTTTAATGTCTTTCAATGAACTGTTGGACAGAAGCCAAAGGAAATCTTGTCTGGACCTTCAGAGAAATGAGCTATGTGAGTGTGTTTGTTTGTTTAGTTGTTTGTTTTCATATCTGTGTGTCTTAAGAATGTTCTTTTTAATGTGTTTTCACACAAGCATCACGTGGGAGTTGCCACAGAGATAAGAAGAGGGAGCTAGAGTTTCAGGTGTTATGAATGACCTAGTATGAGTGCTGGGAACAGAACCCAGGTCCTCTGGAAGAGTAGCAAGTAAGCCTTGTTAACTGCCGAGGTGTCTCTCCCAAATGTGCCAGGTGTGCCTCTTTTCTAAAGATTTATTCTTTTTGTTTTGTATGAATGGGTGTTTTGCCTGCATGTCAGTGCATGTACAAGACAGGTACCTGCAGAGACCAGAAGAAGGCATCAAATCCCTTGGAACTGGAGATGTAGAAGGTTGTGAACCACCATGTGGGTGCTGGGAATTAAACCCTGGTCCTCTGCCAGAAGAGGGTCTCAGATAGTCCATGCTGGCCTCAAGTTCACCAGATGGCCATGGATGACTTTGAAATTCTGATCCTCTTCTGTCTGCTCCCAAGTGCAGCGATTCCAGGTGTGAGCCACCCACACCCAGTTTTATGTAGTGTTGGGGGTAGAACTTAGGGCTTCTTGTATACCATGTAAGCTATCTATAGCCACCAACAAGCTGTCTATACCAGCCACCTCTGAGAATCCAATTTTAAGATGCTGAATCTACTCTTCCTTCATTTCTGCCTATTCCAATCAGGCTGGAGTGTGCAGGGGGAAATGCCTAAGTGTGGAGACTCTTCTGTCCCTTCATGAAGTTTCTGGCTATGAGGGCCTAGTCTCTGGGAAAGCCAGCTATAGATATGTAAGATAGTCCATGAGTGTCACCCTTATTGAACCTAGATGATGATAACTGGAGTAGATGTTATATTCTCCTGTCTAATTTTGTTTATAGCTAAATTTTCCATAATGGAGTTTTAAAAGGTTAAATTTATTTATTCTGTAAAGTGAAGGCACAAAGATATGGAGGCCCACTGTGTTTGTGACATTTAAAATGCAGACTTGTCTTTTTTTTAACATCTGTATTAATTTTTTAGAATACATTTTTACTTGTTCTTTGACAGTTCCATACATGAGTCCTGACTCTTGACGATACCCACCTCCAACCCCTCCCCCATCACTAACTGGAGGCAGTCCTCACCATGTTCCCTCCCACCCTCACATCCCCCTCCTGCTGTGGCTAGCCTATTGAGTCCAGTTAGTGCTGCCTGCTGAACTGTTAGCTGTCCTGTTGGCTTCATCTTGTCCAGGTGACCATGGCCACAGTGAGTGCATGAAAGCAGTGGTCAAGTCTGGAAGACGGCACTTCTCAGCACCCTTCTCATCCCCTGGCTCTTACATTCTTTCTGCCTCTTTTCCCAGGATGTGGCCTGAGCCTTGGGGGTTTGATGCACATGTCTGGTTTAAGGCTGGGCACTAAGCAGCCACTTACTCTCAGCACTCTGACCAACTACATAAAACTGGGTGTGGGTGGCTCATGCCTGGAATCCCTGCACTTGGGAGCAGACAGAGTGACAGCTATCCACTGCAAAAACAGGTTTCTCTAGCCAAGGCAGCACTAACATGTTTGAATACAAACATATGTATCAGAAGGCAGTCTGGCAACATATATGAAAATGGGGACATCTTTAAGCCAAATATACCACCGTCATGCACCCTTCCAGGTGTCAGATGTTTCTGAAAACTCCCAATATGGAGGCCACCATTTACCTTCCTATTAGTCTGACACCTTCCTTTCCCTTCTTCTCTCCCTTCCTTACTGGGATCACAAGTCCTCATGAACTTAGACCAGTCACTTCATGTTCCTGAAGCAGTGTGTTATACTCAAGGCAGAAAGGGTTTATTCGTCGCAGGATGAGGCAGCAGCTGGTTACATTGTAGTTGTAATCAGGAACCAGAGAGAGATGAACAGGAAGCGGGACTCAGCTACAAGCCCTCAAGGCCCACCCCCTAGTGACCTACTTCCTCCAGTAAGGCTCCACCTACTAAAGGTTCCACAACCTTCCCAAACAGTACCACCGTCTGGAGTCCAAGTGTTCAGTACATGAGTCTGTGGTGGACACCACATTCAAACCACAACTTGGAGTGTCTGAAAAGTGAGGCTAGCAACAGCTGCCTAGCGACACAGGGAGGATTTTACTGACAGCACAGCCCACAGGCTCAGAAGCCCACAGAGGCTGAGGAGGTGACCCCACGATTAAGACACTTTCCACAGAGGCATGATGACCAGAGGTTAGATCTCCAGGACTCGGAGAAACTCTGGGTATGAATGAAGCCCACCTGTAGTAAAAGCAGTCTGGAGATGGGGGCCACAGAACAAACCAGCCACACTGGTCATGTCCAGAGATATGAGACCCTGCCTCGTGAGCAGACAACAAGACTGAGAATGATTGAGGAGTCCTGGCATCAACCTCCAAGCTTACACACACACACACACACACACACACACACACATGAAAATAAATCCCAGAGAAGTCAAGAAAGGAATAAAGAAGAATGAAAATGACCAGAAAGATCAGAAAATTGTGTGGCCCTCTTGGCTTTGCCATTGTTGGCAGGCACAGAGTCAGAATTACAAGAAAGGCTTTGCCACTGTTGGTAAGGATACAGTCAGAATTAATGGTATCCTGCAAGGAGAAAGTCAAGCAGTAAGATTGTTATAAAGACCCAGATTCATCAGTGAGACTCACCTCACCGGTGAGGAATGATGGGCAACGGGTGGGGGCAGGGACTGATCAGAGCTTACAAGTCTCCTATAAAAAGAGGTAACCCTCTTGGGAGCTCCCAGAGACTGAACCACCAACAATGAGCATACATGGGCTGCACTAGGCCCCCCACACATATGTAGCAGATGTGTAGCTCGGTCTTCATGCAGGTCCCCCAACAACTGGCAGGGGCTATCCCTAAATCTGTTGCCTGCCTATGGATCCCATTACCCTAACTGAGCTACCTTGTCTGGCCTCAGTGGGAGAGGATGTGCCTAGTCCTGCAGAGTCTTGATATACCAGTAGAGGGGATACCCAACGGGGCCTCCCCAATCTCAGAGGAGAAGGGGAAGAGGTTTGGGGGGACTGTGTGACAGGGGGTAACTGGGAGGAAGGGCAGGCCAGTGATAGGGATATAAAGTAAAGGAATTAATTAATTAATGGAAAGGAAGGAAGGAAGGAAGGAAGGAAGGAAGGAAGGAAGGAAGGAAGGAAGGAAGGAAGGAAGAAGGAAGGAAGGCACCCCTTTGTCTGAGACCCTGAGATAATGTTGGGTCAATGTTAACAGGCCTTGCTATTTTACAAGAAAAACCAGGGCTCTCAAAATTTTTATGTGGCATCTTTCCTAATTCTTACATTTATGCTTCATTATATTAAAAACAAAGCAAAAGAGCAAGCAAAAACATTACAAGAGCTGAACTGAGCCAGAATCAGCACATGGGCTGGAGTGTAGAAGCCCCTCACCTCAGTAATGACACACGGCATTAATTTCTTTCTCCCGTGCCTTATTCTTCCCTTGCTGTCTTTTTCCCTCTGTCTTGCAGCCTTTCCTCCTTCAACCACTCCCACCCACCCTTCATTTTTCTTCCAAGTTCACGAGGAAGGGAATGGTTGAGGTGAGGGAGTGTGCACTCCAGAGGGGGGTGTGCTTTCGAACCACTAATGCATTAGCTGAGTGACTTGGGTAGTCAGGTTGCTTCCTTACGCACACCTGAGCTTACCAGGGAACCTGGTTTGTTTGTCTCCACAGCCTTGCGAAGTCGCTCCGGACGCTCCATCATCAATGGGAACTGGGCAATTGATCGCCCGGGGAAGTATGAGGGCGGAGGGACAATGTTCACCTACAAGCGACCGAACGAGATCTCCAGCACTGCTGGGGAGTCCTTCTTGGCTGAAGGCCCCACGAACGAGATCCTGGATGTTTATGTGAGTTTGGGGGTCTTGGGGTGCCCTCTGGGTTTGGGCTCTATCCCTTCCAGGGAATACACTTTGAATAAGCAAAGCCCAGGCTCAATAAAATCGTTTGAGTGAAGCCTGTTTGAGGGACTCCTTCCAGTGCTTGGCACTGATCTTTGACATTTACCCCCGAATGTATGAGACTCACAGAAACCATAAACTCTACCAGGTGCTTTATTACCCTTGGAGTTTATGGACCCAGTAAAACCAATTTTGCTTGTTGAACCGAATCAGAGGCAAACAAATCCCCTGTGTCATGAGTCCGGGAGCTCCTCCAGGCTCTTTCCTCCCAATGCTAATTTGGCATGTTTTCTTTTATGGCAAAAGAAAAGAAAGTGCCAAGTGCAAAGCAAAGCCCATGGACTCAGCCTTCTCAACCCTGTCAAGGCAAATGGAGAAGGAGCACTCCAGATGACCTCAGATGAAACAGTGAAGCTTTAGCTTCGGTACAAGTTCCCTGCTTCACACACACAAGGCTATGATTACTTTACTTGAAGCCAGAATATTCAGTTGGCCAAGAGTTGTTTTTAATGGTCTTTTTAAAAGAAACTACTAAAAGGGCCTGAGGAACTCAGTCTATAAAGTCTTGCAAGCATGAGAACCTGAGTTCCAGTCTCAACACCCACGTAAAAAATGGGTGTGGTGACCCATGTCTGTAATCCCAGAACTGTGGAAGCAGAGACTGGAGGATCCATGGGACTCAATGGCCGGCCAGCCCAGCCTAATAAGAGAGCCCCAGGCCCCAGTGAGAAACCTTATCTCAAACAGTATGATTGGTCCGATACCCAAGGTAGACCTCTGACCTCCACAAGTATACATACACGTGTGCATATATACTAAGCCACTAGAATCCAATCTTCTGAAAAGATGCCTTCTAAAGGATGTCAAGAAACAAGAGCTTGAAATAACTACACAGATCCTATCCCCAGAGCCACAGTGGTTTCTGTAATATCTGCTGTATTGGAGCTTTAGAAATAGTGTCTCCAGCTCTAGGGTTCTGGTCTGTTCCTCTTGAGGGATAGTAGGCTGGAAGTACAAAAGAAGCCTTGTTTTAGTTAGTTCAGGGTGTTTTTTTGTGAGTCATCCGGTTGGTTGGTTGACTCTGGGTAAATCTGAATGGCATCAAAGGTGAAGGCTTTGCCTATGAACAGCCTCCTGTGGGTGGTCTAGGAAAGGTGGCCAACAATAACCCCATAAACAGCATAAGGCTTTCAGTGGCAGAATCTAATATGTTTCCTCACAGAAAAGGGGTACAGGAGAGGGCAGAAGGAGAAACAGAGTGTATGCAGAGGGGACTGAGAAGGCTGGGGTAGACAGCAAGGATCTGCAGTCACACAGCAGTGTCCCTCAGGAGGCCCATGCTCAGCACCAGGTTTCTGCAGCGCCAATGAGTTGGTCTTGGCTTGTGGTGTTAGGAGTCGTGTGCCCCTCACATCTGCCTGCCGCTGGGTGAGTGATAGGTAAGAAACACATTTCACGAGTGGGAAGAAGGCAAGAGGGGTGGTGTGAATGGGAAATGCAGGTGTGACTCCTGGGTGAGTGTAGGGCTACGAGACCTCAAAAACCAATCAGAATTCTCTCCTCCTGATGAAGAAATTAAAACAAGAGATCCAGAGACTGGCTCTGGGTGGCACAGCTGGTCCGCAAGAACCACTTTACAGAGCAGAAATACCAACAAGACAGTGTCCCTTGGCTTGGCTCCCAACTAAATCGTAGATTTGGGTGCTGTTGCTCCGATCTGCCCATCACTCTGCCTTCTTCTAGAACAGCTGTGAGCACAGGACAAGCTGGTAGACAAGAACAATTCCGTTGGCCTTGCTCAGTCATCTTGTGCCTCTGTCTGTCCCAGACCTCTGCAGCCCACCCAGCTTCCGGTTTGCCATCCTGCCTACTTGTAGTTTTTATTGTTTGTTTGCTTGTTTGCTTGTTTTTATCATTGTTTCCTCAAAGACTATGACCCAGGTAGACTTACACTTTCATATGTGGTGTTGTTGTTCTTGTTGTTATTTCAGTTTTTGTTTTGGTTTGGTTTGGTTTTATTGTTGTTGTTCGTTTGTTTTTTGTTTGGTTGGTTTGTTAGTTTTTTGTGTTATTTTGGGGTTTTGTGTTTGTTTTCTTTTTTGTTTTGTTTTTTGGGAGGGTGTTTTGTTTTAGTTTTTGTGTTTTGTTTGTTTGGGGTTTTGTTGTTTTGGTTTGGTTTGGTTTTTTGGCCTGGATTTTGGTTTTCCACTCTATTTCACTATAGTTCTAGGGCTTCCTGTCGGTGAAAATGAGTGAGACCAGACAGCTGACCAGGAGAGGCCTGAGGACTGGGGCCCACTTGAGCCAGTGAGCCTTATTGACCTGGTAGAGGGCATTAAAGGACACTTACTGCTCTAGGCTAGCTATGCTCTGGTCCTTGTTTGCTTGACTCTGCCAACACCTAACAGGTTCTTCTGCAGTGTAAAGATCTTAGGACATTTCTAGGCCACTGATCCAAGCCCTGGCTGAGTATGACTGCCAGCCACGGATTCGCCTACTGTAGATCCTGTCCAATTTGGACTTTATAAAACCTTAACTTTTATCTTCACAAAATCTTGACCGTTCGCCCACTTTTCTTCTGATTCGTATGCACATGAAGTCTTTAATTCTTCAAAACAACCCACAAGAAGCCACTGGAGGTTACCCCCTCTAAGATGCCGTTGGTTTATTGCTGCAACTAGATGAGAACTTGCACCTTTAACTACAGCACCACTTATGGTATTGAGACTAAAACCATCCAGAAAGAGGTGTGTGCATGCAGGCTGTGGTAACATTGACTTTGTGTCCTCAGATGATACACCAGCAGCCCAACCCAGGAGTCCACTATGAGTATGTGATCATGGGAAACAATGCCATTAGTCCACAGGTGCCACCGCACAGGAGACCAGGTAACACCCCTTGTTCTGCAACTAAGCATGCTGGGTCACTTTCTCTTAACACTCTCTCACTCTTTCTCTTCTTGTGCCCCTCCCCTCTGCGTACTGAACAATGCAGAGAAAACCTGTGGGCACACATTGCAAGTTTGTGGACCTGGTATCAGAACATGCTTCTCCGTTTAAGGCTCACTGATGGATTATTTCATTCACTTGACGCTAAGCCACACTTAGACATCCTGGCCCCACATCTGAGATGATTACATTGGCTTCCTATTGCTGCTGTAGCAAATGACCTTCCAACCAGTAGCTTAGAACGAGATGCAGGTAGTGGTCTTACAGTTCTGAAGGTCAGTGGTCTCAAAAGATTTTCGTGAGGCCAAGACCAAGGTGCTCCAAGCAGAATCCATTTCTCTCCAGTTTTGGCTTCTAGAAACCTCAACCTCCATGGCTTCTGACCCCTTCCTCCACCCCCAAAGCCAACCTGGTGACTCTTTCCTGCCCACCTAAAAGTACTCCAAAAATAGCATCAGGGCTGTGTAGCCAGCAAGGTTCAGATCTCAAAATCAACTTAGTTGCCAGGTAAGCACGACAGTCCACCTGAAGTTCTCAGGCCAAAGCGGAGGCTCCCAGAGCAGGCAGGCTGGCTACAGTGGCTGCAGCAGTGCATTCTGGGTTTAGCTGAGAGACCCTGCCTTCAATACAGTAGAAAGCAATCAAGGAAGACTCTTGATATCAACCTCTGGCCTCTACATACATGTGTACATGCACTCTCTAACAATGTGCATTCACATACATGTAAACAGAATTAGACATATATACACATGCAGAGAAAAAAGTAATAACAAATTCAAACAAAACAAAAAAGTATCAGCTTTTAATTCCCTTTTCCTCCCAGAGGGAATGTCTCTTACCGGTGTGATGAATCTGCCTCGCCCCTTCCTATCTCACCCCCAATGTGGTAAGGGTCCAAGGACATTGTGTGGTCCATGCTGGGGTCCTTGGTGCTTGGAAAATGCAAAGCCTCGGGCCGTTGGAATGTCTCTGTCTAAAGAGGCCCTCTCTCCTATGCCCTTGCCCTTCTCCCACTGATGATTGTGGGAGCTCTGCTTTATCCTTCCTGAGAACCCAGATTTGCACTTTGCTAAGGGAGTGTCCCCCATAAACCAAACATCTTTCATTATCTGTTAAAATGAAAATGAGCAAGAAAATCCAGGAGCATAGCATCTTTCAGACTTGAAGAGGAACAAAAACAGAGAGGCCCCAGATCTCAAAAGTGACCTGCACGTCTCTGCACTCGTGCGTGTCCGTGTGTGCACAAAGCCAAGTCTATGCATTGTTGTTCAGCAAATGGCTCATCAGTCATGCTGCTGAGTAGGAACATATTTATGCTGCGTTTTTTTTATTCCACTTCATAGCTGTACGATGGTGTCATTTAATTTTCGCTGTCAGTACACATCGAAGTCTGTTGTCTTGCTATGGCATAGGATATTTTAGTAACCAGATTTTTATGTATAGCTTTAAGTAAAAGAATGAGACCATGTCTAGGATAAATATTCTAGAAATGACATAAGTAGGTCAAAGAGTATGTACATTTAAAATTTAGAGCGCTGGTGCCAGACTGCTCTGCAAAAGCTGGCATCGGTGTGGAAGTTCACACACACTGAGAGAAGTGGATGTCAGCTTCCAGCAGAGGACCTAGGGGCGGGAGCTTCCAAACTCTCTAACTCTTATCATGAGGTAGAAAAGAGTTGAGGGTCTCCTGGTCCATATCTTCATAGGTGACATGTTCATTATGAGAGAGTTTTTGATGGCTTTTGGCTGTTTGTATGTTTGTTGGGGAGGGACCATCTTCCCATGGCCTTTGACAATTCCTTACTGATTTTTATATATATGTATGTATTTTGTTGCATGCCACCTGTGGTACCCCAGGAGGCCAGAAGTGGGTGTTGGGTTTCCCAGGACTGGAGTGTAGATGGTTAGGAGCTACAATATGGTCTGGGAATTGAATCTGGGTGTTCGACAAAAGCAGCAAGTGCTCTTAACCAGCAAGCCATATCTCCAGCCTTTATTACTGATTTTTACTAGTGTTTAAGTATGAGAGAGATGAGTATTTCCTTTTCTAAAAGATCACTGTTATTTCAAATGAGCTCCAGTTGCATCCTGTCCAGTGGCAAAGCTCTCTCCTTTTCAACTCAATGTGCAAAGGCATCTCACTTCTGTGCGTGTGTTGCCTCTCCTAGGAGAACCTTTCAATGGGCAATTAGAAACAGAAGATGGAGGCCAGGAGGACAGAGAAGAGAGGGAGAAGAACCAGGAAAAGGAAGACTCTCACGTCGAGGCCCCTGAGGTATTCACATCAGAATCCACACAGACCTTCCCAGTCAGACATCCAGAGAGATTCCCTTCCCACAGACCAGACAACTTGGTGCCCCCAGCACCACAGCCCCCCAGGCGAAGCCGGGACCACAACTGGAAGCAGTTGGGGACAACAGAATGCTCCACCTCCTGTGGGAAAGGTAAGCCCGTGTGGATATCCCAAGTCAGGCAAATAAGGGAGGACCCAGTGGATGAGGCAGCCCCTCGACAACATGAACCACCTGTGAGACAGCTTGCTCGTGTGACAGACTGGGATAGAGGTTCCCAAGATAGCCCACAGGCTCATTCAGTAGTGGGACTTAAAGATTTAGAAAATCTGTGCCCCCACCCCCATTTATCACACTGAAATGATACAGATTTGAGTGAGCAAGCGAACACATGGGCCAAGTCCAGGGGTTCCCTCCAGCGATGATATGTCACAGTTTGTACCAAAGACTACCAACCAGAGATGCTCACCCAAGCTTCGGTGCACAGCCCCATGCTAGTACCCCAAAGGTCACGCTGCCACAGTAAACCAGGGCATCAAGCACACAGAAACAGCTGACATTCACTGTCACACTAGGCCTTCATGACTCAAGATCTCAAGCATAGAAAACACTCAAGTAGAGTGTTACCATGCCCCAGGGTGGTGTCCCAGAAGCTACTCAACAAAGACAGGCAGTTAAAAAACATACAGAGCCAGGCAAGCATGGGGACCTGAGTTCAAATCCCAACACCCACATAAAAGTTGGGCGTGGAGCATAATAAGCCCCTCAGCTCCCACAGAGAGGTGGGAGGCAGAGACGTGAAAACTCCCAGATTGCCTACCCTGGCCTACACAGCAGAAAACCATAAAGAAAATCTGTCTGAAAAAAAAGTAGAAAACAAAGACCAACATGCCAGGTTATCCTCTGACATTCATATGTGTGAACACGAGAGGGGGGGGGGAGGCAGAGAGAGAGACAGAGACACAGAGAGACAGAGACAGAGAGAGATCAGATATCAGATCCAAGAGAGTCTTGGATCTGAGGATATCTTTTTCAAAAGAGCACTGGCCTAATGGCTTTTGGAACTAGAATTTAAGTCTTTGATTCTTTTTTATTTGGGGGTGGGAGGGTGGGAATGGGTGGCTGGAACTCTTTATGCTCAAAGCCTTAATGATGCCACAATGATTGATTCTGCCTGGTAATTGGAGAATTAATGTATGAGCTCTTACTGCACCCAATTTTGCTGTGATCTGACCACATGGGCCAAATGTGGCCTGAGGATCAGCTGAACTTCTATCGTGAGTCTGTAAGGGGAAGTGAGACGCCTGTAGACTGTGTCTTGACAGAGCCAGACAGCCAAAGATAACTCTGCCAAAAGGCCAAAATCATTTTAATAAGATTTTATCCTAGGCATTACAGAGATAAGCAGAGTATCTCAGCATTGACAAAGGAACCTGAGATCCAAATGGACTCCTTTCCAACCCTTCTGCCACTTATGAATTGGTGCAGTGCCCAGATAGCTCAGAAGAAACCGCCACTGTGTGGTTTGCAATCCAGAATGATGTGTGTAGAAGACTCTTCCCCACCCTGTGTAGAGACCACACAATATTGATTTGTGGATATAGTGAGGTAAGGGCTGAATAACTCCATCATCCAAGTGGCCACTCAGCAGGCCCCTCTCTGTCTGTAACAGACATGATGGAGAAACACCACAGAGCCAAGTGCCCTCAGCCTGCCCCCAGCTCCTCCCTCTCCCTCCATTACTATCCACGGGCACCTGACCAGCACACTCCTCTTAATACTGAATATTAGTCCCATTTCTGTGACAAAAGATCTGACAAGAAGCAACATTGCTGGAAAGGGTTTGTTGTGGCTCGAAGTATGAGCATCCATCGTGGTAGGAAGTCGTGGCAACAGGACCTTGCAGCAGCTGGTCACGCTGCATCCACCATCAGGAAGCAGAGGGCCATCAATGCTTATGTTTGGCTCCCTTTCTCCTTTTTATTCAGTCTAGGACCCGAGCCCAAGGAATGGAGCTGCCCTCAGTTAGAGTAGGCCTTCCCACCTCAGTTAATGTAGAAGCTCCCTTACACACATGCTTAGAGGCTGGTCTCCTAGGTGAGTCTCCAAGGCTACAATATTAACCATCATATATTCCAAGCCCCAGGTCAGGTGCCTCTCCCACTGTGGAGCCTGCCTGCCCCTGTGTGTTTCAAGTAAGCGCTCCTTCCTAGGGACTCACAGCACTTCAGGACACATTCCTTGGTTGGCTGCAATGTCTCCCCAAGTTTCCACTTCATAGGCTTAGTACTCAGCATCATGGTGAGCATATGATGTTTCTCCGTGTGAGCTCCTCAAATGTTTCCTGAATAAATTGATACATTGTTACCACATTTTAAATGTACACAATGTGATCGATCAGGAAAGACACAAGAATAGTGTTTATACCTTTATTATTCTTGCCTTTACCCATTCTCTGTGAATAGCATAAAGAATATGAATTTATTTTTCTAAGTTAAAAAAAATATGTGTGTGTGCCTACACAAGTTTATGTGCACCACATGTATGAAGTTCCCAAAGAGTCCAGAAGGGGGCGTCAGAGCCCCTAAAACTGGTGGTTATGAACCACCACGAGGATGGTGGGAGCGGAACCAAGATCTTATGGAAGTACTCTTAACAGCTGAGCCATCTCTCCAGTCCCAAGAATGTAAATTTGAATGTCCAAATAAAACAGGTTTTTCTAAGGCAGCCTTTATTTTTTGCACTGTACACACACACACACACACACACACACACACACACACACACACACACCCCAGAATGTGAAGTATGAAATGTAACATCCACATGATCCATTTCAAATATGTAGCCTATACATATGCACACCCATGTACACACGTGTGTGCCACACTTGGCATTTGCTGCTCTAGGTATCCGAGGCGACTGTCCCATTCTCTTCTTTACCCAGCAAACAGCACTGGCTCTGAAGCCAGAGAGTTTCTGAAGGGTGCCTTGAAAATAAAGCCTAAGTGGATACATTTCCCCTTCTTCTCCCTGTGACAAACAGTGAGAGCTGTCAGACTGTGCTTCCTCCAGCAAGCATTTCCAGCCATCTACAGAATTCCTACTCATGAGCCTCCCAATCAAGTTCAATTTTGTTTGTTTGGTTTTTGGTTTTTTGTTTTGTTTTGTTTGTTTTAAATAAGTTTACAACTTTTACCTCAAGCCACATGCATAGTTACCTTGGGCCACAGGACGGACACCCCTGGAACCCGTGTGCCCATAAGAGTGGTGGCAGCAGACATGCAGGAAATGGGCGATGCAATGCAGATGCACAAGGCATGTGGGTAAACTGAGTCCTCAGCACAAGTGACAAGTGTGCCGGCACTGTGTACTCCTTGGCTATACAACCCAAGTCCCTGTCCTTGAGAGATCATCAGCTGTCTCTCACAAATGCCCCAGACCTCCGCCAGTATCTTGGTTTGGCTCTCTTGGTTCCTGTATTTCTAAGTCTGAGATTACTCAATTTTTTTCTTTTCTTTTCTTTCTTTTTTTTTAAGATTTTTAAAATTTATTTATTTTATGTATGTGAGTACACTGTCACTGTCTTCATACAAAGCAGAAGAGGGCATTGGATCCCTTTACAGATGGTTGTGAGCCACCGTGTGTTGCTGGGAACTGAACTCGGGACCTCTGGAAGAGCAGTCAGTGCTCTTAACCACTGAGTCATCTCTCCAGCCCCACTCCCCTTTTTTTCATTTTTATTCTTGATACTTCTTTTATCTAACTCTTTTTAGTGTCTCACAGATCTCAACACCATTCCCCAATTTCTGCTTCCATTTCCAATGTGTTGACCAATATGCCTACATATGAGCCTGGACAACTGATACCTGAAGCCCAGCCAGCATCTGCCCCTACACCCTGCCCTTGCTTGTTAGCAACCAGAAGAATCACTGGAGACATGCCAAGTGACAGTACCTCTTTCTGCAGACACTAAAGCTAACCCAAAGAAAGAAACCATTGCAGTCACCAGAGGCAAAAGTTATCATGCTGATATTTTCTCAGAGTCAGAGAGACAAAGAGCCTCTCATGTTGTCTGTTTGGTACCTTTCCATGGAGCTGGACCAGGGACAATGAGCAGTGCATGTAACAGCAGCCAAATGGGAGGGGAGGCAAGCAGTGGCCATCTGCCAGACAACCCCAAGCAAGATCCATCTTTCCAGGCACAGAGCATTCCTACGGTATCCTGTATCGTTTGTGCTGTGTGTATTAGGTTTCCCCTTCTGTGAGTGCCAAGCAGTTGGGGTACCTTACTTTAGCTTCCCAATCCACAAAGC
Source organism: Uromys caudimaculatus (assembly GCA_028551405.1). Lineage (NCBI taxonomy): Eukaryota > Metazoa > Chordata > Mammalia > Rodentia > Muridae > Uromys > Uromys caudimaculatus. The sequence goes on from CM052706.1 coordinate 58,359,893, forward strand.
TGCAAGTGGAAAAGTTAGTCTCACACACTCTAGATGGAAAGGAACGGGCTACCTAAGAACTCTGCCTAATCCTCTAAACGCTGAGTTTCAAATGCACACTGCAGGCTGTCGGCTGAGTCTTACTCATCTTTGTAACTTAGCACAGTGTGCTTAATGTTGGTTGCATTTAATTTAGAAATATCTACTGGAGCTGGAGAGGTGGCTCGGCAGTTAAGAGCACTGATCGCTCTTCCTGAGGATCCAGGTTCAATTTCCAGCATCCACATGGCTGCTGACAGCAGCCTGTCATTCCAATTCCAGGGGATCTGACACTCTCTTCCGGCCTCTGTGGTCACTGCACAAATATGGTGCACAGACATGCATGCAGCCAAAATACCCAGACACATAAAAAATAAATCAATCTTAAAATTTTTAAATAAAAATATATCCTATGTAAGGGATATAGGCGTTTTGCTGAACAAAGTTTTAGTACTAAGAAAGGGTTGGGGGTTTTTTGGCTATTAATTTTATAGTCACAATTGCTTTTAACTCAGCTGACAGTTGGACTTAATTGGAACATATTAAAAATGGTCTTAAGTTATTGTTACATGTACGTATTTACTGGTAGAGTAATTTCAACAAATGATTATTTCAGATTCAAAACTCTCTCACAAACCGTCCTATTTCTTACACAAGCTCCCTCTGGCTCAGGGAGTCGCACCAGGCCAGCCTGAAGGATCCCTGCCCCACTCCATGATGGATGACATCGAGGCACTTTGTTAAAACGTCATGGCTGAGCGCTGGACGGTCACATGCTCTCAGTCTCTTGAACAGCTGTGTGTCTGTGCATCCGCTGCCATCCATTATGAAGGAACAATTCTCTGACTAACACAGAGAGTAGCAAATGGGCATGAACACAAGTTTTACAAGGAAGCTCAGAGCTCCATCACTTTAGAGGTAATACGGGCAACAGTAATAGGTTCTCCTAGAACCTAACTGCTCCTCAGCCATGGGTTTTTAACTGGATTTATAATACCAGGTATAGATTCCCTGTAGGGAGCAGGTGATAATAGGGGTAGGAAATGTAAGTAATCAAAATGTACTATGTATGTATATAAAACTGTCAAAGAACAAATGAATAAAAAAAGATTTGTTTTAAAGAAACTTTAAAAGAACGAATTTAGCCTTCATGGTGCAATTAAAACTGTAGTGAGTTGCAGTTCTTGGGGAGAAAAAGTTTGACCAGTTAGAAGCACAGGTATGCATAGTTTTAAATGAATTACAATGCTCTTCCTAGGAAGAGTTGTGCATTGGCCTAGTTTGTGTAACCTGTCCCACTTCATAATGACCTCTAGTGATACTCAAGTTCTGCCAGCAGGTGGCAGCAGAGAGAAAGGCAAAATTGAATTGAGACCTAGAAATTACCCTTAACTGGCTTTTTACAGAAAATAGTTTATCCTTATTAAGGCAATGACACTAGTCTGTGTATTCAAAACAAAAACATGAAGCAGTTACTAGCCTTCTAGAAACGTACTACAAGCTTAGACCTCTGATAGGTGCTGAGGTTAGTGAGGTGAACCAGGACCGACTTGTCCAGGGAAGCTCTGCCTCATGGAAAGCAGGCAGATGCTAAAAAGACTGAGCCCCTGAATCGGGACACTGTTGGATCACCGGAAATGTGTTACAAAGTAGGAAGGCAGCTGCTCTTCTGTAAGTCTTGAATCTCCTCTGCTTCAATCTCTTGTATGTACCTGGCTAGCAGGCCAGTTCATTCCAGGCTAGGCTGGTGGATAGCCCCCTACCCTGACACATGTACACAGATATACCCAAGCCTGGCCATTTCTCTATCTCCAGCCAGGCCCTGCAGAGCATTTTCTCACTGACATCTCCAGAGAATCTTGGGAACATTTCTGTTTGTGTGCACTCTATGCTCACTCCGTTGACTAGTGAGCTCTTTTATTGTCTCTGTGTGTGCATTTGTGTGTGCACATGCATGTATGTGCATGGTATACATATATACATGTGTTGGCAGGCTGCACATCTTCACCACAGCCCATCACCCCAGGGTGTGGGCCGGCCTTCAGGCATCTTCCTTGTCATTACAGGATCGCAGTACCCCATCTTCCGCTGTGTGCACAGAAACACACACGAGGAGGTTCCCGAGAGCTACTGTGACTCCAGCATGAAGCCCACCCCAGAGGAGGAGCCCTGCAACCTCTTCCCCTGCCCAGCCTTGTAAGATGTCTTCCTGGTCACCTCTTGACAGGTCCCTTGTGGTTGACAGCCATAAGATCTTAGTAGCAGATACATTTGAATTTTTAACCCCATATAAATTTGATGTGCCAACACTAACTAGGATTGTGTGCAGGATACAGACCTCTTAGCAAACTTTCCTGTCTTTCTAGAGGAACTGAGGAGCTGATGGTCTGAAACAAATCAACAAGCTTAGCCAGGAAGCCCATCCAGGAAAATAGGGGAGGCCATAGGAACGAGAACCCAGTAAGGAAGCTCGGATGTGAGCTGAGTATACAGATGGGGCACGTTGGTGTGGAGGAGTCAGGAAGCGTATCCGAGAGAGATTGACAGTGGGTTATTGAGTGATAAATGAGACGGCCTCATATGGATTAGGACAGGTCCTAAAACGTCAAAGCTTTATCCTTATAGTAAAGAAAAATAGAATTTTTATCCAAATATATGCTGAACGTGGGATCATGTTCCATTCACTAATTGCCGAGATTGGCCATAAAATGACAGTCAGTAGAAGACATCTCGATTGAGATCTCTCAGCTCCCGAGTGGGTTAGCATTATAGGGAAATTAAGCTAATTTGGGGGTGTCGTTGAGAGGTTCTGCTTTGATCACTAAATAGAAATCATCTGTGCCTTCTCACTCTTTCTATAACTGTACACAGAAAGAATCTGGGCAATCTAGTCAGGGTAAGCAGCATTCCCAACTGGCTCCCTTACAATCACAGACCTTTAGACACTGCTCTGGGAAGAGGGCTCCTCCCCCACCCTCGCCCAGCCAGTGATTGTGCTGTGTGTTCCTGTTAACCGATCAATCATCTCCCCTCTGCCCCTCCAATCCATTCCATGAGCCAGCTGGGACATCGGGGAGTGGTCTGAGTGCAGCAAGACCTGTGGCCTGGGCATGCAGCACCGCCAGGTCCTGTGCCGCCAGGTGTATGCCAACCGTAGCCTGACGGTGCAGCCCTACCGCTGCCAGCACCTGGAGAAGCCAGAGACCACCAGCACCTGCCAGCTCAAGATCTGCAGCGAGTGGCAGATTCGGACCGACTGGACCTCGGTACAGGACCTCCCCCTCTCTCCAGTATCCACCCTTCCTTCCTAGGACCTGTGATTCATAACCCTTGGGTAGGGTGAGGAATGTTTGCTGGGCAGTCTGTTAGCAAAGACAGCTCCTGCCAACAGCTCAGTAGAGTTCAGGCTCATGTGCATGGCCTATATCCAGTCTCATGGATGAGCCTATGCGAGTCCTGTACCTGCAGACTTCACCTGCCCCATCTCTCCCATGTGTTAAGAGAAGGTTAGCAACTACTATCAGAGCCAGCGCCTTCTGGTGTTGTGCATCCATCCTGGAGAGGGAAAGGCTGAGGCCCAGAGCAGGCCAGTATGCCATTCAAGAAGGTTCTTAGAGGAAGGCCATGGAGTTTTCCCATGATCCCTTTCTCCCCTGGGAATTATAAGCATTGCAGTGGACCCAACAACACAGGGGCCCTCCTCACATTATCTGTTGGGGGTCAGGTGACAAAGAATGAGAATACAACAGCAAAGCCTGCTGTGTTTTAGTGCTCGGTGCCCTGTGGCGTGGGGCAGCGGACCCGAGACGTGAAGTGTGTGAGCAACATCGGGGACGTGGTGGATGATGTGGAGTGCAACATGAAGCTCCGACCAAACGACATCGAGAACTGCGACATGGGGCCCTGTGCAAAGAGCTGGTTCCTCACAGAATGGAGCGAAAGGGTGAGTGCCCCCCCACCCCCGCAGAGATCAAGGCAGGGATCATGGCTGTGTCACAGGATGAGTGGGTCAGAGACGCGCTGTACGCAGAATCCCAAAGTCGATTCCTTCCCACTGAGGCGTAAGATTCCAGTGGCAAACCAAAGTCCACCCTGGGAATCCAAAGTTGGTTGGGCTCTCTTGACAAGCATGGGCAAGGGATTGCCGCAGGAGTGTGGGCAATCCCAATACAGCAACACTGGGAGAATGCGTGACAACTTCCCCGCCGCTGCATAGATGGACCCCCAAGGCTGCGTACATCTATGGATGGATCCCCTTCCGGTACTGCCTTCGTCAGCGTCCCATTGCTGTGAAGAGACACCATGACCATAGCAACTTTTATAAAAGACAGCATTTATTGGGGGCTTGTTTACAGTTTCAGTGGTTTGGCCTGATGCTATCATGGTGGGGGAGCATGGCAGCACACTGGCAGACACAGTGTTGGAGAGGTTGAGAGTTCTGTATTCAGATCCAGATCCACGGGGAGCAGGAAGAAGAGACACTGGGCCAGACTGGAGCATTTGAAACCCCAAATCCCATCCCTGGTGACACACTTCCTCCAAGAAGGCCACACCTCCTAATCCCTCTCAACTAATTATACTCCCCATGATCAAACAGTCAAATATATGAGCTGTGGGGGCCATTCCTAATCAAACCACCACACTTACTACCCTCCCCCCACCCCCATCTATGTTCTCAGGGCCCCCTAGGCCATGAGTAGTTAGAGAAGAATTGCACACCAGTAGCTGAAAACCAAAGTCCATGAGCCCTCCCTAGCCCTCCCTCTCTGAGAAATGTCAACATTCCACAGACCCAGCTGTGACTGACTATTACAAGCAGATATGTTAAACATGGCAGCTGGTTTGCTCTGAGGACCACCAGCTGCAACAATGGCAAAAGGCCAGAGACATCTCAGGTTTATAGATTCCTATGAGGACCAAGCGCCTCTGCAGTTAAGGAAGGGGTGGGAGCAAAATTAGCTTGCCTCTCCTCAGCATTCCAAGATTAGGAGACAACTTCACAGATTTTTATGCCTGAAATATAGCAGACACGCACTGAGGTGTGGGCACTTTCCCTGCTCTTCAGTAGCTAAAAGCATGTGGAGTACTGTCCCCAATCTCAGAAGCCTGGCCTTTCTCAGGGCTGAGCTATTAAAGGAAACTCACAGGCAAATTCAACTGATCATCGCTCCACGTTACTATATGCAAGAGAAGCCAGCAGTCAGTTGACTTCATCTGTCAGTGATGGATAGAGTTTCTAATGAAAGACGGGTTCTGGGGATGGTGAGAAAGAAGGCACGCAAGCACTGAAGATCAAACTCATGAGTGGTTGAAATGATGGCTCTTGCATGTATTCACTGTGACCGGGAAAAAATGTAAGGGCTAAGGAGATGGCTTAGCAGGTGATTGCTGCTCAAGCGTGAGGCCTGAGTTCAGATCCCAGCACCCACATAAAAGCCAGGCATGATGGTAGCATCTGTAATACTAGTTCAGGGGAGGTGGAGTTCACTGCTCAGCCCACCTATCTGAACCAGTGAGTCCCTGGGTCAGTGAGTGACCTTGACTCAAAAAAAAAAAAGTGTAAAGTCAGACACTATGGTGCACACCTTTAATCCTGCCATTCAAGAGGGAGAGACAGGTGGATCTCTGTGAGTTCCAGGATACCCCGATCTATACAGTGAGTTTCAGGCTAGCAGGAGTTATATAATAAGACCCTTCTTGCAAAATGAAAATGAATAAACAATAAAAATAAGACAGAAAGCAACCGAAGAAGGCACCGATGTTGAATAGTGATGAGAACCTTACACAAGGTGACCCTCACCAGGATGAGGCCCTTGTGTGTCTGTTTCTGCAGCCCCCGAGTGTGACTGGGATGCTGTCTCTTTTCTGCCTACCTCAGCAGACATGGCCAGTCTTTCAGGAGCATATCTAGGAAATGGAGATTAGATATTTGCGGCTCAGTCCCTGCTTCGTGAGGGGGTACCCCATTTTCACCTGTTTCTGCTGGCAGGCTTCCAAGGCCTGAGAAGCTCCTTTCAAATCTAAATCTGCCATGCTTTCCCCAGCCACTGGTGTAATAGAGAAGCTTTCAGGTCCCATCATCCTGGTCCCCTCTCTGGGCCCTGGCTCCATCGTTGACCGTGGGGAGATTTGGAGACCGCCTTGCCCCAGGTGCACATACCTAAGTGTAGAAGGCAGAAGACTAAATAAGTCTATTCACCAGGTGAAACTTATGTAGGTAGAAATATCTATAGAACTTGAGACAGAATAAATAACATTTGGTTTACTTTTTGAAGATTGCTTCATTTTTTTTTTTCCATTGATTTTTTGGTTTTTCGAGACAGGGTTTCTCTGTGTAGCCCTGGCTGTCCTGAAACTCACTCTAGACCAGGCTGGCCTCGAACTCGAAGATTTGCTTTTTTATTATTATTATCTGTGTTTGCATGTGTCGAGGCCATGTGTATGTGTGTACATGTGTAAAGATACCATGTGTATGTATATGTATGAAGATGCTATGTATACATGTAAGAATTCATGTGTATGTGTGTATGGATGCCATGTTTATGGGTGGCCACAGATGACAGTCGAGGGTCTCATATTCCATGACTCTAGAGTTATACGCAGCTGTGATCTGCTCAGTGTAGGTGCTGAAACCAAACTTGGTTCCCCTGCAGAAGCAGCAGACACTCGTGTTTTTGTTTGTTTGTTTTTTGTTTCTTAGTTTTGTTTTGATACAGAGTCTCTTTATGTAGCCTAGGCTGACATAGAACTCACTGTGTAGACCAGGCTGGCCTCAGATTCACAGAGATCTGCCTGCCTCTGCCTGCCAGGTGCTAAGATTAAAGGTGGGCACCACCATGCCCAGCTAGCAAGCACTAGTACTGCTGAGCCATCTCTCTGACTGTCATGACTTTACTTTTTATTCTTCACAAGAGATTTTAAATACCTTGAGTTGCACAGTTGTGAACGGCAGACCACACGAGGCTGGAACAAAAGTGTCTCCAGCCTGGATTATTCCACTTACTGTAAAAAATGGCTTTTTAAACCCAAGGAGTTGACTCGTTGTCTCAGAATCCTCACAACAGCACAAACTGAGCTAGTCATAAAGACAGCGTGTGACTCTGGGGGAGGGGTCAGGACTACCTCTAACTATACATTCTCTGACTTCAGCCTGTACTTGAACTAACAAAAAATTAACTAGACAACCGTATATAGATTTTATTTGGTGTTAATATTTTATGCGACAAAGGAAAGAAGTGAAGACCACAGAAGGGGAGCTTGTCTGGAGGGCTCCTGTCCTACTACAATGAGGAGGAAAACTACAGAGTGGAGTAACGAGGAGAGAGGGGGTGTGGCCTAGGAGAGAGGGGTGTGGCCAAGGAGAGAGGGGGTGTGGTCGCCAAGGGACATAAGTATGGGAGTGACAGGGGCGTGAGGAGAAGTGAGAGGAGAGAAAGGTTAGTTAACTGATCATCTCATGACCAACTCCCCATCTCTAATGGTAAGAATTTTCTTACCAAGCCTGGCACTGGAGGGATGGATCCCTGCGACTCATTGCTCAGCCAATGTGACTAAATTAGTGAGCTAATCAGTGAGAGCCCCTGACCCAAAGAATAAGGCAGAGAGCAGTTGAGGAGGGCACACCAACATGAACTTCAGGCCTCCACCTGCACGCGCACACGCGCGCGCGCACACACACACAAGCATATATATACACTTATGCAATGTATGTACACACAAAAAAATTAAGTAATTTGAAAAACAAAGGAAATGAAGGGGTAGAGAACCATGTGACTTCAAAGGCGGCAAAGAGTATGTTAAAGGGGTAGGCGTGGATGCTTTAGAGGAAAGGGCACTGGGGTCCAGCCCTCAAGCTTCTGGTATTTCCTGGTGAAGGGGAGAACATCCAGGAAGAGGGAACCATGTGCTCTCAGAGCCTCTCATGTGGTCATGGGACTGCAGCAACACTGTCTAGAATGGGGTACAGGGTGGAATACTAGAACATTCGTCTTGAAGAATGGGATAATCAGGACCACTTAAAAATTGATGAATTGTTTGTTTCTAGAGTTTCCCACATAACATGTACAAACATGTCCGTGAGTAACTAGAGCCCTAGAAGACAAAAGTAATAGATAAGGAGGAGACTCCCATCATGGAGTGTTGTCCTGTGTGAGAAAAGGTTGTCAGCTATTTATAGAAGAAAGAGCTGGGGGGACAGTGAGTCCTTGGCATCATTTGGAAGTATCCCCAGAACCTGCAAGGATGCTGCTAATATGCCTTCCTTCTGTCTTACAGTGCTCAGCAGAGTGTGGGGCTGGAGTGAGGACACGTTCAGTGGTGTGCATGACCAACCATGTCAGCAGCCTGCCGTTGGAAGGCTGTGGGAACAACAGGCCAGCCGAGGCTACACCATGTGACAATGGGCCCTGCGCAGGCAAGGTGGAATGGTTCGCTGGCAGCTGGAGTCAGGTGAGTAGCCAGGGCTGGGTATAACAGTCTGTCCCTGGAAGAGGCAATAGAGCAGGGGGTTACAAAGCAGCTTTAAATCTGGCCATGCTACTAGCTACCTGTTGTGACCTGGAAAAGCTGCTATGTTCTTAGTGCGTCATTCAGCCGACAGGTGCACCCTTCCTGCGTGCCAACCTAAGCACAGTGTTCAGCCAACAAGATTCAGTGTACAACTGTGTGCTCACTTGAGCACCTTGTTCAGCCAAGAAGGTTCAGTCCACACCTACTGTGTGCTTGCTTAAGCATGTAAGCTACATCAGTGAACAAAACAAATCTCTGTGCCTCAAGGAACGCACGCAAGGAGCCTGGCAGGCAGTAAATGCAGCAGGTGGCTGCTGCTGTGTCCTCACCATTGCTGGTTTGTTAGTACTCAACAATGTCAGAAACTGCCCTTTAAAAATCTGGAGATGGGGTCAGGCACGGTGGCTCACACCTTTAATCCCATCACTCAGGAAGCAGAGGCAGGTGGATCTATCTGAGTTTTTAAAAAGTCTGGTCTACAGAGTGAGTTCCAGGACAGTCAAGGCTACACCAAGAAACCCTGCCTTGAAAAAACAAACTAAATAAGTAAAAATAGAAATCTGGAGATGGGGACCTGAGAGATTGGTCAATGGATTTGTCACACAAGCACGAGGGCCTGCGTTTAGATTCCCCAGAAGCCAAGTGAAAACCAGACACGGCAGCACACATCTGTAATCCCATCTCAGCTGAGATGGGAGATGGGGACAGAAGAATCCATGGAGGTTTGCAGGCCAGCCAGCCTGGAATACAGCAAGAGAGCGAACAGCAGGGACCCTGCCTCAGAGTAGAATGTGAAGGTCAATATGCAAGCTTGCTGTGACCTCCAGACATGCATGGTACATGTTTGCTTACACCCATACACATATGCACACATACATCACACACACAGATATTTATTTATTGGTTTGTTTGTTTATATGGGAGTGCTCAGTGTGCGTGTACAAGTGTATGCCAGAAGAGGGCATCAGATCCCTTTGTAGATGGTCTTAAGCCACTTTGTGATTGGTGGGAATTGAACTCAGGACCTCTGGAAGAAAAGCCAGTGTTCTTAACCACTGAACCATCTCACCAGCTCGCCACAATTTTTTGTAAAGCTGGAAGTGTATGTTATGAAGAGCAGATAATGAAGAAACTAAAGTAACTTAGAAATCTATGAGCTGATTTGTCCTCCTGGTTCCAGCTTTGAATATAAACCCCTGAGGAAAATCTGGAGAGGCATCCCAGTGACTGTCCTATCACAGCCCCTACCCCACCCACCCCCACTGCCTGCCTGGACTTGAGTTCTTGGCCCTTGTAGCTCTGGCTTCCAGGGCTGGCTGATTCTCCAAGGCCTTTTGGCTGAAGGTCATGATTTGCACAGTATCCAGACGCTGGCTCTGTAGGAATTTTTAAAAGTAGCTTCAAAGACAGGCCTTGATGAAATTGGCCAGCTTTTCCCTATAGCTAATACAGGCCCTTTGGAAAGCAAGTTGACAGCAAAGGGCAAGAGGCAGAAAACACCATTTGTCCTTCCTCAGTCACCCCACCACGTGGGTCCTTTTTAAGGAAGTAATCATCAGCTGGGCATGGTGGCTCACGCCTTTAGTCCTGGCACTCTGAGGCGGAGGCAGTGGATCTCTGTGAGTTCAAGGACAGCCTGGTCTACATAGTGCGTTTCAGAAGAGCCAGGAATACATTGTGAGAGCTTGTCTCAAAATAAAATTTTAGGAAAGCAATTATTCAAAGAAAAAAAAGATTTTTTTTGGCAAGAATGCTCCTGACCTTAGGATTTTAGCATTTATCCCTACCTGGTAAAATATTACATAAATATCACATCTATATATGATGCTGTCTCAAAAACACATATATATAAAACAAGGGGTACATAATATAATAGCCATTCACAAAGCATGAAAATGCAAGACCTGGTGCTGGAGGGTGTCTGGGATGGCTCACCAGTTCCGAGCATTGCTACTCCTGCTGAAGACCTGAGTTCAGCTCCTCGTACACACATGGGGAATCACAACCAGCCTTAACTAGAGTTCCAGGGGATCTGATACCCTCTTCTGGTGTTGTAGGTTCATACTACATTCATGCAGGTAAAGCCCACACACACGTTTTATATATATGTACATGTGAGGGGTGTATTTGTGTGTTCATATATTCATATTCATGCAGGAGTGCTTCAGTTGGTAATTTGCCTAGCATGTATGAAGCCCAGGTTCAGTCTTCAGCACTAATAAAATCAGGCATGTTGTGCATGCCTGTAATTCTGGAATTTGGAAAGTAGATTTAGAAAAATCATAAAGTTTAAGATCATCTTAGGCTACATGGTTGAAGCCAGTCTAGGCTACAGGATACCCTATGTTGATAAGTGTGTGTGTGTGTGTGTGTGTGTGTGTGTGTGTGTGTGTGTGTGTACATTTTATAATCTAAGGAATAGTTTTTATGTTGACTTTATGGGGAAATGTAGGAACAAGCCTGGTGCAGTGGAAAGAAACCCCACATGTCTGTCCTGAGTTTCCCACACAGTCCGATGGGCAGGCAGGGGACTGTGGGAAGCCTTTGTGGGCCCTGCCCATGGGTGGTGGAGGGGGCCATTCTCGGGGAACTCAAGGCAGCCGTCTCCATGGGTTCTCTAGCCTGGAGCACCACAGTCATCGAAGGGTGCTGCAGACGGGCTAGCCAGAGCGCAGCTAGGATTTCCACTGAGACCGGGTTTTGGCAGCTTGGGGCGCCAGGCTAGCTGCTCAGGCTTGGGTGAATGGGTACCATCTGGAAGCGCTGGGAAGCCCTCGGTGAGAGATTAGATGAGGCTCCTTAATAGAGGGCCCTCACTTCCCACGGCAGGTCTAGATGAAGAGACAGTCCATAACTCTAAGACATTTATTGTCATCCTGTGGAGAGTGGTGTGGATGAAATTGTACCTCGGCCCCTCGGGGAGAGGCGAGGCAGATATAGTAACTGGGAAGGGGCGTGGCTAAGCCTCTAGGTGTCTCATTAACATGGGGATGGCTTGGGGCTGTGTGGCCACGCCTCTACCTGAGGAAGGGTGGTACATGACCATGACGCGAGCCAAAAGCCTCCCGGGAGCATTGGCAATAACGTTTTTCAGTCCCTTGCGGATTGTTCTGCTGGGCCGCCCAGATTTTGCACCTGTGCTCAACTGGGTGCCAGATTGCCTGTCACAGATCACTGCCCCACAGGGAAATGGCTTTTTCTTAGACTTCTACTGTTTTGATTGATAAAATCTGTAAAATTCCAAAGATTCGGAGGAATGGCTTGGAGTATTTCCAGGGCTGCTCTCATGGCATGCCTGGTGGACACTGATATAACTGAGCCCAACTCCAGTCTCACGGGATTCCTGACTGGGTAATTTCACCTCCCTGAGTCTGTTTCCTCATCTCAATCACAGAGGCTAGTGCCAGCCTCCCTGGGCTGTCAGGGGGTATCTTTGCTTTCCTGTCGCTATGATAGAACACTCTCACCAAAACCAAACTGGGGAGGAGAGGATCCATTTCATTCAACGCTTTTCTAGGTCACAGTCCTTCATGGAAAGAAGTCAGGGCAGGAGCTCAAGCAAGGAACTTCAGAAGGACCCTGCTTACTGGCCCCTCAAGCTGAGTCAGCTTCCTTTCTCATAGAGCCCAGGCCCACCTGCCTAGAGATAGTATAGCCCACAGTGGGCTGGGTCCTCCTCCATCAATTAACTCTCAAGAAAATGCCCACAGGCCAATCTGATGGAGTCCATTCCTTAACTGAAACTCAATCTTCCCAGGTGTGTCAAGTTGACAGCCAAGGTTAGCCCATCACAGAGGGCTTTATACAGCGTGTCACCTACCTATGGCTGCAGTGGGAAGCACTTAAAAATCAGAACTCCTCTCTCTCTGTGATTACTAATTTTCTTGCCAGGCAGCTGGGCCATGCCTTTGCCCCAGCCATGTGCGAAGAAGCTGCACTATGGCCCACATTCATACAGCAGACGTGGAACTGTGAACGGGATGGAAGCTTTGTGCCAGCCATAGGACTGGCAGCTCAGCAGCCACAGCACTGCCCTTCTGGGGAGAAACACAGTAATGGAGTGGAAAAGACAGAGGGTATGCCAAGTGGTGTGGCTACTGTCACCCCTACACACATCACCACCTCTGCCCTCCAGGTTGCTGTCACAGACAAAAATGGACCTATCTTTGGAGTGTCACATTATGTCCTTGAGAACCCACTGAGACCCAGACCCTGGCTCATGTTCTCTGAGCCTTGGTGCTGGTGCAGTCCCACAGACATGGCTGCAGTGGGGGTCAGGATCGATTGCACCAAGACACACAGGGCCTCACACAGGCTGTTGTCAGTGTCTCCTTCATCTGCATTCACCTTATTTTCTTAGACAAGGTCTCCCTCTAACCCTGGAGCTAGTTGGCTAGACGGGCTGACCTACGAGCCTCCAGGATCCTCCTGTCTCTGTCTCCCAACACTGGAAGCCACACTTGCTTTTTTTTTTTTTTTTTTTTAACCTGGGTGCTGAGGATCTGAACTCGGGTCTTCTCAGTTGTGCAGCGAACATTTTACCCACAGAGCCATCTCTCCAGCCCCTATATTCCTTATCAGCAATGGATTTTACCAGTGCCTCTGCCAACTTCTATTAATTTTTATGTGCTTTGGTGTTTTGCTTGCATGTGTGACTGAGGGTGTCAGAACCACTAGAACTGGAGTTGTACGTAGTTGTGAGCTGCCATGTGGGTGCTAGGAATTGAACCCAGGTCCTATGGAAGAGTAGCCAGTGCCCTCAACCACTGAGCCATCTCTCGAGCCCCAATATCTATTCTTGTATCCCGTCTCTTGCTCTTTTTCATCTGCTCGGTGGAGGAATTAAGGATGTCCCTCCATGAGCATGGTTGTCGTCCCCCTTTGTATCATGTGACGTCCATCTGACTCTGCTTCTCCTTCAGTGTTCCATCGAGTGTGGCAGTGGGACACAGCAGAGGGAGGTGATCTGTGTTAGAAAGAATGCAGACACCTTTGAAGTGCTCGACCCTTATGAGTGTTCATTCCTGGAGAAGCCCCCGAGCCAGCAGGCCTGCCACCTCAAGCCTTGTGGAGCTAAATGGTTTAGCACGGAATGGAGCATGGTAAGTCACGGTGGCCTGTTGACGACTCTGGGGAGGGGCCTGGGCCCAGCCCATATAGAGGTGCTATATTCCCTGTGGCATCTACTCTTGGTAGACAAAATGAGGGAGACCCTGCCCTGTCGGGGAAGACAGAGCTTACAGATTTGGGGTTCTATACAGAAATGTTCACCATCGAATGATCCTCAAGCTTTGGGGTGTATCTGGGGGTCTCTCTTGAAAAAACTAATTCTGCCCCCCCCCAAGATATTTGTGTTTACCAAGCAGTATGCGGGTGTCTTTGGGCTGCATTTTGACAGACATCCCTGCAGAGAATGGTGGTTGAAAGGACCATTGTCAAAGACTACTGTTTAAAGTACTGCATTGTAAGCCAGGTACTGCCGCATGTACCTGCAACCCCAGCACTGGGGAGGTGGAGGCAGGAGGGTCCCTGGAATGCACTGGCCAGACAGGCTAAGCTGAAAGGATGATCTTCAGGTTCAGTGAGAGATCCTAGCTCAAAAAATAAAGTGGAGAGCTAGGCATGGTGGAGCATGCCTTTGATCACAGCATTCAGGAGGCAGAGGCAAACAATCTCCCTGAGTTCAAGGGCAGCCTGGTCTGCATAGCAAGTGCCAGGACAGCCAGAACTACATAGAAAGACTGCCTCAAAAAATACATTACATGCATGCATGCATACATACAGTGGAGAGAAACTTGGAAAAGATACCTGCCATCATCAACTTCTGGCTTACACACATGTGCACGCATGCCCACAAACACATGCCCCCAACACACACACACACACACACACACACACACACACACACACACTGCAGTGCTACATTATACAGTGAACTCTCTTTGAGAGTTCCGTGAGATCCAGGACAGCCTGGTCTACAAAGTGAGTTCCAGGACAGCCAAGACTATCACGCAGAGAAACCCTGTCTGGAAAAACCAAAATGATGATGATGACGACGACGATGACGATGACAACGACTATAAATTTAAAAAGAAATTGTCTTTTAAAAATTCTTTCCCAGCTCCACCCACTGAAAGAGCCTAGGAACCAGATAGAGTCAACAGCAAGGGACTTCCTCCCATCTAGAGAGCAGCTTTGACTGACACTAGTAGGAGCCAGAGATTCTTTAATATTGAACCCTCTTCAGGATTCAAATGTCACCGTCTTACAATGCCAGATAAACTAAATAGTTAGAGACATTGCATGTCACTGGCTGCTGACATCCCCAAAAGAGAGACAACCACAGGACTCTGTGGCTCAGGCTTTGCTGAGGCCTCCTGTAGATTCAGCTAACAGTTTCCAGGAAATGGAGAAAACAGGGCTGTGTTAAAATATACTGTGGGGACAGAGTCAGCAGTCAAGACAAGGAAAGCTGCACAGAGCAAGTGGCTCTAGGTCCTTCTCCAAAAGAACCGTAACGGCTGGGGAGGTGTCAGCCGCAGAGTGCTTACCTAGTATGCACAAAGCCCTGGGGTCCATCCTCAGCACCACATAACCTGGGCGTGGCAGCACAGGCCTGTAATCCCATCACTTGGGAGACAGAAACAAGAGAAGTTTGAGGCTCCCTACATGAGACCTCTCCAAGATGGGTCCCAGCAACAGTCCCTCACAGATGGGGCAGGGGTTCGTGAGGTCCCCCTCTCTGAGGAGCTATCCTCAGTTGAGAGTTGCTGGGGAAGGGCCATCACTTTCCTCAGCAATTTAGTCACTGAGAAATTGCCCCCGTCATGCTCATGCGAGCAGCCCTAATTGAAGTGAGTCACAAACAAACACAAGAACCGGACATGAAAACAGGAGGGGGACTTGTCGAGAGGAAGGGGGTCAGTGGGATTGGGAGGGGCTGAGTAAAGGTAATAAGGGAGGGAAAAAGCTAAAATACAAATGCATGCATCCACATGGATGACACTGTCAAAGAATAATACATTTTCAAAACAATAAGGAGACGTTCAAGACCATCCTCAGCTACACTGGGAGCTTGAGGCTAGCTTGGGCTACATAAGACCTCGTCTCCAAATAAATTAATAATTTTTTGTTTTAAATTTTTTTAACTAATTTAATTTTTTTTTTTTTTCGTTTTTTGAGACAGGGTTTCTCTGTGTAGCCCTGGCTGTCCTGGAACTTACTCTGTAGACCAGGCTGGCCTCGAACTCAGAAATCCACCTGCCTCTGCCTCCCAAGTGCTGGGATTAAAGGCGTGCGCCACCACTGCCGGCTAAAATTTTTTTAATTAATAAAAATTCAGTAACAGTGAGATGGTTCAGCACATAAAGACACTTAACTGCCAAGCCGAAGACCTGAGTTCCATCTCTGGGCCCCACATGGTGGAAGGAGAGAGCCAACTCCCACAGACTGTTCTCTGACCTCCACACATAGGCCAAGGAACCTGCAAACACACATAATGTAATTAAAAAGAAATACTCCTTACAGATGTGCTGCCCGCACCTTTAATCCCCGCACTCAGGAGGCAGGCTGATCTCCGTGAGTGCCAGGCCAGCTTGGTCTACAGAGTGAATTCCAGGCCAAGTCAGGGCTACACAGTGAGATCCTGTCTCAAAGAAAGTTTGTTTTCATTTTAAACATTAAAAATAAACAAGCAAAGATGATGGAAGAGAGACCTGGGGGTTTAGATTAAGAATTATAACTACAATGTATAACTGAGATATGGATCCTAGTTTTATTATTATTATTATTTTGTATTTATTTTTATCTTTCGTGTGCGGGTGTTTGCCTACATATATGGCTGTGCACTACCTGCATGCAGTGCCCTGGGAGCACAGAGGAAAGGGCATCAGCTCTCCTGGGGCTGGAGTTCCAGGCTGTTGTGAGCCACCATGTGGGTGCTGGGATTTGAACTCAGGACCTCTGGAAGAGCAGCAGTGCTCTTAACCTCTGAGCCATCTCTCCAGCCTCCCCTTTTAAATAATACTTAGTATTTATCTTTGAAAATGCCCTACACTTGTGCAATACGTTCCGTGTCTACCCAGCTCTACTTTCCTCCTTGAGGATAATAAGGCTCAGCATTTTTAAGGCTCCTTCATTTGGAGCCATAAAATATTATGGAAGGTGTGGTGGGAGACTAGAACTCACTCAGAACAGTCAAGGAGTGGGTGTGGGAGTAGGGCAAACAGGACAAGGTAGCCAACCTGCTAGATGTCATGTGGAGGTGTGTTATGGTGCTCACTTTTCCCGATCCTCCTCCCCGGTGCGGGGACCTAACAGGCTGCTGAGAAATTTGACATTTTCTCTCTTTTTGCCCCACAAGTGCTCCAAGAGCTGTCAGGGCGGATTCCGGGTGCGGGAAGTTCGGTGTCTCTCAGATGACATGACCCCAGGTAGCCTCTGCGACCCCCAGCTGAAACCAGAAGAGAGAGAATCTTGTAACCCTCAGGACTGTGTCCCTGAAGTTGGTGAGTTTCTGGTTCCCACCTGAAGAAAGGAGAAATGAGCCTCCTCTCGCACTGTCAAGTCATCCAGGGTGAAAATGGCTGAGCCAGCTCTCTGTGACCTTGTGCACAGCCACAGCAGAGTGCGGGGGGGGGGGGGGTAGGGGAGTCAGGGTGCTTTAATATTATAACTTCATAGTTTAAGGCTACAACATGCTGGGATGTCCTCTGAGTCTCATAATGTGTGCTACTGGTTTGGACGTTTTTAGCTTTAGTTTTGAGAGTCATTTAAAGACACCCATTGAGGCTTATTTATCTATTCTGCTTTGTTAACCTTGTCATTTCCTTTTCTTTCCCTTTATTGGATTTTATGTTTGAAGTGAAATAGTTTTTCCTCCCTTGAAAAGACACCATAGCTAAGTCTAGAAGACCAAACCAGAGTGGTTTTTAAAGAAAAATCATAGACTGGGGCTGAGTGTCAGAAAGCTTGCCTACCATTCACAAAGCCCTGGGTTTGATCCTACTGCCACATAAACCAGGCATGGTGGCAAGTGCCCGAGACCCCAGCACTCCAAGGCTGAAGCAGGAGAATCAGAAGATCAAAATCAGCATCTCCCAATACCAAGCTCAAGGCCAGCCAGGGAAACATAAAACCCGTTTCAAAACAAAGCCCTCTCACATCATATTAGTGAGAAACCTTTGACAAGTGTGTGCTGGCTGAGAGATGGGCCTCAGGAATACACAAACTGGTTATGGCAGCCACGCCTTGGTCCAGAATCTATGCAATCAATTCCAAGGATCAGGCAGTTTTAGCCATCTTTAATTACACATAGCTGTGTGCCTGAGACAACTTTCTTTTTCAATGTTGTGTTTTAATTCAACCTTTTCAAAAGCAACGAAAGGAACAATCGATGATCCAGATTTAAATCGCTTCAGCTGTGGGGTGTTGCCAAAGCCAAATAAGTAAATAGCGTGTGTGCGTGACCCAGACGTGAGAATTCTATCAATTATTTTAAAGCCTCCTGCCTACGGAGTCCTTTATACTGATTGTAGCATATTTTCCTAAGACGTGTTTCAAGTATTTTCTTACATCTCTTCTTCCTTACCCTTTCCCTCCTTCTTCTTTATTTATTTGAGATAGTGTCTGTCACTGGCCTGTGCTTGGCTGATGTAGGCTGGCTAGCAGCAAACTTCAGAGATCCACCTGTCCCACCCTCCTAGTCCCGGGATTATAAGCGTACACTACATGCACAGCGCTTCCATGTGAGTCCTGAGACTCAAACCCTGGACCTCACACACTCACAGTAGCACCTGAGCCATCTTCCCAGCGCTCATGTGATGTCAGTCAAAATCCATACAGGATCTTTTAAATTGGATATGTCGAATATGAATTGGATATATCAAATTGTTGATATCAAAGAGCAGCAGAGAATAACTGGGGCAATTTTGAGGTTAACAGCGTTGGGGGATTTATTCTGCCACAAACAAAGGCATGCTGGGCACAGGGAGAGTGAACAGGTAAAAGCTTACAATAGGAAGTCCTCAAATAAATCAAAGATGCTTGGTTTGTGGTGGAGTTAGCATAGGTGTCTGGGGAAAGGATGAGCTGTTAAATAGTAATGAAACAGTTCACATGCCCTTACATATATGGGAAAACAGCAACACTGAGTCCCCGCCTGTCAATGCACACACAC
Organism: Uromys caudimaculatus; assembly: GCA_028551405.1. Lineage (NCBI taxonomy): Eukaryota > Metazoa > Chordata > Mammalia > Rodentia > Muridae > Uromys > Uromys caudimaculatus. The sequence goes on from CM052706.1 coordinate 58,378,596, forward strand.
AGACACACATTCACACAGGCACACACACGCATGCACAGACATAACCACCACCACCCTCACCAGTTCCTGGAGAATTAAGGAAATAAATGTAATCCGAAAATTTAAACTTTAAGAAAAGACTTTGAGGGAGAAAATGTTTTATCTTAGAGTAGGGAAGAATTTCTTAAATGAAAACCCCAGAGTGGTTACAAGGGAAAGTACTACAATACCAGTAACATTGAAACATCAAGTGTCTGCCTATCACATGACGTCATAAAAGAAGTGCCAAGAGGAGCTACAAGCTCAGAGGAGACACTAGCGACATGGTAACCAGTAAAGATGGAAATCTATGGCATAGAGAGAACTTGGTGAGTTCACAAGCAAAAGGAAAGGTGCCCGGAGCAAAGGGAGCCGGAGCCACGAACACTGATACAATGTGTTCACCTCACCCAGGGAGAGGTTAGCATCCACTAGACAGACACAAATCAGCCCACGGTGGGAGAGAATTCTGATCTGGGGGTGCACTTCAGCTACAGAGTGCTCTCCTAGCGTGCACAGTGCCCTGGGATTGCTCTCCGGTACAGTATAATCCACGTATGGTGGTACACACCTGGAATCACCTCCAGCACTGGAGACGGAGGCTGGAGCATTAGGACTTCTCATCCTCCAGGATCAAGGCCAGCTGAGGCTACGTGAGACCCTGTCTTCTTCCCACTGCCTGCCCTCCCTCCCCTTACCCCCCCCCCCAAAATGGAATTCTGCTGTTCTGTCAAGAGAAAGACAAATAGTTTCACATAGTTTGGAGGGCAGCCATCACATCTAATAAGGCTGTATGTGTCTTAAAACTCAGAAAGAACACTTAAAAATTTGCTTAAAAGATCACTATTTATAACAGGAAAAATGGGAACAGACGTCTACCCATGGAAAATGCATACATTATATGTTTACATGGCTACCCTCCCCAGAGATATAAACAAATGCATAAATTCAATTTCAAAAAAGTGACCAAGAACTGTGTGAATATCTACATTTTCTTAAGTTTAGGGGTCACAGTAGTTAAAGAGAGGTGGGAGGTGGAGAGATGGCTCAACAGAAGAGCACTGGCTGCTCTTCCAGAGGACCTGAGTTCAGTTCCCAGGAAGCACATGGTGGCTCACAGCCATCTGTAATGGGATCTGATGCCCTCTTCTGACGTGCAGGTGTACATGCAGATAGAGCACTCAGACCTAAACTTCAACTAAACAAACCTCCGTCACATACAGGAGCCAGGGGAGACGGCTCAGTGGGTAAAGTGCTTGCTGTGCACACATGAGGATCTGAATTTGGATCCATGGCACCCTCCTAATAGCTGGGTGACCCCAGCCCTGGGAAGGGGAGACGGGAGGCTCCCTGGGGTGGCTGGCTAGCCTGACCAGCCAATCAGTGAGGTCCTGGTTCAGTGACCAGAAGACTAGGTAGAGGAGGAAGGATGAGCGAATACTAAGGAGCTGCATACGGTATCGGCGGTGGCTGGGGAGGAGCCACTCTCTACGGTGGTGTAGCCACTGTAAGTTACCCATGCTCAGGTAAATTCCCCCACACCCTTGCCCGTGCAAGCAGCACCAGCTAGACTTACTTTAACAAGAATAAAAATTGGCACATCATCTTCTGCTTACCTCTTTATGAGAAGAAACCCTCACATCCGGTGTTTGTCATCCCTGACCAATATCTTCATCGTGATCATTAGTATTTGTTTGAGACGGGGTCTCGCTATGCTGCCCTGGCTGATCTTGAACTCCTGATCTTCGAATTTCACTATCCCTGGACATTCTTGAACATATATTCTCTCCTTCTTTCCCTCCCTCTCTGCCCACACACATGTACATGTATGTGGAGGCCAGAGTCATCGGCTATCTTCCTCAACTGCTCTGCAGCTTATTTCTCAGGTGTCTCTTTTCCCTTTATCATTCTTTGACAAGCTCATGTACATATTTAATATTTGGGGTCTTTTTACCCCCTCATTAACCTCTTTCAACCCCTTCCTATTCCACTGAGCCATAACAAGGCCCTCCCTGATATCTCTGACATCCTACACTGGTCTCTGCATGTGTTCACACAGACTCATACAGAAACACATAGACCCATACATACATACATACATACAAACATACATATATACACACATACCCCACATATATACATTCACACATCCATACACCACACATACATACATACATATATACATACATACAAAACACATACCCCCACATATATACATACACACATCCATACACCACCACCACCACCACCACCACCACCCCACACACACACACACACACACACACACACACACACACACACACACACACACGAGCAGGGGCTCCTACCCTGCTGTGTCTCCTCCCCTTTTTCTTCCCGCCAGTCCTGGCTGCCTCTTGGGCTGAGGCGTCTCTTCTGCTTTCTTCCACCATAGATGAAAACTGCAAGGACAAGTACTACAACTGCAACGTGGTGGTCCAGGCGCGCCTCTGTGTCTACAACTACTACAAGACTGCCTGCTGTGCCTCTTGCTCCCGAGTGGCCAACAGACACACGGGCTTTCTGGGGAGCCGATAATATTCCTGCCCTCCTGGGGTTACAAGCAGTGCACCTGGCTGGTTGCTGGTCTGCAGGGGACCCTGCTCTCATCTTCAGAAAGTGTACACATGGTACCCAGGATGTTAGAAAGCCATGGCTGGCCCTTTGAGCATTGCTCTGTCCTGATGATGCCCTTCCTTGGGACCTGGCGCCTGCTGATGGTACCTTCTGAAAAGCATATGGCTCTCCTCCCAACTCCAGGCCTACTGTCATCCAAGTCAGCAGCTGGACCACTGACCAAACACAGCCTCCTTCCTGGTGCTACTGGCCTGTCCAAAGTTAGAACCCCTTTCAAAGTCAAAAGAGGGCAGCACCCCATCCTGCAGCACTGATAAACCTTGCTCAGACCTGTGCATCCCTGTTACCTCAGCCCAGCTGTGTCCGCTGCCATTCTTAAAGAGAATAGACAGTTTCCTGCCTCTGGACAGAGGTATCCCACAATAGCGTGCTTTCTTGTTTAGCAGAAACAAGAAAACATTCTCAGACATTAGCTCACTGGAGGCCGCAGTGTCCCAGGATGGAAGGCAGGGGTGAATACGTGCTCCCACCTTACTAGCAAGGAGACGGGGCTGTACTCAGGTAACTGAGCTGCTGTTTGGGGGCAAGGCTAAGCACCTACCCCAGATGGTTGAGCACAACCCCCACCCCACAGCAGAAGGATGAATAGGAGTCTGTCTGACCAGGAGGCTGAGAAGTTTCTCATTCTATGACCAGCCCAGGCTTCTGAGGCCCTTCCTCTGTCCCCAAGTGCTGCCTCAAATGAGCACTTAGTTCTCCCAAGATGTCTGCACCCCTGTCCCCCTTCTCTCAGCCACAGCTCCTGCTGACAGGACTCTGGTGTTTGCTAAGTTCCGCCCTCAACAGAACTGTCCCACAAGAAAGCCACAGAGAGCTGGCCAGTTGCCAGGGATTCTCTGGGCTTCTCTGGAGCAAACTCCCAAACCCCACAGGCTCTTGTCCCAGCATCCCTCCTGGCTTCTTCTTGGCACCACCTAGTGTAAAGCGGAGCCAGTTATCCCAGCAGCATCTCCATATTGCAATTGAGAGAGTTTTATTTGAGCCTCGTGGACTGTCTGAAGTTTCTATCTAATGGTCTCACATCCCTCTCCTCCACTATGGCTCATGACTCCTTCTTCCCACAAGCCTTGACCATCAAGATCGGTTCGAGTCCTGCAGTCTGGGAGGAGGAGCTAGGAAGCCCTCTGTATCTCTGCTGACACACTCTCCCCAACTGTAATTCCAGAGGCCCCAGGCCTGAAGGGACTCAGTGCTTATGAAAGGTGAACCATCTTGGGGTGCCAGAGTTAGGGGGAAGACAATTAAGAGAAATAATTTTTTCTTAAAAATTGTAAACTTACAGAAATTATCTTAGTTCGGGTTCTGGGCATGTCCCCTTAAAGGAAGCACCTACCCTTAGCACACAGTCTCTCGGCGAACTCCATGACCTTGGCCAGCCTTCATTGTGACCGCTCACAGCTGTGGGGATGGTACAACCTGTCTGGTCTGATGCGCTGTCAGGATTCCAATGGCCTTGGCCTCCTGTGAGTATCCCCCCAGCATCTGTCTCCACGAGCAAGCAGCCGACCTCTTCTGTGGGGCAGGAGATGTGCAGCCCAGCAGAGACCACACTTACCGTGCTAAGCAGAGAGAAGCCACCGTGTGAGCAGTTTCTGTCCAGTTCCCTGCCTGTCCCTCTCACTGTGTGCTTCTGCTTGCCCCAGGTGGTTTCCTCTCTATGCAGCCATTCTCAGATCTTGCTGGACAAGGCGGGCATTTGAAGGATTCCTTGGAAGGTGTTTGTGTACATGCCAGAGGTTAAGGCAGGCACGATCTGTGGGCAAAATGAAGGCTGACATTAGCTCCAGGGAAAGAAAAAGCAACCAAAGCCATGCAACAGTGGGTGGTCACAGAGCCTATAGGACCTTCTCTTCCAAGAGTGAGCACTCGAGTCCTTCCAATTCACAAATTCTCAGGGCCGGGCTGGGTTGGTGATGGCTTTGTCTATCCTGTGTCTCAGATGTCACCTCACAGTTCTTAGGAAGGGCAATGATCCTTCTATAGTGAGTGTAGGTCAGAGAAAATAGGACAGGCCTTGGTCTTCAGGCAAACACGAAACAAAACACCAACATCAACACCAAAACTAGAAAACGCCACATCTGAGTTCGGTGGATTTTTTTTTTTTCAGGAACATGAGCTGTTTCTGGGAGTTCAGTACCCTTTAGAAGGCTACAGATTTTTAGAATGGGGTCAATTAACTACTTTGTTTAGAAGGCCAACCTTGCAAATGTCCTGGTTCCTCCTTCATCGCCTGCATGGCCTCCTCCCACACAGTGCGGGCAGTGGGGCCTTGGGCTCCCCAGTATTATCAGGGACAGATGCTCGTCCCTGCAAATGGTTCTTTATCCTCCACCTCCTTCTCGTGTCTCTCCACATTCCCTTCGTTGGCTATGATGTGGAACTGAAATTTATATTTCAACATTGATTTTCCTCTGGTGTGCCAGATGGCCACATCCTGAGCTCTGAATGAAATAATAGGTAAATTAAAGCTACTGTGTAGCCTCTTTCAACTAAAGTCAACAATGCCCCAGAAGAAAAACGGTTTCCATTTACCAATCAGGGCCGATTGGGAATATGCTGTCCGGCTGCTAGAGGGCGCAGTTTCCTGCTCATAGCCATGCTGGCTTGCCGAAGCCGGAGGAGCTTGTCAGCCCAGGATTTCTGTCTCGCCTTCCCCCCTTGCTTTTTGCACGTATCACCTTTTTGTTCTCTAAGCGTTTACACCCAACCTCTTTTTAAAAGGTGGCTTTCTAAAGGGCTGAGAAATAGGAGATGCTCGATTAATTTGTTGTGTGGTATGGAGAAATCTAGATATTGCTAGCACCTGCCCAAGGTAGCCTCCTCGTTTTACTAATAGCTGTCTCAACGTTGACACTATAGAATTTACCTATATAGACATAAGGAACAAAACAAAAGACGACATCACGACAGGGTGAATGACCTGTCAGCCCTGCAGGTGGAAGCCAGATCCTTGCCAGATAAAACATTGTGCATGTAGCTTAGATGTCTTAGAAGAAAACTGGCTGATGCCCTGAACTTGGAGAGCTAACAGCTAGGGTAAGAGGGATCTGAAAACATGTTTTTAAAACCCTGAAGAGAAGGCCTGTATTTCAACAATTCACTGGGAGGTGGTGAAAGCCCTACCTTTGGATTAAAAGAATAACTATCCAGTTGAAAGATGATAGAAAGAGAAGGATTTCAGCTAATTTCAAAGTGAGTCAAAAAGTGAGAGGAAGCGTCAGAATATAAGGGACCCTGGACTAGCGAGTTAGCTCAGTCAGCAAAGCACTGAAGAACTGAGTTCCAGTCTCAGAACCCACATGCAAAAAGCTGAGTGTGGTGGTATTCATTTGTAATCTCAGCACTAGGGAGGCAGAGAGAGGAGGATTCCTGGGGCTCACTAGCTGGCCAGCCCAGCCTACTTGGCAAGTTTCAGGCCAGTGAGAGACCTTGTCTTAAAAAAACATGGTGGATGGCACCTGAAGAACAACATTTGTCGTCTGACCTCCACATGAACACACATATGTGCATGTGTGTATAAGCCATTCCACAAGCCACCAAGGCCACAGAGAAAACATGGGTGAGAGTCAAGCTGGTGTCTGAGGGAGAAAGCTCAGTGAAACAGGTTGTTCTTACAGAATAACAAACTTTCTGCAAGCTGGAACCTTCTATGGTGCAGGGATGCTAGAGATAGTAACTCTCCATAGAAGTGGCAGCTGAGACAGGCTGGCAGTGTGTCAGGATGTGGGAAGGGGCTCTCCGAAATGGAACAGTGCCTCATTCAGATCGTTCCTAACGGCTACTACCTTGTCACCGTTTGAAACTCATTAGTGCCTCTTCCTGTAAGCCATGTGTGCTTGTGTGCTCTCATATGGCAGCCACTGGCAACTTGGGCAGAGCCATCTCCATGAATCTACTCCACAGAGGGGCAGAGACAGGGTAGCTAACTGCTACCCTTGACTAGCCTGGACTATTTGTCTCTAGTCTCTTTTTGTAAGCACACCCTGCCTTCCTGAGGGACGCCTTACTGACAAAGAGCAACAGCTCTTGACCCCAAACTGTGCTTTATACTCTAAATCCTTGTTCTGTTGGGGATCCGTACTGTGCTGTGGAAAGTGGCCCCAAGAATATGGAAACTCCCAGCCTCGTCAGATGATTGGCCCCTGGCCTCAGTGAGCCAAAACTCCATTCTGTTACACCCACTAACTCCCACCTTCCTGGGTCCCTCAGCCCCCTACCATCCACCCAACATAAGGATATACTTTGCTATAACTTATTATTTTGTTCTCTGTAAATACAAGATGTTTATAGGAAATATGTATTCTGAACTATATCTACAGAGTGGACTGCAACACCAGAGTAGTTCTGTTATTTAGAATGTGTTCTTTGTAAAGGGACCTACTAGGTATTTATTTACATATGCCATCCACATTTACATAAAATTGTTTGATTGGCTAAGCCAGCTTCCTGGTATATTGCTACACCACAGTGTCTTATTCTAAGTCAGTCCTTACAGTTGTTTATATAGTGATTGGCCAAACTTTTGGAGATTTAAAATCAAATATAACTAACTCTGCTTTTGACGTATTCAGGGGCTCTCCCCCCTGGCATTGTGCCTGACTAAGCCCTCCACCTTTCTGTCTTAGATATATTTTCTTATCTGATCCACCGTCACCTCACACTCAAACACTTGGAGAAGGGAAGGTGACTGGTCTTTCTCGTCCCTTCTCAGTGTGGCCTGTTGTTAGCTTCACCTGCCTCATTGCTCAGTCAGAGCTGTGGACAGCTTGGGCTGAGGGGGCTGGGAGAGGCTTGGACACGAAGCAGCATTCTCAGCTCTGATGATAACCCCAGGGTCCCCTGTTGGGGACTGTGGGGGGCCAGAGCCTCGAGACTGACCTGTGAACTGCAGAACTGGGACTGAGAAGCCCCTGAGGACACCACCAGTTCCGTGTCTCCTCTACAGGCTTAAGTTATTACGGAAGGGGGAGGCAAGTAGACAGTGAATTATATGAGCAAATATGGGCTGTTTTCCAGCACTATTTTGTGTACAACTAATTTATTTTTATTGTAAAAATACAATAAACTGGTTAAAAGATCTGCTTAGTTAATTATCTGTGTTCTTGCTTGACATAGTCAGTATTCTGTTGCTGTGAGGAGCCTCGATGACCAAGGTAACTCTGATATAAAGGGAAGCATTTAACTAAGGACTGGCTTACAGTTTCTGAGGCTTAGTCCATTATCACCATGGTGGGGAGCATGCTGCTAGAGCACTCCATAAGAGCTACGTCCTTATCTACAGACAGACAGAGACAGAGAGACAGAGACTGAGCCTGTCATGCTCTTTTTAAACCTTTTTAAACACACTTCCTTCAACAAGGCAAACCTACTCCAACAAGGTCACACCTCCTAATCCTTCTCAAATAGGGCCACTCCCTGGTGATTAACCATTCCAATGCATGAGTCTATGGGGCATTCTTATTCAAACCACCACCTCATCACTCTATTCACAGCTGGGTGTCTGGCTATGTCTCACTCCATTTTGCAGTCAGGGGAGCCAGGCTTTATCCAGAGCAGAAGACTGATGTGCGATCACACAGGGTACATACACCTGCCCAAGACATAGGACGCAAATCTGTCAGACCTCAGTGCCTCTTCTCAATCCCGTGGCTCCTGACTGCCAAAGTCTCACACAACTCTCCTGTGGATGGGAACTGAAGCCAGAACCTGCTCCCTGCACATGTGGTGTGGATCATGGCAAATGCTGCTTGTAGATGTAGACTGCCCATTCTGGAAGGATGAGAACCCAGGACAGTGGGGACAGCCTTCTGTGATATCCTCTCCCCTCTCTCTTCCTCCCCATCCCCTGCCCCTCCCACCCCTTCAGTAAACCACCTCTACTCCCATACCCATGTCAAATGTAGAGCCCAAAGCTGATTTTCTACATCTGGGCATGGTGACCTAGGCTTCAAGTCTCAGCACTTAGGTGAAAGTAGGACAGTTTGAGGTTCAGGGTCATCCTATATAGGCAGTTGAAGGCCTAAACCCGTCCCGTCTCAAATAAATAAATAAATAAATAAACAAACAAATAAATAAATAAATAAATAATAAATATTATGTCTAAGGTTGAGGTTAATTCTGTTTAGAGGCTATCTAAGGGATGGGGGAATGCAGTGGGGAACAAGAAATTGATTTTATTTTATATATGTAATGAGTACACTGTAGCTGTCTTCAAACACCAGAAGAGGGCATCAGATCCCATTACAGATGGTTGTGAGCCACCATGTGGTTGCTGGGAATTGAACTCAGGACCTCTGGAAGAGCAGTCAGTGCTCTTAACTGCTGAGCCATCTCTCCAGCCCAGGAATTGAGTTTATTTGGACTGAATACCAACATCCTCATCCTCTTGCCCTGACCACAGGACTCCTGGCTGCCTCTGCATCTAAACCCAGATGCTCTTGTGTCTGCCCAAGACCCAACACCATCATTCATGCCAGCACCAAACAGGAGCCAATGTGTGTGCTCAGTGCTGATTTGTTATTAGGTGCCAGACACAGAACAGCATGTTTCAGAAGGTTGTTTCCGACCTCTAGGTTGTAAGGAGCCATGGAGACTCTGCAAACCAGAGTTGTTAGTGGTGCCAGTTCAGTCCTGTTTTGAAGCTGTGGGGTTTGTGTTTGTTTTTTGTTTCGGCTAGCCATTTCTTTTTCATTCATTATATGAATACTTAGTCTCACATTTTATCATGGCAAGCAAACATTAGATTATTAATTCAGCCAAGGAGGCCAGTGAAACCATCGATGGGCTCTAACAGCTGAGAGTCCCTGGAATAAGAAACAGCTCGAGGCATCCATGATTCAAACAGCCCCACCTCAGTCCTCTATCCAGGAAGGGCTTGGCATCAGTAAGGGCCTGGGGCACAAGCAAGCCAGTCATCTGCCCAGCCCTCTCCAGGGCCACACCACGGGTTGCCTCCATGGGCCTACTGCCTGGCTATGGAAACCTGTGAGATCTCTCCACTTTTTTTTTTTTTTAAGGTGGGGAATTAGTGATATGAACTTGCCTCTTAAAGCTGCTTCCATGTGTCCGACAAATTTGTGTATGTTGTATTTTCATTAACATTCTATTCTAAAGTTTTTAATGTCTGGACACTTATTCTGGCTGGAACCGCACCATGGGAGAGCAGCAGGCAGTTCTCTGTCCAGAAGTTTCCCTGGCCCTCAGGCCCAGCCCCTCCCTTCTTGCAGGTCACTGAGTCCTCCCCAGAAGCCCTGAATCCGCAGCCTCCCCTCTGTACCTTCTGCAGTGCCTCGGGGCTTTCTGACTAGGCGGAAGTCAGCCAATCTCCAGAAGGCCGAAGTCGGAATTGGGCAATCAGCCTTCTCCCTCCCGCCTGTGCTGTTCCAAACTTCAGTCAGCCTAGTCAGACATTTCAGACCAGGCTGAGTTTCCCGTCCCTATCATGTTGGGTTTTATTCTTTTCCTAACAGAAGACCCCTCACTAAGCCTTGCTGCAGACATCTGTGTGCCGACAGAGTCTCATGAACGGTAAACTGTCCAAGTTTAATCTAGCAGTTTCTGAATCTGAATTCAGTCACTGTCCTACCTGTTCTTTGCTCCCTAAGTCCTAGTAAATGATCTTTCAGGTAGTTGCATCTGGAAGATAGAAAAACTAAGATTTAGTCAAAAATCTACCTCCAGCCATTTTGACAGGCCATCTCAATTCTGTGGGAGCACAAAAATCTTTTTTAGAAAATACTGTACTATGAAAGGATGAGCCTAATCCTAGAAACTTGATGCCCCAGGGAAGGGGGGTGCTGGAGGGAGGGAGGTGGGGTGACTGGGGGAGTGGGTGGAGGAGCATCCTCTCAGAGGCAAAGAGGAGAGGGATGGGGTGAAGAACTCGGGGATGGAGGACGATGAAGGGGGTCAACATTTGGAATGTAAATAAATAAAATAATTTAATTTTTAAAATACTATAATATTTGATGCCAATGTGCCAATCTTTGATTTGGCTCAATAAATCCAAATCCCTTCATCATCCATTCAGCACCCACCTTCTGGCAGCGAAATGACACAACACGTGAGTCAGCGTGTCTGAACTGATGTTAAGGTATGGTGATGTCACCTGTAAGGGAATCTTTGCGCTTTGGTGGAGAAAAACCAAACTGGAGACACTGGAAATTTTGCCAGGATTCATCACTAAAAGTTTTAACCTCTACCTGAAGTTTCTACTTGGATATTGAAGAGGAAGGTTTCTATAATTTCAAATTTCGGTAAATACGCTAGAATTCAGAAAGTCTGTGGAGGCAAAGCTATCGGGATAATGCTGTCATCTTGTGGTTATTCTGGGTATTGCAGGACAGCCTGTTGGACTCTTTTGACTCAGGGTGAGGAGGGAAAGTCTCTGATGTGCAGCCCACGATCCTCAGCGGCACTTTCCCCTCTGGACAGGAGGGGGCGCGAGTGCTCAATATCGCGGATTCCCGCTAAAGGGATGCTAACCACCTGTTAGCCAAAACCACACGTGGCCAGACCCCGTTTGGTAAGGATGCAAAATTTAAAGCGGGAGTAATGGAAGCAGAGGGAAAAGCATAAAGTCGAATATGTATGATCAAAATAAATCATCAACCATATTAATCGTGTGGTTCACGCCTATGTGTAAACACATTTTACAGTGACTTTTTATGATATAAAATTTCAGTCACAAACAAAATTATAGACGGTGAGACCCAAATACCCATCAAGTTTAAATATTGCTGGCTCAGCCACCCTTTTCTTTTATTCAGTTTGGGCAGGCTCAGGAATGAACCCGATATCTGTGCACACTGTGCAAGGGCCTCTACCTCTACCCAGACCTTATTAATTTAGTTATTTTTAAAAAAACAAATTTAAAAAAAAATTCTGGCTGATGAGGTAGCTCAGCAGGTGAAGGTGCTTGCCACCAAGCCTGACTAGAGTTCAATCCCCAGATTTAGCCAAAAATCTACCTCCGGCCATTTTGACAGGTCCAAGAAGAGAATTGATTTCCGAAAGTCATCCTCCAACACATAAACACGCAGACAGTAATAACAATAATTAATACTTTTACATTGTTTTGTTAAAAGTTTCAGAAACAAATCTAACAGACTTGGCTGCTTTACTCAACATGACCATGAGGCCACTGTCACAGCAAACTCCGCTAACACTTCCTAAGTAGTGTTAATGTTGCTGCTGCTGCTGTTGTTTTGAGACAGGGTTTCTCTGGGTAGCCCTGGCTGTCCTATGACACACATACACTATGAAGACCAGGCTGGCCTCAAACTCACAGACATCTGCCTGCCTCTGCTTCCTCAATGCTGGGGTTAAAGGCATGTGCAACCACACCCAGTCCTCTACCCCAAGATCTGATCGTGGCCCAGCAGTTAATTGGTTTAGGATCCTGTTCAGCAGGGGTGGGGTGGGGTGGGAGCCGCTGGATGGATCACTGCAGGCGACAGCTGTTCTCAGCAGAGACCAGCCCTGCTGTCTGTGTGCGAGCCTTAACACTCAGCATGCTCACCCTACGCTTAATTTGTTCATAAGTGTTCCTTATTAGTATTGCTACAGTGGTTGTTTCTGTTTCAAATGTTTTCTTTTCACAATAAACACAGGCTTTCAAAAGCATTGCTTTGGTATCTTATGCAGGAGTCGTCTCACCTTAGAATAAAATAGCCAATCGCAGCCTAATGTAGAAGTTCCCTCTAAAAATAGACTGTCAGAAATACGTTCCATCTACTGAGGAAATAGGAATGATCAGTAAAATAGCGAGACTAACATTACATACTGCATTAAACAGACTAATATGTTTAAATAGATATAAGATCCATCAGCACACCTCTGGTTTAGTGTGAGTTTTGGTTTTGTGATATTTTGTAACTTGCTATCTCCTTCTTCCTACCCACAATCTTTTTCAGTACCTCAGAAACCTGCCATGGTTGGACTGTGGATATAGCTCAGGGCACAGGGTTTGCCCCACATGCCCAGGGTCCTGAGTTCAATCCTTAGTACCAAAAAAGAAAACAGCATCAGGGAAGGGAGACACGGGCCATAACGAGCAATGGAACAAGCTAGGTTTCTTTGTGTGGGGTTTTGGTGACAGGAGACCACATCTTGGTAGACTGTGACCCTGTCCATGTAAGAAAGTCTGACAGAAGACATGAGACAGAGGACTCCAGGGGGGGTGGGGATGTGGGTCCACGGTTAAAGGGCCAACTATGCAAGCACGAGCACCTGAGCCTGGATCTCTAAAAGCCCCTGTGTATGCCAGGTAGGTGTGGCAGCCTGTCTGTAACTCCAGCCTCAGAAAGTGAGGGTAGAATCCCCAGATCTAGCTAGCTAGCCTTATTGTCAAGCTCTGGGTTTGATTGAGAGACCCCATCTTACAGAATACAGTGAAGGAACAGTGGAGGATAATTCCCCACGTCAGTGTTGGGCTTCCCATGTGCACTCGAGTGCTGTGCATGCACACATACACCGCGCACACACACAGACACACACACACACACACGCTCACATACACCACACATGCACACCACAGGCACAGGCACACACACACAGGCCATGTGCAGGAACACATGTTCTGTGTAGGGGGCAGAAGTTTGAGTCAGATCTGGGCAGTGCGGGGTAAAAGGCTAGGAAAAAAACATTCCTACCCAGGACCGTCCTGGACCTTCTTCCTTGTGTGGAGAATTGCTTTGAGCTTGTGTGTTTTCTAAAACACCTTTCTAAGAAACAGCTCTTTCATCTCCCTGCAGGAGAGCCTTAGTTTAGCAGTTATGACAAATAGGAAAATATAGCTAAGAAAGAGTACCAGGAAGGAGGTCCGTATCAAAAGTCGCATAGGAAATGTCTTCTGCGCAGCTCCTCGGGGGATTTTCTATAATCCTCGCAGCTGTCGTCGTGACGATTTCCAGGCCCTCAAGAATGAGTAGATGTGGGCAGCGATGTTCTGTGCCAACTCAGCACATGTCACCCCCATGTGTGCATTCCTGCATGTCCACACATACACAGCTTTGGTAATTCTCCAACATACCCTTGAGGTTCCAGAACCATTCTCTGGAAAGCCAGCATGGAAGACAAAGAGGTTCCCGTAGAGAAATCCCCTCCCTCTTCCTGTGCATTGGTGTGGCTGGGCCTGTTGATACATGCTAACAGGGCGTGGTGGTCAACAGTGTTAATTCCAGCACTTGGAGGCTAGGGCTCAAGCTGGACTCTATGTCAAGACCCTGTCTCAAAACAACAACAACAACAACAAATACAATTTAAAGATACTTTTATACTGGTTTTCAAATTCTTCTGTACTCTCTCTCCTCCAACCCCTGCTGAGTGCCTCCACCCCAAGATCTGATCCCTGACCCAACAATGAACTGGTTTACAATCCAGTTCAGCAGGTGTGGGGTGGGGTGGGAGCCTCCGAATGGGTTGTTGCATGCGACAGCTGTTCTCAGCAGAGCCCAGTCTGCTGTCGATGTGCTGGCCTTATAGTTTAATGAAATTATAGCAGATTCAGCATGCCCACTCTACGCTTCATCTGTTCCTAAGTGTTTCTTGTCAGTATTACTCCAGGTAATATGATTTCCCACCCACTCCCTCAGTTTTCAAAAAATGAAAGCACTTTCTTTGATTTCTTTTGAATATGTATTATTCATCAGGAAACATTAAAAACTAGCATTTTTTTTTTTTTTTTACTTCTAATGAGAACTTCTGCCGTGATGATTCTAGAATGTTCTACTAGTAAAGGCTGTGGAGGTAGCTCAGTGAGTAAAGTGCTTACTGTGTGAGCACATGACCTGAGTTCAAATCCCTGGCAATCACATAAAAGTAGTGCATAGCTGTGTGTGCCTGGAATCCCAGTGTTGGGGGCAGAAGTGGGCAGATCCAGGGGACTCAGCCAGCCTAGCTATGCTGGGTGCTTCTGGGAGAAACTATCTCAAAGGAATAAGGTGAAGCAAGATACCTTTGCCCCCTTCCAGCATGTGCACGTGTACACACACACACACACACACACACACATATACAAAGACACACAGAGACACACACCACATATATACATACACAGACACATAGAGACATACATACACATATATACATACACAGACACACGGAGACACACATACACATATATACATACACAGACACACAGAGACACACATACACATATATACATACGCAGATACACAGAGACACACATACACACATATATATATCACAGACACACAGAGACACACATACACATATATACACACAGAGACATACACAGACACATATATACATACACAGACACACATACCACATATATACATACACAGACACACAGAGACACACATATACATAGATACATACACAGACACACAGAGACACACATATACATAGATACATACACAGGCACACACATATATATACACAGACACACAAAGACACACAGACACCTATATACATACACAGACACATATACACATAGACACACATATACACATATATACATTCACAGACACACAGAGACACACATCACATATATATACACAGACACATAAATACACAGACACACATACATATATACATACACAGATATACACATATATACATACACAGACACACACATACATATATACACATACACAGACACACATATACACATAGACAGACATACACATACACATATATACACACACAGACACATACATACACAGACACATACATATATACATACACAGATATACACATATATACATACACAGACACACACATACACATATATACATGTACTGATACATATACATGCATATTCACACATACACACAAACATACACACTATTCTGCTAGAGAACAGAGGAAGGAGCCCCCCTTCAGAGGGCCTGGCAGGAGGGAGGAATTGACCCAGATATGATCACCCAGTCTCTCAAGTGAAAGAAGAAAGAGCCTTCACTGCAGTTGGAGCCCGGGATAGGATTCTCTAGGTCTGTTCGGGTCTTTAAAATGCTTAAGGGCAAAGACTCCTCCACTGATGGGCTGGGCAGCTGGGCAGCTGGGCAGCTGGGCAGCTGGGCAGCTGGGCAGGGGAAATCTGAGTACTCCTAAATGTTATCTAGAGAGCAGAATAAAGAACCTTTGTTGAGAACTGCTGGTGTCCGCCCGATAGTGTCTGCCTTTCTGAGTTCTGACCTGTCCACTGCCCATGCTAGAAAAAGAAGCCATTGATCCAGGTAGGCCAGGCCAGGAAGCCCAGCATCCTGTGACCTTAGGCTCCTGAGACCTATGAAATCAAGCTAGAAACAGTTTTATACGACTTTGAAGCGGAGAGACCAGCAGACATTCTCAACATTTGCAGTGGTTCTGTGGCGCACAGACAACATTCACAAGTGGGTGTTTTACTACAATTGCAGCCGGATTCAATGTTCTGGAAATTTCCTGCTGCTTAGGTTTGGGAAGTGAAGTTGCTGAGCCTCTAGCTCTGAAGAACTCACAGGCAACTGTATCTCTTCAAAGCGTGAGGATACCTCGGGGTGTGGCTCGGTTGGCAGAGAGCTTGCCTAGCATGCATAGATCCCATTCTCAGAACCACATAGACCAGGTGGCTTGCCCTTGAAATCCCAGCACTAAGGAGGCAGAGGCAAGAGGATCAGAAGTTCAAGGCTGACCTCAGAGCAGCTGTGGCTGCCTACACAAGACTTCGATCAGGGAGGAGCTTAAGGGGCCCTTCTCTCCCACTACCAATAGATTCTGAGGGAGAGGCAGCCATTGTGTACCTCTGAGGAACCCTGCAGCCCATGCTTACATAGACATTTCCAGTTAAACTCACTTGGTCTCAAAACAAAAACCCCACAAAGTCAAAATGTGTTAGTTGTTTGTTTGAAGGGAGTTTGTAGAGAGGAAGAGGAGGGATGTGATGCAGATGGGAGAGGTTCAGGAGATATATAATAATCAGAGGGAACCTTATACATGTATGAAATTGTCAAAGAACAAAATAAAAGTTTAAAAAACAAAAGACAAAAGCTCAAGGTTATCCTCAGCTGCATAGTGAGTTTGAGGCTAGCCTCCAGTACATGATACCCTGCCAACTAATTAACCCTGGGAGAAAATATGTCCCAGGAACCCCATGCTGTTGACGGGACTAGATCTTGTAGTGCAGCTTCTGGAATGCAAGCCAGTCACCAACTTCGGAGGCAGCAGCCAGTGCCCCAACCCGCCAGGAGCCACCTCCTCTGTCAGGCAGAATTCTGGCCTCAGGCCTGGGCCCTAGACAGACCCAGACTAGGGATTTTACAAGCCCAGGCCCTAAGGAGGTCAGCGCTGCTGCTTGCACTATGCACACCACACACCCCAGGCCTCTGGGGAGTCAGAGGAAGTTGCTGACCTGTCCCCTAGAGGAATAATTGCATTAGTAAGGTGGCCTCTGGTGGCTTTGTCAGCAGTTTCGAGGCTTGGAGTTGAGTAATCCTTTGGCGTCTGCCCCAGCAGCTGGCTGTCACAGGCTGGGGGGAACACCCCCACCCCAGGCTCAGCTAACCCCTGCACAGTCTATCTCCCGTCATCTAACCATTGAGTGGTCCTCATTATCACCAGCACAGGGCTCACACCTGGGAGAACCCAGCATGCCAAGAATGTCAGGAGAACACAGATTCAGGAACAGACCCTCTGCCTTCTGATCAGATGCTAAGCTAAATTCTAATTACATTTCTGGGAACGTCCATCTGGACAGGAGAGAGAGTACACCTGGAGTAAGCTTCAACATTAAGGACACAGCCTGGACAAGATTTATCAGTAGGGAACGGGTGGGTTGAGAGGACACTGAGCAGGTCTTGAAGGATGAGCAGGGATGAGCAGGAGGGGCTCTGCCTTCAGGGCATTCTTCAGGGCTTGACCAAAGGCAGTGCCCCATGGGGAAGGGGTTGTATCTGTCCTGTGGTCAGATTACCCCAGCACCTGCCTAGAACACACACCTAGTGGGGTCAAGGTCTCTGGGCTCAGTTTTGACACAAAGCCTCCCTGAGGCCCAGCTGGGAGCTATCCTAGGACTTTCTCCCTTTCTCTATACTGTCAGCCCCAAATGAGGCCCAAGTCCACCTGGGAAAAAAGAAAAAGACTCCCTTTGGCACTGGCCTCGCCCTGCCTCCTCCTCTACCCTAACCCTTTACAGTATATCTCCCACCCCACCCCACCCCCGAACACATCCACCTGCTTTAGAGATGAAGAAACAGAAATGCACAGAGCTCAAGCAAATCAAATGCCAGGCTGGGTGTCGTCGTTGGGCCCTGGGTCCTGTCTTCATCTGGCCCCTCCTCCTGGCACAGGCTCACCCAGATAAGGTCTCCCTCATTGATTTACATCCAGCTCCATCCCTGCCTCTTTACTACTCTGTAGCTGTGTTGCTTGAGGCAACTTACCTCCCCAGTCTGGGCCTCTCTGAGTCAGTCTCCCAGCTGTGAGGCGCCTAGTGGCAGCTTCTCTGTGGGGTCACTGTGAGGTGTAGGACAGTGGCTGTTTGTGTGAGAAGTCTCTGAACTCTACCACAGAGGACTTCACTGCGGAGACTCCACCTTTGACTCCTCCTCCCCACCATATCTTCCATATCCGTAGGTCCTACATTTCTCTGTGCTCTGGATCAGCTGGAGACCCTCAGCTCAGCCTGGCCTATTCTACCCATGTACACGATTGCACACCCCCAAGTTCTTGGGCCCCACTCACATGTCTGTGCAGGTCAGTTAGAGATGAGTGGGGTATTGGGGCATAGATCTTAGGTGAGGACAGAGACGGTGAGAAGCTGGCACAAAACTGTCACAGAAGCCATGAATGTCTTCAAGATTGCCCTCGGAGAGGATGGAAGACTTGCTAGGGTGACTTGGATGTCTAGAGTACAAACCTTGCTCTGATGCCCTGACTTGGCTGCTAAGTGGAGCTTCAGGCCTTATCCATGAAGGGTCCTGAGGGGCTTCTGGGTAGGAGTGGGGACAGACAGGACATATGAGAGGCTCCTGTGCTCATTGGATCACCCTGCAAAGCCTCTGAGCTGACTTTCCAAATCCGAAATAGTGCTTCCCTGTCATAGTGAGGGTTAACCCCACTTAGGAGGCCATGCCCCACCCTTCTGTCCTCTTAACTCCATGATCCCTCTCGATGCACCCAGGCCCTAATGCGGGACAGAATCGCCCCATCCCCCTCTGCGAGGCAAGGGCAGCGGAGGATGGGCCTCCCTCCCCGGACACCAACATGCCATCCGTTAGGGGGCTGGGAAGAGGATGGCAAGGGGCAGAGTAGCAGGGACAGGAAAGGATGTTCCCTGGTGTTGCTTTTATCTTCTTAGTTAGTACCAGGCACCAAAATACATTCTGGGAGTTCCCTAACTTTATTTTCCCAACTACAGCCTAAGACAGGCATTGTATCACACCAAGAGGAGGAAATGAGGCTCAGAGAGGCTAAATCACTTGCTCGGGGCTGCACGGCCCATGCCAGAGCAGAAGCATACATGGAGGCGGGTCTATCTTTGCCCTAGCCTCTCTTCCTCTGGGAGCCTGGTACCAGGAGGCACAGCTCCTACTTCATGCATCCCACCTCACTGCCCCATGGGAAAATGGCCACCAGCTTCTCCTCTGCACCCAGCCTGACCAACACCCTCTGCTGAACCTGATCACAGAGACTTATAGAGGCGAGTCTTCTGTGGGGCAAGGTCCCAAACCACAGGCCCCACGCAGTCCTTTACCAAGAGACTAGGGTGAGAACCATCAGGATAGAGGGGTGGGCTTTCCAGGTCCCAAGCTGAACAAGCAACCAAATGCAGAAACCTTCACAAACACAGTGATACATACACAGTCCCACATGCCTTGAATACATGCCACAAACACATTTGAAGTCCTCGAGAAGGATGTACAACATTCCTCCCCCATAAGAGCGGTGTCTGGATAACAGACAGTGTCTGGATAACAGACAGCTGAGAGCATGCAGTCTCACCCAAGCTCCTTACTCCTATCCAGTGCATGTAAGAACAGCAAAAGATGAACTGACCCCAGGCGCGTTAGGCAGCCTAGGAGTCAGTGTGAAGGCAAGGCGGCAGGACTGACAGGCTCCCAGGGGCACCTGGGTAATGCTGCAGGTGTGGCCAGTTGATCCCCTGCAGAGACAGTAAAGATTAAGAGGATCATACACTGTGGCCAGCACTGTGCTGGGAGAAGTCCGGACCCAGAGCCAAGGTGGTAAGAAAGCGCCAGAAAGAAAACGCTTTCAAGGGAAGGAAGAGAAGAGACAGGTACAGACAGACAGACAGATAGACAGAGGTAAAGATGGATACATAGGCTGGACCTGGCAACTTCTAGCAGGCAGGCTATCCTTGGGACCATCCATATCCAATGGCTGCCTCTGCTGTGCCCGTGGCTGTGACGGCCTCCAAAAAGGAGTCTCCAGGTAGATGGGGCCTCGGAGAGGATCCAACAGGTATGATTTTTCTGGAGGTGAGGTCTGGGCCCTTCAGGAAGAGAGTACAAGCAGTGGGTTCAGGGAACCAGGAGTGAGCTTGACCACTTAGCCCCAGCCCTAGGGCCGTGAGCGAGCATGAGGGTCTGCTGACAACCCCAAAGTCCTAGAAACTCAGAGGCCAGCAGAGCAGGACCCAACAATGGAGCTGCTGAGGAAGGAGATGGGTGCTCTTGAGACACAGAAAGATCCTCGTGACGTGTCTTGTGAAAGGCTGCAGCTAACCACGGGGGAGGAATGGGGCAGGGGAGATGGAGGCAGTGTGGATGTCTGACTGGAAATAGGCCATGAAAGGAGAAGAGGGGAAGGGGTGGGAGCAGAGGTTAGGATGCCACAGTGTGGAAGCTGCTGTTTCCGGTGGGAGTCACATGGGCAGATCTAGTTTGGGAACGTGGAAACCTATGGACCCAGAAAAAAGGTGACTAGGGGAGGGAATGGGCAGCCATTTCAGTCCAGCCCTGCCTTCCCGCTCAGGTGTGGGCCCCTCGCTCCAGTGCCGAGTGTGTGGGGACAGCAGCAGTGGGAAGCATTATGGCATCTATGCCTGCAATGGCTGCAGTGGCTTCTTCAAGAGGAGTGTGAGACGGAGGCTCATCTACAGGTGCCACCAACTCTGCAGGCCTGCTCTGGTGTGCCTAGCATGGGTGGAGGGTATTCAGGGAAAGCAGAAGATGGGACCAGGGCAAAAATGTCCCAACTCAGAGGCCTAGAATCAGGGCATGACCCTGGCCCCAGGAGCTCGTGTCCTCTGCAGGTGCCAGATCGGGGCAGGAATGTGCCCGGTGGATAAGGCCCATCGCAACCAGTGCCAGGCCTGCCGGCTGAAGAAGTGCTTACAAGCAGGCATGAACCAAGATGGTGAGTGGTGGGCACAGTGAGGTGGGAAAGGCAGGAGAGCAAGTGGCATCACTGCCAAGGGGCAGGGAGGGGGTGTCCTGAGTCTCCTTGCCTTCCAAGCTGTGCAGAATGAGCGCCAACCCCGAAGCATGGCTCAGGTCCACCTGGATGGCATGGAAACAGGCAGTGATACCCGACCAGAACCGGTGGTGGCCTCCCCTGTCCTGGCAGGGCCCAGTCCCCGGGGCCCCACATCTGTGTCTGCAGCCAGAGCCATGGGTCACCACTTCATGGCCAGCCTCATCACCGCTGAAACTTGTGCTAAGCTGGAGCCAGAGGATGGTAAATAGGAGGGCAGTGGGCATGGATCCTCACACCAGCTTCCGGAGAGCAGGCACTGAGGTCCAAACCTCCTCCTTCATAGCTGAAGAGAATATTGATGTCACCAGCAATGACCCTGAGTTCCCTGCATCCCCCTGCAGTCTGGATGGCATTCATGAGACATCAGCTCGCCTGCTCTTCATGGCTGTCAAATGGGCCAAAAACGTGCCTGTGTTTTCCAGCCTGCCTTTCCGGGACCAGGTACACAACACAGCCTGCCTGCTGGAGCTGGGCCAGGCACAGTCAGCAGACAGCTTGGGGGAACATGTACCCTGGGCTGGGGAGGGATGGAGACTTACACAGTTTACCTCGGGGTACTTGTGTCTCTGAGCTGGGGATGGTTAGGGCAGTGGTAGTGGAAATATGTAACTCTCCGAGGGAAGGATGCTAGCCAGAGATGCATAGAGCCTAAAATGGGATGCAGAGTGGGACCTATGGCTCTCTGGGTCCATTGCCTTTTGCAAGCTGTCTGGCCTGTGACACTCTTGGGCTCATCTTGAGGCTGCCCAGCATCCCTGGTCTTATCCTGAATGGCCCAGGCACAGCCCTGAATAGAATCCATGGAGCATCTGAAAACCTAGGTAGCTGAGCCAGAGCCTGTGTAGGCAGAGGTCAGGAGAAGGCTCTAGGCCCCTGCGAGGGGCTCTTCTGCTCCTGGAGGAGGTGGCAGACTGGGAGCACAGGGAGCTGTGCACCTGTGCAGACACTTGAGCCCTCTCTGATCACAGGTTATCTTGCTGGAAGAGGCATGGAATGAACTTTTCCTTCTTGGAGCCATTCAGTGGTCTCTGCCCCTGGACAGCTGCCCACTGCTGGCACCACCAGAGGCCTCTGGCAGTTCTCAGGGCAGGGTGGCCTTGGCCAGTGCAGAGATGCGCTTCCTGCAGGAAACCATCTCCCGGTTCCGTGCTCTGGCCGTGGACCCCACAGAGTTTGCCTGCCTGAAGGCTCTGGTTCTCTTCAAACCCGGTACTGAGCCTTGGTCCAAGCCTACCAGAAACGTGGCTGGGAATAAAAAGGGGGGAGGCAGACTTGTGGTCACTTCTGTCTGCTGGGCTCCTCGTGAACCCACCTGGGTGTAGAGGGACAGCCTTCCTTCTGGGGGAGGGGAAGCAGAGAAAAGAGAGGTGGCCCTGACAAAAGACTTTTAGGGGTGTGGGGTGAGACTGGCTTCTGGAAGGGAGCTCACTGGTGCTGCTTCTCCTAGAAACACGAGGCCTGAAGGATCCTGAGCATGTGGAGGCTTTGCAGGACCAGTCCCAGGTGATGCTAAGCCAGCATAGCAAGGCTCAGCACCCCAGCCAGCCTGTGAGGTGACAGAAATGACCTGCCTGCCCACCTACCCTCCCCACTCACCTCCTTTCTCCTTCCTGCCCCTCCCACATCCCTGGGCTTCCCTGCTTAGACAGAAGAAAGGGCTCAGTCAGCCACAGCTATCCAACATCTGCAGACCAGGCTTGGTGCTGGGCCCAAAAGGGCACCAAGAGACAAAGCCATGCGAAAGACAAGAATCATCCTGGTCAGGTGTGGAGAGTGGCTTGTGTCTGAAAGGGTAGCAAATGGCAGGCTTTAAATGTTTATTTTTGGGGGCAAGGAGGTGGTAGCACATGCCTTTAATCCTAGCACTTGGAAGGCAGAGGCAAGCAAATCTCTCTGAGTTCAAGGCCAGCCTGGTCTACAGAGCAAGTTCCAGGCTAGCCAGGGCTCCACAAAGAAACCTGTCTCAAAAACAAAAACAAGCAAAAACTTACTTTTTAAAGATAGGATCTCAGTGTATAGTCTCGACTGGTCTCAGAGTCAGTGCTGGGCTTACAGGTGTGCCCTATCAGCCTTTGTCAGGAACCATGTGTGTCCATAACAGGATAGGATCTAAACAGAAGAGAAAAATCTTATCTATGAAGGTAGAGAGCCCAGCAATATGTGTTCTTAGACAGGAGTCCAGTATGGAAGGTTCAAAAGATTCTTGCTGGTAGGAAGGTGGGAGATGGAGCCTGAGAGTTACCCTGGAACCAGTCGGACTAGAGCTCAGAATGCCTAGTCGGATGAGAGAGGTAAGGGGAACACCTGAGGGTCTGTGGGAGGAGGCTTTCGTCCACAGGACTGGATCCCATGCAGACTGGTGGGCAGTGTGCACAAAGAGCAGAGCAATGACTTCCTTGTCCAGGAAATTCTTTGGGGTCATGGCCTGGGGAGTGGCCATAGGGAGGAGGGAAACAGACTGCAGTATACAACTCTGAGAACTGGAAAGGGACAGGTTTGGCATTCAGCTAGAGGGGGAAAAAACAGGCAAAGAGATGCGTTTGGAAGCAGAGACTGTTCAAAACTTAAAAGGAAATTTGAAAGTTTAGAAGGAACTTGCCAAGCTTTGGGGAAAATGTGGAAAAGACAGGAACATGGCTATGGCAGCCAGTGCAGGCCACGTGGAGGTGGTAGACACAGGTGGAAGTCCCAACATAGTCCAGCACCAGGTCTTACACTGAAGCACCAGGAAGTTATACCACTAAGCCAGGCCTCTGGACTATTCTAGACCACACTGTCTGCCGTCTTCCTGCAGAACTGTGGTGACATAATCATCTTTAGTCACCTCTCAGGCACACAGACACAGTCAGATAGACAGACATCACATGCATGGGCATAGAAACCTCTCACTTTATAATCTTGACACATGATGGACAATATCAAGTCCCTGTTTTCAGGGTGCTTCTAACCAATGGGAGGGTAGAAGTGAGAACTCTAATGCAGGGGCCTTCCCTGCATTGAAATGCCCCTGGCTGTCCCTGGGCACCTTGCTCCCCTTCTCTCCCCCACGGCCTTGCTGGGAGGCTGGCCTGACAGCATCCTTTCTCCCGTTCAGGTTTGGGAAATTGCTCCTCCTGCTGCCATCTTTGAGGTTCATCACGGCTGAACGCATTGAGCTCCTCTTCTTCCGAAAGACCATAGGGAACACTCCGATGGAGAAGCTCCTGTGCGATATGTTCAAACATTAGTGGCGGTGCCGGGTGCTCACGGGTACCGGGCCACACATCTCTGATGGGAAATATGGCTCTGCCTTTCTCACCCAGTAATTCCACATGCAGGTATTTGTACCTAGCAGACATTTCTCCCAGAATATATTATCGGCATAGTCATAGCCCTCCTAATCTTAATACCCCTAGCTCTGGACTGTAGAATGCATGGATGTATTGTTATATTCATAGGAGAAGCAGCTGTGGAAATAAAATAAAATAAAAAATAAAGAATGAACAGGGGGCCCACGAGACATGGAGGCATTTCACAGGCTAGAAGTTGAACAAAAGCCAGGCGTGTTTATCCTGTGTTTAAGACCAGAGGCAGAGCCAGGCAGTGGTGGCGCACGCCTTTAATCCCAGCACTTGGGAGGCAGAGGCAGGCGGATTTCTGAGTTCGAGGCCAGCCTGGTCTACAGAGTAAGTTCCAGGACAGCCAGGGCTACACAGAGAAACCCTGTCTTGAAAAACCAAAAAAATAAAATAAAATGAAATAAATAAAGACCAGAAGCAGGGAGGGAAAGGAAGGGAGGTGGGAATGAAAAGAAAAGGAAATGAGAAAAGAAAAGAAAAAAAAAACAACCCAGAATAGATCGATAGCCAGAAGTCACCTCTGGGTGGGGGTGGGGAGTCGGAAGAGGAGAAATGGCCTCCTGAACTAGGAATGCCCTTTATTTGGATCGGATGATAAGTTGATAGTCATTAAAACTCATTGAGCACTTAAAATCCATGCACTTTGCTGTATTTTGATTGACCTTGGTTAAAATAAAACCAGAGAACTGTGTCCCAGGCTCTCTGTTTGAGGACATGGAAGACATGAACACAAGGTCTTTTGAGTTTTGTCTGGGTTCATTCCAAGTCAGAGTCCAGGTGCCATGAGTTCAGGCTCTGGGCAGTTTCCCACGGGATTTTCCTTCCTTTTGTAAAGCACCCTCTTGGAGCAAGACAGTTGCAGGTGTGTGTGTGTGTGTGTGTGTGTGTGTGTGTAGAATTTGTCATCATTCTCTCTCTGTGTGTATGTATGTAGCTCTCTCTCTCTCTCTCTCTCTCTCTCTCTCTCTCTCTCTCTGTGTGTGTGTGTGTGTGTGTGTGCGTGAACTCTTCATTATCATCCTTAGTCCTTCATGGAAACACCTGGTTCAACAAACCCTCTTTTACAAAGAGAAACCTGGAAAATCATTCTAAAGGTTGACATACCGGTTGGCTGTGGTCCAGCGAGGAGCACTTGCTTTTTAACACGTACAGCAGCAAGCACCCAGACACAGGGTCTGCATATGTCAGGCAGTGTGCACAGCAGCAATGAGCTGGGCACTCAGGTTGTGTTGTCTAATCCCCACATAACTCCAAAGAGGGTCAGTTGTCACACGTTCTGAATATGCTAAGGCTTTGTGGCCGCCCCCAGTGTTGTACGGATTCTTGCTGCTTAACTATGATGCTGCTTCCTCTCTCTTCCCCTCCACGCTGAGATCGGCTAGAGCATTCTGTTGCATTTCCTGTCTTCAGAAAAGAAATGTATGATTCTGGAAGCAAAACACTGTGTGAGAAAGCCACAAAAAGTCTAGGGATTCCCTGACTTTTGACTTTCATTTGAATACCCAGAGCTGCAAAGACAGACTCTCTGTACAGGAAATGGTGAAAGGTAGGCCGGGCTAAGAGATGAAAGAGTTTGACAAATACTGCCTGGTGAAAGACCTTCACACCAGAGCAAGTCAAATACTGGAGATTCTGTCTTCTAAAAGCATCAGCCTGTGGCCAGCAGGATGGCTCAGTGGGAAAAAGACAATAGTTACCACGCTTGGTCTCTGTTTGAGCTTTGGGACCCATGTGGTGGTAGGAGAAAACCGACTTCTACAGGTTGTCCTCCGACCTCCACATGTACACACTGTGACACGTGTGTACCCATCCACACACACAAAGAAAGAAAGTTAAAAGCATCAGCCTGGCCTGTTATTGGGTTGGTTCATGACTGCATCGCTGTACAGATCCTAATTTCACATCCGGAGTTTATGCCTGTCCTTAACTTAAGGCCTCAACAAAGATGAGAAACATGGTTGAAACAGGCCACATCTGCCCAGCTCATTTAGTTTACAATCTGGCTTTTGGTAACAGTAAGAGTGCAAAGGTGGCCTGCTGAAGTTCTCTGGCAAAGAGCTCTGGGGTTTTCCAAGAGGAAGTCTTGGAGACTTAAAGGAGAGATTGAAGCGGAGTCATCTCCCTCTGCCTGGTTTCAAAGCCAGATGTTCCTCCAAGGGCTTTCCCTTGTTGCAGAAACACCAGAAGAAAACAAAAAATATGTGTTTTGGTTTGGATCTTAAGTGTCTCACGGAGGTGTGAGAAGCGTGGGCACCACCCAGTGAGGGCACTGAAGGGAGCTGGTGCAACCTTTAAGAGGCGGTCTTATTTGGAAGGAAGGTGGGCGGTATTTGGGGACTCTGGCTCCTCCTCCAGCACTTTGTCCTCGGAACACCTGACCATATGCCTCGTCCTCTGCCCAGTGAAAGCAACGGAGACAGTCAAACCATGGACGAAACTGTGAGCCAAAACCTTTCTTTCTTTTTTTAAAAGAGTTGTTTTAAAGTGTGTGCGTGGGTGTGTGTGTGTGTGCGTCGCTCGTTGGTGTAGGTACCTGGAGAGCTCAGAGGTTTTAGATCCCCTGGAGCTGGAATTACAGGCAGTTGTGAGCTGCCCAAAATGGGTGCTAGGAACTGAACTCGGTATTTTATCACACTAGTACACGGCTGATGAGCACATGTTGACAGTAGTGGCTTTCCTTTGGGTCCTTTCTGAGAGACTTGTTTGGTTTGGTTTCTGCGCTCGGTGCCAGAAGCGTGCTCAGCTGTGAAGCACCACGAAAGTGCCTTTGGCTTACCCAGGCCTTTTCTCTTCTTGGGAAACTTCATTTTCAGGTTCTTAAGACACTTCTCCTCTACTCACCAGCCAGGTATTTTAAGCAGTGAGGGCCGGGAAAGACTTCAAGATGACCAGAAAGATCAAAATTAGTAACTAAAACCAGAGAGTGAAAGCCAGGCCTGCTACGGCTGTCCTGCCTGGGTGGGTGTCCTTGGACTTTGTCTCTAGGCTATGTGCTCAATATGGGCTGGGGACCTTTGTTGTGCCTGCTCTGCTCTAGCAGAAGCATGAGGCGCTGGGTGTGGGTGGTCTGAGTTTGCTTAAGAAGTAGCCACCTGGAGACTGAAGCCACACACTGTCACAGATGCCCATAAGATTGGATAGCTAAGTATGACTGCCAAATAAACTTTCAGGGTTGTCCCTGGCTCAAAGAGACCGTACTGCCAGCCAACCTCGGGAAAGTAATTAAAAGAAAAACAACCCACATGTGATATGCCTGTAAGGTCATCTCACACCTTTCTGCACTTAGGGCTTTGGAATCAGAAAGGGCTTTTGTAGACTTGTCATCTCTGGGCAAGTCTTAAAACTACCATTTCTCGGTTTTATTTGGCCAATTACAGACAATGTAAGAAATAACACTCACTCTTCTTATTCTCAAAGCAGGAAGAGGCCATCTCAGAATCTTAAACATCAAAGGTAAATTCACCTTTTTTTTTTTTTCCATTTCACCTCAGACCTGGCTTGGTCCCAGTCAGGATGTAAGCACCTAGCCAAAGGACCCAAGACAGGAAATTCCGTCTCCTGGGAAGCTGACACCTGAGTGAGCATCTTAACCCTGGCAACTAGTGAGAACTGGAGACAGCAGACCCCCTTGAAGGGATCAGAGGACAAGTCCTAGAGCCACTGTCCTTAACGAAGAGAATGGAATTAATTTTAGTTAGCAGAGGACACCTAGGGAAGATAATAAATGTCCAGGTAGGACAGCTGACTCTCAGGGAGGGCAAATGACTTTCCTCACACAATAGGGCAGCAGAAACGACAACGCAGGACTGAATTCTTCCCATTGCTACGCATTACTCTGCCATTCAGAGAAATAAAATTCATCTCACTGAAGTCTGGTCTCCTGCATCGTGAGATGGTAGTTTAATGAGGGAAGCAATAACTTTGCATTACATATGCACTTACTGTCGGCATGGTTAGCATTGGTACCTGTCAGTTTGACACAACCCCTAGTCACTTGGGAAGAAGGAAGCACTACTGAGGAATTGCTTCTGTTAGATTCAGCTGTGCACATGTCTGTGTGGCCATTTTCTTGATTGCTAATAGCTGTAGGAGGGCCAGTGCATTGTGGGTGGTGCAGTCCCTTGGGCAGGTGGGCCTGGGCTGAATAAGAAACTGAGCAAGCCAGTAAGAGATGTCCTCCGTGGTTTCTGCTTCAAGGTCCTGCCTTGTATTCCTCCTGCCTCAGTTTTCCTCAGGGATAGTCTGCAAACTGTGCGCAGAAACAAACCCTTTCCTTCCTGGTGCTGCTTTGGTTACAGCAAGAGAGACCAAACTAGAACAATTGTCTTAACTGCACCACCTCAGTCTACCCTTGCCTTCTTCCTGCCTTTTTGTGGTCCTCAGAAATCATCCATGTACTTCACAGCTGCCTGAAACTTCAGCTCCAGGGAATCCCACATCCTCTCTGACTTCCAGAGGCATCTACACATTCATTCATATTCTCTCTCTCTCTCTCTCTCTCTCTCTCTCTCTCTCTCTCTCTCTCTCTCACACACACACACACACACACACACACACACACACACACACACACACACAGAGAAAGATGAAAAACATTATAAGAGTTCCTTTTGGTCCACATCATCATCTCAATAGAGTTTTGATTTGCACTTTCCTCAAGGCTAATGATATTGAGCATTTTTCATGTATTTATTTTCCATTTGCATTTCACTTTGAGAGGTGTCTGTTCAGATCACTTGCTGATTTTAAAACTGGGTTAGATGGCCTCTAAAACATACATTTCTCAAAATATTTTCTAGCTATTAATCCTCTGTCAGGTGGGTGTCGGGAGATATTTTCTCCCATTCTGAATGGTTTTTTTTTTTTTTTTTTTTTTTTTGCCATTGAGGGTTTCTGTTTTGTTGGTTTTCTCAGGTGTTGGCAACCGACATGGAAGTCTTGTGCCTGCACTACAGCATGACACTGTGTCCCCAACCTGGAGGTGGCCACTGCTCTGTTCATTGTCAGGCAAAGCCTTTGAAGTTCATTGCAGTCAATCAGGTTTAGCTTTCATTTCCTGTGCTTTGGGGTCCTATCCAGGAACATCATTGCCCGCCCCAATGTATTGAAGTGCTTCCTGCATGTCTTCTCCCAGAAGTTTCAAATTTTCAGATTTCAATTGTGGGCTTTGGATACATTTTGATTGACTGCTGTACAGAGTGAGGAACCAGGGTGTGTCCCCAGCGCCCTTTTTTTTTTTTTTTTTTTTTTTTTAAACCAGTTGATTGATTTGTGTGCCCAGGCCTGTCTGGGATAAGATTCTGTCCTGTTGGTCCAGGTGTTTGTATGTCCATACCATTCTGCCTTATTGACCGTGGCTCTGTAAAATGTCTTGAAATCAGATATTATGAGGCCTCCAACATCTTCCTGGTTTTTACTCAAGATTGCTTTGGCTATTTGGAATCGTTTCTGCTTCCATATGAATTCTGGGATCTGTTCTGACACTCTCATGGGAATGATGTTGACTCTATAGGTCACTTTGTATATTATGTAATTTAATAATGTTAATTATGTAAACCCCTCATTCTAAGGGAGTCTTTTTAAAAAATTTTCTTCCATCAGCTTTGCAGTTCTCATTATAGAAATCTTTACTTCCTTAGCTTTGTTTATGTGGCCATTGTGAATAAGAGTGATTTCATGCTTTCTTTCTCAGCAAATTTATTATTGACATATGGAACGCATTAATATGATATGTTGGGTTTTTAAAAAATATATATCCTGATAGTTTACTGTATATTTTCATTTCATCTTTTGGGGGACTTTGTGGTTTTCAATGTATAAAAACGTTCATCTGCGAATGGACATTTTACTTCTTTCCTATCTGCATACCTTTTTTCTTTCTTTTTCTTGCCTAATATCTATGGCCAAATGTCTAGTACTGTGCTGAATAAGATCTGTGAACGTAGACAGACAGCCTTGTCTTGTTCCTTAGAGACAGTACTCCATTTCTCCCCAATTCAGTATGATGCTGGCTGTGGGTTTATTCTACAAAGCCATTGTCATGTTGAAGTATGATCCTCTATACCAAATTTGTTTAGTTCCCCCCCCTCCCCCGAAGTCAGGGGTTCTCTGAGTAGGCCTGGCTGTCCTAGAACTTACTATGTAGACCAGGCTGGCCTTGAACTCAGAGATCCTGCTTCTGCAGCCTGAGTGCTGGGATTAAAGACGTGTACCACCACTGACCAGTAAGATATCTCTTTTTTTTTTATCATGAAGAAATTTTATCAAATACTTTTTCTGCATCAACTTGATTCTTCACTCTGCTTTCATGCCTTATTCATTTGCATATATGGAATCATTTTGCATCCCTGGAATGAAATTAACTTGATAATGTGTGTGTTCTTTGTTTGAGACAGGACTTCATTATAGAGCACAGACTGGTCTGAGCCTCATTATGTAGCCAAGGCCTGTCTCAAACCTTGACCTTCCTGCTTCAGCCTACAGGGCTGGGGTCCCAGGGTGCACCACCCTACTTGTCTTTTTGTTGTAGGATTGTTTTGTTGCCCTGTTGAATTTCATTCTCTCTCCTTTTGTTGAGGGTTTTTGCATCTGTGTCCACCAAGAGCCTGCTGACCTGATGGAGCCACTTTGAAAGGATTCCCTCTCTTCCAAAGCTGTGGAATTATAGCCTGAGAGAACTCTAAAAGCTTGATGAAAGGCATTCGGTTCTGTAATTTTCTTTCTTGGACAAAGGTTTTGATGTTGATTCAAGTTCATCAGTTATAGGTCTGTTCAGATTCAGAACCTCTTGGTTCAGTTTTGATGGGTCATATGTGTCCAGATATTTGTTCATTTCTTACAGATTTTTCAGTTCTACAGCATATAAACTCTTCAAAACAATCCCTGGCAATCCTTTGTAGGCCTGTGGTATTACTTGAAATGTCTTTCTCATCTCTAGTCTTCTCCTTTTCTCTCTTGATTAATTAAGCTAAAAGTTTGTCAGTTCTGTTTATCTTTTCAACACAATAGCTCCTTGACTTACTCATCTTTGATATTGTCTTTTTAGTCTATATCTTATTTCTACTTGGGTTTTTTTTTCTTGTGAGACAGGGTTTTTCTGTGTAGCCCTGGCTGTCCTGGAACTCCATTTGTAGATCCAGTTGGCCTTGAACTCACACAGATCTGCCTGCCTCTGCCTCCTGAGTGCTGGAACTAAAGGCATGTGCTACTATGCTCAGCTCCACTTTGATCTTTATTACCTTTCTCTGATTAATTTTGGGTTTGTCTTGCTTCTGTAAGGCTTTGTAAGGCTTTGCAAGGCTTCATTAGGTTGTTTTAAAAACCTTTCCCCCATTCTTTTTAAAGGTGCAAATTCACTGTTAGGCACTTTCCACTTCTACAGATAAGTGTGCTGCCACACCACAGGCTCTGTTGTATTTCCATTTCCATCCATGTGTTTCCAGAAATTTAAACTTTTTCTAACTTTCTCAGTGACATATTGTTGTTTGGTCTCCACGAACTTGCATATTTTCTGAAGTTTCTCTTGTTGAATGGTAGTGTCATTCTATTGTGACCAAAAACACAAAAATCACCAAAAAAAAAAAAAATGTTTGTGATTTGTTAGGATTTGTTCTATGGCCTTTAACATTTGGAATATTCAAAAGAAGATTTTATGCACTGAGAATGTACATTCTACAGTTTCTATATGGAATGTTCTACACATGTCTATGAGGTCCATCTCATGTATAGAATAGTTTGACTCAGATGTTGCTTGGTTTTTCTTCTCTAGATGACCTGTCTGTTGATGAAAGTGGCATACTGAACTTCCACTCTACCTTTCCAGTATTTATTTTCTAAACTTAGGGGCTCCAGCATTATGTGCATGTATTTACAATCATATACTTTAAAATTTTATGTTACCTTTTTATTTGTGTGTGTATCACAGTGAGTATGTGGAGATCAGAGGACAGCCTGCAGGAGTTGGTTCTCTCCTTCACCATATAGATTCTGCCTAGATCCTGGGGATTGAACTCAGGTCATCAGGCAAGGTAGCAAATGACTACCTCTGATGACCCTGTGTCTGTGTGTATATGTGTGTACATTGTATGTATGTGTATGTGCTGATGGTGTGTACTTATACACATATGATGACCAGAGGAAGGTATCAGGTGTCTTCTGATATTCTCTGCATTGTTCTTTGAATCTCTTGAACCTACAGCTCGTGTTTTTTTGGCAAGGCTGGCAGCCAGCAAGTCCCAACCATTTTTCTTCTCTACTTTGATGAACTGATCCTTTTGTCAGTATTTAGCGACCTTCTTTGTCTCTTTTGACATCTTCCTCCCTTAGGCTAGTTTCTCAGATAAAAGTACAATAACTACTGCTTATGTTAGGATCCTATTTGCTTGAAATATTGTCCAGCCTTTCATTTCCAGGCTATTACCAGTGACTTTACTGATGAACTAAGTTTCTTATACACTGCATATTTTTAAGTCTTATTTTGTTTTTGTGACAGGATCTTGCATGGTCTGGTAGCCACTATGTAGCCCAGGCTAGCCTTAAAGTCATGGTGATCCTTTTGCTGCAGACAGATGAGCGCTGGGATTAAAGGTGTGTGCCATAACATCTGACTTAAAAATAAATCCATCTGGTCAGACTATAGCTTTCGATTGAATAATTTAGTCCATTTTTATTCAAGGTTATTATTGAAATGTAGGAACTTATGGCTGTCTTGATTTTTCTAGTTATTCAGAGCATTACTTTTCCTCATCCTATTCATCTTTGCAGTTTGCTTGCTGTATTTGATAGTCTGGTTCTATTTTTGTGTGTCTGTTCTTCCAGTGGAACTCACACTTTCACATGCTGTTGTGGCGGCAGTTCCCTTCCTTTCATTTCTAGATGCAGTACCTCCTTAAGTCCTGCAGTCACGAATTTCCCCAGCTTCTTCTTATCTCAGCAGAAGATCTTTACTTCTGAAGGATAGCCTTGCTTGATTGGCAGTAATTTTCTTTTAGAACAAACATAGAGAGTGGCATTCCATTTCCTGGTATCCTTTAGGGTTTCTTCTGGGAAATCTGTTAAGTGTAGTGAGGTTTCACTTAGATGTCTTATGAATTTTTTCCTGTAGACTTTAAAATTTTTATATTTTGACAGTTTTATATGTAAGGGTCTTTTCTGGTCATGTCTGGATGATGGCCATGTCTTGTTCATGATTAGGAAAGCTGTCCATTATTTCACCTGAGAGTTTCTCCATACTGCAAATCTTTGTCTCTTTGCCTATGGGTAATGCATGGATGTTTAGTGATTTAATAGTATGCCACAGATTTGTGTGCTCTCTTCCTTTCTTCCCCCCCCCCCAAATGACTTATTTAAGAAGACTTGTCTTCAAGCATAAACATTTGGCTCTCAACCAAAAATTTTAGTTGATATAATATGGATCCCTTACTCCTAAGATTTTTTTGAAAAAAAATTTTCTTTGCTGAGTATCTCATTCATATCCTCCCTTGTTATTTGTGATTATTTAAATGTTTGTGCTCTTTTCAATTTTACTGAGCTTTAAAACAGCAATTCCATGTGTTCCTGTTTCTTTGGGATTTATTACTAGAGGTACGATCCTCGTTTATTGACTTGCATGTTTGTGTGTATGTATAGGTGCACATGTCAGTGTGCTTGTGGAGATCAGGGGACAGCTTGTGGGAGTCAGTTATTTCTTTCCATCATACGAGTCCTAGAAGAGTTAGTTCATCAGCCTTGGCTGCAAGTGCCTTTACCCACCAAGCATCTTGCCCACCCTTTCTTTGGTAAACCAGGCAGTGTGCCTGTTTTGAACACTGAGGAAAGTCACTGCAGTTGCTAGGACAACTGCAACCACACCACTACTGAATTCATCACTCTTGAGTCAGGAAACCTGGCTGTAGGCAACATGTACCAACTGTAGAAGATGCCACTCTAGGCAAAACAAGCCTTTGCGAGCTTTAGATTATCCAGCTTACCTTGCAGCTATTTTCACTCAGGAATGGAGGAGGTGGCTGGAGTTTCAGAGTCATTAGGAGCTGAGGGCTCTGATTCTCTCAGAAAGCTCAGAGCTGAGATGTGAAGACATGACTAAGAACTCCAGTGACTCAGCAAAACATGATTAGTGCAGTGAAGCTTGTGATTGGTAGAGCCAGAATAACATGCATAGCTGTGACTGGCAAAATTATAATCTGTGCATAAGTATGCCACAATCTTCTTCTTGCTGTATAAAGCGAGCTATTCTCCACTCCTTGAGCTAACCTGGGAAGCTCCTTCTACCTCATGCACCATTAGGTATTGTACCATTAGGCCCTAATAAAAGTGTCTTGTGAATGGTCTTTTGCCTACATGTGGCATGAAAAATAGACAAATACCTGGGTGGCACAGTGAGAAGGTAGGTGAAGAGTTCCAGAGTTCTGAAGGCTTTAATACCCTCAGAAAACCCAGAGCTATGATATCAAGAGTTGGCTAAGAATTCCAGAGAGCAAGAAGCTAACTATAAAGTATGGTGGAGGTACTGAAGGTAGAGAAGCTATGACTATAGATGAGGAAGCTTAATATAGGAGCTGAGTCTACAAGGACTGTACATCCCACTCGCTAGAAGACTCTGGAGAGAGCTGAGAAGAGTTCAAGAGCCAAGGGTTCCAACATCACTTGAGAGCTAGAATTCCAGCCACTAGGTGTTGCTTCTCATAAGTCCAGGGCAGTAAGCTTCTGCCTTGAGTAGCCAAAACATTGAAGGTTTAGAACCGTAAGCCCCTAGTTCTCAAGACTTAAGAGAGCTAAGAGTCTGGATTTAGAAGCCTAACTTGTGAACCTCTAGAACTCAGGCCTATCACCACTAATGGAACTGCCTGCCTAGCCATGTTCAGATAGAGCAATATGCCCCCACCCCCATCCTGGAAAGCAGTCACTTGTGACACTATAGGCAATACCCTCTACTCTCAGCCCCATTGTACCATGCACTCAGCAGTGCATTTGACTCAGAGGTACATACTTCTTGGACAAAGTTTGGATTACAAGGCAGCCAGCTGATGAGCTAGCACAGTACATCTGTGGGTTCTCAGAGACAAGAAACATGTAGGGTTTTTTGACCCCTGGAGCCATCCAGATTAATACAGAAGTTCTCTTCTTAGGTAGCCCCTAGCTACAGCACTGAGGGCTCACAGGAAGATGATGTAAGAATTTTCAAAGCAAGGCTTTAGGTGCAGACTTTAGGTTGGCACCTAAGCCGATGCGGGTTGTGAACCATCCAACAGCTAGGGTTGCCACTGGCTACGTGAGCTGAG
>CM052706.1:58414426-58439487 GCA_028551405.1 Uromys caudimaculatus
TTCACAGGAAGTGACTACTAGGTGCCTCTAGTTCTCCATCTTGCTATTCCCCCTAAAATGTCTTGACCTTGGCTTGCTCTTCTTCAGTTGAGTTCTAATAGCTGTCATTTCTGCACTTATCAGTTGGGAATTGGATCCTTTCCTTTAATTTTATTAGTATAAGAAATCAGTGGTGTTCCTCTGGGTTATGAGTCTGATTGGAAGCCAGAAAACAAACCACACATATTGCACTTCTGGAAGCTTTGTTCTTTAATGAGCCATGGAGTGATTTGTTCAGCAGGCTGCTTTTGTGTAGCTATACAGTGCATTCTCTGAATGACGCAAACTGCACTTTATACAAATGTCTTGCCCCCCCCCAAAAGGAAATTACAAAGTACTGCTGATTTCATCAGGAATGTAATCAGTTCTGTGAATAAGATAAGTCATTCTTATAGAATTCTTAAACAGTAAAGTGGCATATTTCACAGGAAGTGTCCTTTTATAATACACAGTATTTTAAAATTTTACACTCACCATACTTATAAATTACTTTGAATCCATTAAAATAATATAATACTAATCTGTAGTCCACACCTTTTCTGTAGTAAATACAAATACTTGGTTCAAGAGGTGCATCTCTTGTATGGCCTAAGAGGGCTGATAAATAGGCATTAAGAGTGGATGGTAACAAGGTGACAGACCCACTGCTAGGGCTTTCTTGAAGTTTAAACCAGGAGATCAGTAAGATCTAATACACTGGAGATTACCCACTTAACACCAAAAGTGTGAGAATGTTCCAGAGAAATGTGGTTTCCTAGGGATGCAGAAAGTCAGGTCTTCTACAAATACCTAAAATTTTTCTACTAAGGCCAGCATGGTGTTGGGGCACAGTGCTGAGAAGTTATCACAAGTGTGTGCACATAACACACCATTCAACACAGAAGAATGCAGGGCCCACATCTATTTCCGCACCAAGAATTTTAAAAGTGAGTGAGAAAGCCATCTGGACTTCTTTCTCTAGTTACAACTCTCAACTTCACACACCTGAGAATCCTTCCTTTGCTCTAGCTTATTAGTTACAGTTGAAAACACAGCTCACAGGCATGAAGGCGGAACACCACAACCTCGATGTATCACCTCATGTCAGCACACTTCGGTGACAATCTTTGATTGTGAGACACAGAATAGTCTTC
The DNA here is from genome assembly GCA_028551405.1 of Uromys caudimaculatus. Taxonomy (NCBI): domain Eukaryota; kingdom Metazoa; phylum Chordata; class Mammalia; order Rodentia; family Muridae; genus Uromys; species Uromys caudimaculatus. Next base: position 58,415,599 of record CM052706.1, read on the forward strand.
ACACCCTATGCAAGGTAAGAGTGACAGGTTTCCAAAGCCTGAGGTTGGCCCTAGTTACCTGTGCCCAGAACTCACATCCTTTTGTCTCTCCGAGCAACACTCCTATCTCCGTTTGTGTATATGACCCAGAGTGGTCATATAAACGAAATGGCAGAAGTACAAATATGTGCAAACTAAGCATGTCACCTCCCTGAATCCTGCCTGCATTTGCTGTAATTTTCTTTAATCTGTGATGCAAAATGTATTTGCTTCTGCTACATTTTCTATAATACACAGCTACAGACACATATTAATGGGTAGGAAAAAATGTAGGAGTTACTGTGGACTAGAAGTATGTGATGTAACTAGAATGCTCTGAAGTTTGGAGCACAGATTCCACATGTGAGGCATTCTGCTGCTGCCAGAGAGTTTCTTTTGGTGCATTTTAAGATTGAAGAAAAGCAGCTAGACAGAACAGTGAACCCGATGTGGAGCTGTATCATGAGTGACTGCAACAGTGTTGCTATGTGGCTCTGATTCAGAAGCTCTTGATAAGAACTGGCAGGACATCTGACACTACTGAGTTATGGCTTTGTCTCTAGCAGACCAATGGTGCCTGCTAACCCAACAACAGCCTTCTTTTCCTCAATGGGGCCTACACTTTGCTGAGACATTCTTACGATTGTGTGGATTTCCCCCACCCCATCCTGGCGGCTTGTTAAATGATTAAAAAAATCCACAAATCTATCAACTGGGAAAAAAATTTTTTTATTTAAATTTATTCAAATTCAGGTTTTAGGTCCCTGAGAAAAATTATAAAGTCTTCAATATTGATTACCTAGTTCCTACAAAGTGACCTATGTAGGTAGTTTTTTTTTCTCAGCCCCAAATGTACTTTATAGAAATAATAATAATAATAATAATAATAATAATAATAATAATAATAATAAACTGAGCTGTAAAACTTTAGGTGGGAGAATGTGTGTCAAGTGCTGGGTTCCAGGACATTCCTCTGAAACGAAGGAAGTTGTTCTGAGCCAAGTGGAGAGCAACAGTTGCCACTCAGTAGCAGCCACTTTCCCCAAATACGAAAACAGACTGTGTAGCCAGAAAGGCCCAAAGCAGCACCCCACCGTGCATATCACAGCCATGCTGGCTTCCTCTAGAACAGTTTCCAAAATTCTTATTGTTAATGCTTGAGGGATATAAAAGTTAACATTTACTGAATGACCATCATCATCGGGGAGATTTCAAAGCTTCCTTCATGTGTCTCAACGCTGAACCCATACCAGGGAGAGGGAAGACTCCAGCCACCATGAGCTGCTGTGCAAAATAATGCTACAAGTCTCATCTCTAGAGCCGGCCAGTGACCACTGCAGCAGTGGCATGAGGTTCAGTGTTGTGTAGGAGGAGAGACCTTGCCTTAACAAAAGACGTCTATTCCCAGAACTTCAACCCCCCCCACCCCCCAAAAGAAGAAGGAAACCAAAAATCAGATTATAGATGGTAAAGGCTCTTCTTGTAACAGTGCATGTGGTAGTTAGACAAAATGTATTTAGTGACTTTAAAAATAAGCATTTCACATACTTAAGAAATGGTGTCATGTCCCACTTCACATAACATTATAAATAGCAAAACAGTTCTGCTCCCACAACTGCTAGCACATGATGCGTCCGACATTGTAACTCATGGACACCACCAGTGATGGAAAAGATGCCTTCCTTACCCCTCTGCCCGGGGTGGACGGCTCTCACCACCGTCTAATGGCCTCTTATCTGTGGGAAGAAACTCCATGGGAATAAGGGGGAAGCACAAGGTTAAAAAGAACTAAGCATATTATACATGTGTATTTACAGTAAACTTCAGGAATAAGAATATTAACAAAAATAGCTTCAAGTAGTCCTTGATTTTTTTCATCTAATACTGATGGTCTGAGAAAAAGAAGACAAAAATTAAATACATCATATTAAAACTTTCTAAATTTCGTTTGGCGGCTTTTTCTATAACACTCATGCAAAGTTGTAGGTGAGTACTCGTAGAGAAGTGATGAAATGGTCACATCTGTGGTGGTACTCCACCAGCAGATGAACAGGCTCGGATACAGTCTTCAGTTTAAGTCTATACAAAAAGAAAAGCCTGGATCAATTAGGATGATGCCTTCACATTTAGGAACTACCTAAATGTGTCTGTAACATATTACAAACAAAAACCTAGAGGAGTCTGATCTAATAATCAGGGCATACCAGTACAGTATGGCTACCAGAGCTTTATCCCATGAAATATATTTGGCAGGAATTAACCAGGAGTTAAACCAGCACTGATTATAATACCAAATATCAACAAGAGACAAAGCTTGGTCTCTTCACAATATGACCAGATATGATACTGTGGGCTTAATGGAAATCAGCTTATGTTTCCAAAATATAACATCAAGTATTTTGTAATTAAATTTAAAATAGAGGGCTTAGGCATTTTGCTTATAAATCCTTGGGGGAATTTTTATATTCTATCATAGTTCCTAACTATTCCAATACAAACTCAAAAGCTTTTGCTTTCATGGTTAACAGAGGCGTGTATGTTTTCTTTAAATGCTAGAACTGAGAGCACTCCTCAGGATCACAATAGCCCCCTGGTTTAACAACTATCTGTGGGAAGGGAAGAGCAGGTGGGCAAGAAGCAACTACAGTTACCCAAAATCCCCCAGGTCCCAGGTGGCTTTGTTTAGTGGAATCTCAAATCAAATGCAGCAGCCAAGGCACAGCTGGCTCATCCCTAGCAAACTTCAAAGAGGCCACTTCTGCCAGAAGCCCAGTGATCCAGCACACAAACTGTCTGCTGAAACAAAGCAGAACCATTAGGACTGACTGTTACAAACAAGAGAAGAGGCCCCAAAGATGAGATCTGGGGACACATCTGTCCATTTAGACCATAAACTCATTATTTCCAAACAGTGGTAGTTGCTGTGTGGAGCTGCAGTCTGAGTCCACAGTTTTCTTTCGGCCAGATGTGACTGTCCCCTCTGGAGTCTCTTTGGTTTTCTGAGGTGAGTTTTTCACATTCTTTAGTTTTTGTTTGCCCTTTTCAGGGTTGAAGGTTCCTCTGCTGATGAACTGAGGCCTGTCTTCTAGGGATTTGGCTTGGCCTAGTGGTCCTTCTGTTCCCTGGACCTCACAAGATGAGGCAGCTCGGTAAAATGGAGACTTGGAATAAATCTGAAATCGCTTTCTAGTGCCATGAGATGATGTAGTGTTTGATAGACATGAAGAAATGGAGGAGCTGACTGAGTCCAAAGAGTCTGGCTGCTTTCTTAGCTGCTTTCGCAACTTGTTTGAAGGCTCAGACTTGCCTGCTGCTTTCAGGGAGCTAAAAGCTAAACTTCTCTCTAAAAACAGAAAATAAAGTTGTACATGACAGTGTCCACCTATACAACATCATGTAATGAATAAAAGCTACTGTTCACATGTGAAACTGAATGGGTAAAACTTATAGAGATCTGTCTCCTGAGTCTGGGATTAAAGGTATGCACCACCAGACCAAACCTGAGAAACTTTATTTTTTAAACATTATATATTATATATTTTTACATGTGTGGATGCTTTGCCTGCATGTATGTATATACAAAAAGAGTATGCCTGGTATCCTCAGAGAGGCCAGAAAAGGGCATCAGATTTCCTGGGATTGGAGTTACAGAAAATTATGAACTACCATGTAGGTACTGGGAATTGAACCCAACTCAGAACAGCCAGTAAGTGTTCCTAACCACTGAGCCACCCCTCCAGCCTTAACTTGGGAATTCTTATTCTTTCTTTACAAAAAAAAAAAAAAAAAAAAAAAAAAAAAGTGTATCTCTAGTCTAATATGTTCATTTATTGGATATCTCAAAAATAGTACCTTCAGAATCCATATTCAAATTTTCTGAGCTATCAGCAGTCCCAATAGAAGCCTCAGATTCAAGGGTTTCATCATCAGAGGCACGAGGTTCCAATACAAGCATCTCAAATGTTAGCTCTTCCCTAAGAGACACAATCAACAAATCCATTAACATGATAGGAAAAAGATGACAGAAAGAGCTTCCATGAAAGCAAAGAAGCTAAATAGCAAAGGCATTTCTTACTGTCCCACCACAGTGATGATGAAGAAGATTTATTTATAGGCAAAGCAATAGGAAAGCAATCTGGATGAACGTACCAAGTGGTAACAACCCTGAGTAATCACGGGGCGGGGGTGGGGCGGTTGCCGCAGGCTGTCAGAACTGCTGAGATATTCTGAGATGGATTCTGGACTGAGTTCAGGATTCTAAATTCATTCATTTCTGGACTTCAGCTTCCTCATCCAGAAAACAAACTAGATTGTCTCCAAATTTCTTTTTGGCTCTTAAACATTATTTTCAGATGAAGCTTTACTAACTAAACACAGACTATCTTCTACCTTGACCATATCAAGGCTTTTGGATAAGTAAAACATTGAGCTTTTCTGACCTCTGAAGCTTGCATTATCTCTGGCTACAGTACATTCTAATTTATCAGGATCACCCACCTGTTTCAGTAATGTCCCTTCATATTTTGCAGTTACTAAGGTTTGGCTTCTAGCTATTTTCTTAACTAGAACCCTGTCTACAGTTTGATCAATTTCAGTTAGTACCTTTAAAAACAACTCACTTTAAAATCCTAGTACCAAAATATCTTTACATCTCCAACGTTTTTCCTCTACATAATTAACTTCCTCCAACGAACCGATCATACAGCTTGTCAATTCCTAGAAATAAGCCAGCTCTGAATCTAATTATTTCTCCTCTTTAGCCTGAAACCCACAGACCATTTTTAAGGACAGCCTCCCAGCAGCTCAGTATTTCCAAAAGCTTATACTTCTGTACTTTCTCTATCCTAACAATTTCCTTTTTATCCCTCTATATCTTCAATGTCATGTTCATCAGAGCTGAGGGAGGCCATCTTTTCAGCCCCTGATTAGTAACTACTGCCTCACTTTTTCCACAGCTGAATCTTAGCTGCTTTTCAGTTGCCCTAAATTATAGAACCAATCCTGATACTAAAGTTTCTTGATTCTTCATGAATCAAGTTTCCAGACTTATGAGATGAGCTCTAGGGACTCAAGGAGACCTTTAGGAATTCTTAAAAGAGTAATCAATGTCAATCAGAACTCGTATATAGTCCTTCAGGGAGAACCATGGATATTCCTATTCCTAAGGGGTAGTGTAATGATGGTGGAGTGATGATGGAGCTAACAGAATTTCTTAACTTCATCTTTTAAATCACAACAGGTTTCTATACCCAGTACCCAGACCCAGTACTACAGGCGTTGCCTTGTTTTATCTAGTTGTTGGGCCCATGGTCATACTGATTTTCAAACAGTAACATTCATTCATGAAACCGCAACTAACGCCTATGCTTGAAGAGGACGTTGTCTTACTTAGTCAAGGGACTCTTACTCTTCTTTTTGCAAAACACATCTGTGTATGGAAACTGGTCCTTGGAAACTTGGCCTGTCAGGACTGTAATGCCTCATCTTTGCTCTCCATTGTCCACTGCCTGATGAACCTGGACTAAGATGGCAGACCCTGAATATGTGTACCCTCCTTATTCTAGTACTGCTCAGCACCAAGGTTCCTACACCATGGCATTTCCTTCCCTGAGGTGAAAACTTCCACACTACCCTCAGTACAGGCAACAAGTCTCTGTGGATTCCACATCCCCGGGGCATCTGACAGTGCTTGACACGTGAGATATTTAATGAATAAAGAAAAAGGGTAGAAGGAAGGAAACAATAACTGGTACCCTCTCTGGGCACTTACTTTTCTTTCTGTAGGTTCTCAATCTGCTCAGTCAGCACTTTTTCCTCCTGCTGCATTGCTGCTTGCTGCTGGTCTGTGATGTCAGTTTCCATGGCTGTCTCACCAGTCAAGGTCTCTTCTGGGACATCAGACATGGAAGGCAATCGGACTATAACAGGGGACGATGGACTTGGGTAATTTCCTCGATGTATACGCCCCTTTCCCTGCAGAGAGCATTCATTTTAGGAAGTAAACTAAGTCTTCAGTTTTATGTTGATCACTTTGGATAACAAGTGTCCTTCCATCATGTCATGAGAATGATAGGACTCAACAGGCATAGGATATTTAGTAAAATATTAAAACTATAACAAATTAGGTTAAAAGAATTCTATCAAGAACACTGAAAGAATGGGCACACACTCTAGCTCTGGGTACTAAGAACCACTGTGCTGAGATGAGAATCTTCTTTAATCTAAGCTGTATACTAAATAGCTTCAAGACAATTAAAACTGAATTCTGTGATCACAGGAGCCACAGGCAGATAGTGGCCACCACACTAACACTCAAGGTACACATTATTTTCAACATTATAAGTTCTGACAATGCTTAACAGCTTCAACCTTGTCAGGACAATCTCTCTGGGGAGATCAAAGAAACATGCCCTGAAACAAGTTTTGGAGGAAAAAAGTCATATAAAAGATTGCTAATTGTAATATGCCTTCTCAAGAACTTTCTATTCTTGAAATGAGGAAGGGAAAAAAAACCTCACTATTGTCTTAAATTGGTTACCTTACTTATAACTTTAGTTTCTGGTAACAGCCAACTAAGTTCAAGAGATTAAATTTCCTGCCAGGAACAATTAGATCAATATAAAAATGAACATACACTTGTAGATACTGGATAGAGAAGGGTGGGAAAGGCTGGCCCAGCAATTACTGCTGATTTGCAATTTCAGAAGAGGTGGCAGAGTCTGAGCAGAGCTTTGAACACACTATACTTGACAACTATAGTAACAGTTTGGAGCCACATCTAGCCTGTATACATGTTTATGTCTTTATTAAAATAAACTCATTATTATTAGTGAATTATTTATGGCTGTTTTGTTCAACAGTGGCAGGGGTGACTGTGGAACAGGTTTTATGGCTTACAATATCTAAAATACTTACTCTATGACCCTTCAGAGAAAAACCTTTTCAACCCCTGAAGGACAGAATAAAAGGATATGAATTCCTGCCCCACAGAACCTTTATGCTTAAACACTGGGATCTCAAATGTTTGGATTCTAGACAGAAAGGTAAACTGAAATTACCACAGTTCTTACGGATGGAGTAGCCTAGCTTCAAGTTATCTAAAGGGTGTGTGTGTGTGTGTGTGTGTGTGTGTGTGTGTGTGTGTGTATTTGGTATAAAAATTTTAAACTTCTAAGACTGGATTAAAATGATACAACTGCTAGTGCCCAAGGATCTGTCAGAAAAATAAAATTATTCTTTATAGGTAAGCAATGTCATTCCAGGCCTCAAAATACTTTCTACAAATCATTTTCAAATCAAAAGTGACCAGGAATAAAAAAGTATAAGACAATGCAAATAAAAAACTAGTAAAAACACAGAAAATAAAATTCTTCAAAGACTGTGGCTATCAGAAAAACTTAAAAATAACCTGTTCAAGCAGGTGGGAAAACATAATTTCATTAAACAAAATGGAAGTTAGATCTGAAGAAAATCCAGAATCAAGCCAGGAGAAACAAATGCAAAAGGAAAATTTCATAAACAATGGGAAAAGAGAAAAAAAAACAGTAAAAAAATCTATTCACCATATATTTAAATACTATGTGAATATGAGGCAAAGAGACAGGAGACATTGATATGAGAATATGATATTCTCAATGGCAAGAAAGAAATACCCAAGAGATGCAGGAATGAAAGCACACAATGACAATGTATATTATAATACAAGATGTTTTGTATTTAAAATCTACAAATAGCTAAAAAATCTGCTAATAACAATGAAGTCAGACAATGACTAGCATATTAAAGTCCTTGTACATTATCTAGAAAAAAAAGATAAAAAGTACCAATTAATGGGCATTTCAAGGGTTAATGATGTGACCTTCAAACTAAAGGAATCTAAGCCCTCTAACAGAATGAAAAATGAGATACTATCAAGGGGGAGGCAAAAAAAAAAAAAAAAAAAAAAAAACAAACAAAGGTAGCCAGAAAGAAAAAGGGAACATGTGGTAGGCAAAACAAACAAAACCCGTACAATAAAACAGATTTAAAATATAAACACAGGGGCTGGGTATGGTTCAGTGGTGAAGAACACTGGCTGCTCTGGCAAAGGACCTGCGTTCAGTTTCAGAATCTACATGGTGGCTTACAACCATCTGTAACTCCAGTTTCAGGGCATCAGACACCCTTCTTCTGGGCTTCCTCAGACACCAGGCATGCCTTGTGGACACAGATATACATGCAGGCAAAATACTCATACACATATTTTTTTTAAATCTTAAAAAAATCCAAATATAGTATCAACAGAATGTATATAGATGGATCAAATGTTCCTGTTAAAATTGAAAAACTGTCAGAAACATGCTATTTAAGGGCTATGTATAAAATATTATTCCAAATGGCTGAAAGCAGCTGGGTGTGGTGGCTCCTCTGTAATCCTAGTTCTAGTGAGGCTGTGAGTTTGAAGCTATCCTAGACTACATAAGGAGTTCCAGGCCAGGTTTACAGACAGACAGTGTCTCAAACAAAAAGTTAAAAAAAAATAATGAAAAGCTGTAGGGCACGTACTCCTTAATCTCAGCACTCCAACACTTGGAAGGCAGAGGCAAAAGAACCTCTGTGAGTTCGAGGCCAGCCTGGTCTGGTCTACAGGGTGAGTTCCAGGACAGCCAGGACTACACAGAGAGATCTTATCTCAAAAAACTAAACATTAAAAATTTTTCATGAAGTGAAAAGTGCCATTTATAATAGAAGTATATTTTGAAGTGACTAAGGCCAAAATTATGAAGATTATAGCATTTCCAATATATATCTATATCCATTTCTTAATGGCTTCAAAAGATCTGAAGTAAATTAGCAGCAGAAGTAAAGACATGGACAAAGCAGTAGTTAGCCCCAAGGAATCAAGTATGGACCATGTAGCCCTGGTTAACCTGGAACTCATTATATAGACAAGGATGGCTCAAACTTACAGAGACCTACCTGCCTCTGCCTCCTCAATTCTGAAGGATTAAAGGTATGTGCTACCATGCGCAGCATAAGTTGTTTTTACACAAATTAGTAAACCACTAACAAGGTCATTTAAAGGAAGGACGTTATAGGACAATTTTACACATAAACACAGCAAAAAGTCTTGATGCATTACGAACTGAACTGGGAAATGAGTACTTAACATCAATAAACTTCACAGTACCCTAAGCCAGGCATGGTAACTTAAGCCTGTAACACCAGTACTTCTGAAGCTGGGGTGATAGATCACTGCAAATTCTAGGCCAGCTTGTGCTACACTGTGAAACACCTTAAAATGGCATGAAATACTCCAATGTGGATATATTAAAAACATAAAAGTTAGCATTACACCATAATAACAACTCAGAAAACTAGGAATCAAATGAACATGCTTAATATCATAAAGAATAAAAATTCTATAGCAAACATCATGCTAAGTGGTGGTGGGACATGCTAAGAGTGATCACTACTGTTGTTTCAATCAACACTGTACTGAAGGTTCTAGTTTCTTTTGAAAAACAAAGAGGAGATTCAAGGACTATAAAAGGACAAATAAATTTATATTTTTAAATGATGCAACTAGGAAACCCAAAAGAATACTCAGAACAGTTATTAGAAATGGTGACTTCAGCAAAGTCACTACATGTAAGATAAAAACACCAAAGTAAATTGTATATTTTATGTAACAAGCAACAAAAAATAAAACTTTAAAATAAAACTGATATATTTTAAAATGTTACATGATAATAACTAAAGTTAAAGATACAATCTCAACATATAAAATAATAAAACATTTAAAAGAACTAATGATATATATAGAGAGATTATGTTCATGGGTGGGAAAATCAATACTGCTGAAACATCAAATCTCTAAAAGGCAATTTACACAGTGCAATCTCCAAAAACACACACACAAACAAAAACCCCAGGGTTTTTGTGAAGGTGACTTCATATTTTGTGTGACAATATAAGTCACAAGTAGTCAACACTGAAGAAGATAGGCTGACTCTTTAAACCAGTTGAAGTAAATGGGCCAGCGAGGTGGCTCAGTGGGTAAAAGCATTTGCTACACAAGGCTGGCAACTTAAGTTTGATCCCCCAAACTCACATTAAAAAGCCAGATGTAAAAAAGCCAGATGCAGTGGCTTCCATTGAGAATTCCAGAATACCTATAGTGCGGTAAGAGGCAGAGACAAAATTGTTGGGAAGCTAGTCTGGAGTAAGCAACAGGACAGAAACAGGAAAGACCCTGTCTCAAAACAAGGTTCCAGGAGAGAATGGACTCCCCAGAGTCCTCTGCCTTCCATACACATGCTATAGCATACCAACGCCTCGTATATACGACACACACAACAACTTTTAAAAGCCAGATTAAGTATAGTAGCAGTACTGTCAATATGAGTCAAAATGTCAATAGTCAAAATGAGGCACCTTAAAACAGACCAGACATATAGACAAAATAATGAAGCTTTGGAGAAGATAAAAATTACAGCCTTAGTAAGAAAAATTCTTAAAAATACAGCAAGTAGCAATAAAACTGCATTACTAAATTACTAATGTGTTAATTACTAAAATTAACCCCTGTCCATCAAGACAGTTTCATTTACTTACTTTTTTTTTTTTTTTTTTTTTTTTTGAGGCAGAGACTTGTAATCAAAGTTTTTGAAAGCCAGGCTGGGCTTCATCTGGAGATCATCTAGCCCCTACTTCTTAAGTGCTAGGACGCTTGCATGTGCCACCGTGCCTGGCTTGAAAGACACTTTTAAGGGAGTAGAAAAATCAAACCATAGGATGGAAGATGCTTGCAACAGAAATAACTGATCAAAAGATTATATGGAGGATTCAGAAAGTATTAGGAAAAAATTAAACTACCCAAGTATAGAAAAACAGAAAAGCGTGTTTAGCATGTTCACAAAGCATGTATCTGTTCACAAAAAAGGTATCTGAAGGCTAAACCTATTTGTGCACACCAGAGAAAAAGAACAGAAGTCCAAATTTAAGAAGTGGCATGCATTTTATAATGACTAAAAGTATATGTGGCAATGTAAGTACTGGGGACGTGGTGAAACATTCAGAAATCCCTGTACACTGCTGATTGTAGTTGAGCCATTTTGGAAAATGTTAAAAGACATATCCCATGACTCAGAAATTCCACCCTTAAGTATATACTCTAACGAAAATGCACACACTGCCTGTCCCCAAACAAAACCCTACTGCCCATACACAGTACACTGGATAAACTGTGGCACATATACTCTGGAATAGGATACAACAACAAAAGTAAGCTGAGCCACAACTAAGCAGGCCATGGATAGGTCTTACACACATAAAGCTAACATCAGATACAAAATAATCCATATTAGACCATTCATATGTGGCTCAAAAACAAAACAGCACTGTGCTCAAGGATACCAATTTTGGTGGCAAACAACAAAGAAAGCAAGAGAAGTACTTGCTGCAATAGTCATTAACTGCCTGGTCTGTTTTCTAGTACCCCGTTTTGATTTTGACTATCTTATATTGATAGTACCTACTGCACTTGGGAGACTCTGAGTCAAAGCTGCCTGAACTATGTAATGGGGAAAAAAAAATTCAGAAACAGCTCTGACCAACAGATCTGGGTTAGAATGCTACATGGCTATCCATCCCATAGTTGGTTTCTAAAACTAACAAAAACACTGTGGTCCAAATGCTTTAATGTGAAGGCTCCTAGGTGAAATACCTTCTGAAAGTTTACCTAGCAGTTCAATTTTTTCCTTAAGATTTAAGTAGGTAACAATGAGGATGAATAGAAAGTATACCACAATGCTAAAATGGTTATGGCCTGTGAAGAGAGTCTGCTAAAGTTCATAATGATAAAGGCCACAGGAAGGAACAGTGAGACACAACACATGATATAAACTCAATATTGTCAATATAAGCCTACATAGCTGAAAAATGATAATTAAATATGGATTTTGAGTATGCAGGAAGACACTTCCCGCATGAGAGGTATGATACTTTCTGATGATTCAAAGAAAGCACATGTAGTGGGGGTTGTCTGTGGGCTGACTATATCAAAAGGAAGATCTGTGTGACATCCAGATAGAACTAGACATAAGTAGCTGGAAGCACAAATCTTAGAATCTTAACAGAAAATTTACCCCAAACAAGGAAGGCAAAAGAAGGGATCTCTGTTGCCATAAATTGAGCCACAAACCCAGGGAGGAACTAAATTCTCAGACTATGTCTGCAGGACCTTCTTTTGTAGAAAGGAACGGCCTTTGTCTAAGGTTTTCTATCAGCCTTGCATAAAGCCCATGCTTTGTATGATACTGAGGGATGACCTAGTTACTGTAATGGGTTTTGAGGCTGATTCAAAAGATGTATCCCAACACCTGTAACTATACTTCATCCCATAATTAAAGTTAATAACGACTTTAAATATAGCCACTGTATACTTGCATATATCTTCAGACTTTCTGTGTAGTAGAGTAAACCAGCCATGGCTCCTCCCACCTCCAGCTGAGAGTTGAACCTTGGCATCAAGCATGATCAAGGCAAGCACTCGACCACCACCAAGTTCTATTTCTAGCCTTGGTGTACCGGTTCTGACTGGTCCTGAGCACAGCTCCCAGGCTCCCAGTGGAGGTGTGGAAGCATTCCCAAAGGATCTACAGTGTGGACACTGCTTTTATAACAGTGCTAAGACGCCTTTTGCCCTTTCCATTTATCAACATCCACATTAACTAGTTAAAAGCAATGGTGGGTACAAACAAACTGTGACAGCTCCACACGATCAAGGTAACGGTACCAAACCGTACTGCTCGTATGACTGTCCTTCACAGTCCTTAATACCATGTATTCACAGGTAAAAATCAGTTTCGCGCATCAGTTAAGTCATATCATTATTAACCCTTAGGGGCTAGGTTCATTGTTTTTGTGTTTGATAAAATGACAAGTGTGACATGCTGAGGGCTGTCCTAGTAAACAGTGCTTATACAACTACCTGAATAACAAGCTGAACAACTTAGATGCTTTTATCTTCAAACACTGGGATATTTGACAAAGTGTAACTATTCACATATGAGTATGTTGCACAGATTTTGTTTGACCCTATTTAAAAGGAACCCATTATTCAAGTGAAGTGATTTTTGTTTTTTTTTGTTTTGTTTTGTTTTGTTTGTCAGTGATAACACTATAAACTTTCTAAGAAACTATTAAAGGTTTGGAAAAGTTTTGGAAAACTTGTAACTGCCCTGACAGCTTCCCACACCATGTCAATGCCATCAGTCAAAATTTATACAGAAGATGCTGAATCCCAACCCCTTTAACAAACCTCAATCTCCAAAAATATTACATTATGATTTTTAACAGCAAAATTACAGTTATGAAGCAACAACAAAATGGCTTTATGGCTGGAGGTCACCACAACATAAAGAACTGTATTAAAGAGTTATAGCATTAGGAACATTGAGAATCACTGCCTTAAATGGTACTAACAATGTAAGTAAGGGAGTCTGGTCTGACTGTCAGAGGAGAGTGAATTTAGGGCTACCTCTCATCTTCAGTTAGACTACTGACTGTAGTGTAAAACAGTCAAACAGAACTGCTACCCAACACTGGAACAGCATGTAGAATTCTGTTTTCCCTGCAATTCTAGATAAAGGTCTAGTCTACCCTGCAAGGAAGTTTACCCTACAACTCCCCAGTTAAAGGTATAGTCTCTAAGGAAGTGAGAAGAGTACAGGATATCAAGGTTATGACTGAAATTTGAATAAAGTGTACTTCATCTTAAAGGAGACAGAAGCATTGCAAAGAAATGTAATAGTGACATGTTGCTAGGTTGATATTCCATAGGAAATTGCAGCTTTATTATAGAATTGACATGACAGTTACTACACAGTTACTAGTTACTAATGAACGGTATCTGTATTTATAGATCAACAAGTACACCCAGACAGGTATTCTAAAATTAGTTTCCACATAGCTTGGGTGTTAGCTTTCTACCTTTCCATTTCTCCTTTGTATAAACACTGTTTATAAAGAGGCAGCAAAAACAAAATCCTGTCTAACAAACACTTAAGTAACTCAGAGCCATATTTCCACATCTTAGAAGATACCACCAGAGTCACAGTTATGAGCAGATACATACGCATTATTCACGATAAGACACTGAAAACCGTAACAGGTATTTCAAATAATAAAGTGGATTTGCTAGGAATGTAGCTCATAGAGCAGAATGAACTTGACACCTCAGTATCTTTGACCCCCACCTTTAAAGAGTCAACCAAAACAGAAACTCTAAGGGAGAATTGTCTGACAAGAATAAATAGTGTATTTCAAATGAACATTGATCACCTGCATAACACAAGAAAGGAAAGTGAAAGACCTAAGAAAGAGATTAAAAAAAGGCAAGTGAAGACTGATCAAAAAGTGGGCCCTGAACAAAGTTTGAACATGTAAGGCAGACAGGCACGGATGACTGACAGAGCAGAACAATTCCTGGATGAATGAGACACATGATGTGAAGTGACTGTGACACATTGCAATATTAATACATACCGAGACTGAACTGCGGGTAATGCTCATAAATCTAACTGCAATTAGTACAGGTTTCTGGATTAGGAAGGACATGAAAAGGAAAGCAGAAGGTTAGAACGTACATGTCATTGCCCCATTAAAGAGAAGGCTAATTCTGTCAGTGGAATGTGTCCATTTTCTGCAGGACTGAGGAGGAGGGGATGCACAGCTTTTCCACTTGCTTTGAAATCAAGTTTTGCAGTAGAGAAGCTCTTCCTTCCCTTCCTAGGTGGGTACTAATAAATTAGACCTCTGAATACTGAGCTAAAATTCTTAATACAGAAAATGTTTCTGCTTGTTCACAGTCTCAGGGATCAACCTTGTCTTAAAGACAAGCACTCTACCTTAGGCCCAAATTTCACTTTTAAGTAGTAGTTTCATTTTTAATGACTTGGGAAGAGATTTAGATAGTATCCTGTGATGAGTGTGCTGGCTAGTTTTATATCAACTTGACACAAGCCAGAGTAATTTTCAAAGACAAAATCTCTATTGAGAAAAATGCCCTCATCAGACTGGTCTGTGGGCAAGCCTGTGGTACATTTCTTAGGACTGATGACTATGTGAGAGGGTCCAGCTCTTGTGGCTAGTATTACTTCTGTGTAGGTAGTCCTGGGTTGTATTACAAGGCAGGCTGAGTAAGGCCATAAGGGCCTATAAGTAGCACTTCTCCCACAGTCTTTTCTTTAGTTTCTACCTTTAGGTTTCTCCCCTGACTTCCTGGAATAATGGACTAGAAAATGTAAGCTGAAATATACCCTTCCCCCACCAATTTGCTTATGGTCATGTTTTTTGTTTGTTTGTTTTTTTTTTTTTTTAAATCATAGTAATGGGAATCCTAACTAAGACAATGAGCTTTATTTAATGCCTGGGGAAAGTTATGCTTATGTTTGTTTTTAGAGATCATCCACTAACCCTACCAACAGACCTCTGTGGAACATCTGTTCTATGTGAGGAAGCTTAAATAGGAAAGGAAGAAGCAGAGTTATTTCAGCGTTAGTCTAAATCCAGATTATAATGGCATGGAAGAAGCACTTCTGGGCTCTAGAAAGCTGGTGTTTTGAGAGATTTGCTGGGATCTGAAGTACGTGCCTGCTGCAGTACTGTCATCTTCCTGAAAGGAGGAGTAACAAGCAGGTAAAGGTTAAACTTGAATCCATCAGTTTTTACCAGAACCTCAGATCCTACTTAGTTAGGTAACTGGAGTTACCTAAGTTAATGGTAACTGGAGTTATCTACATAATTGCTGGCCACTAGTTTCAACAGAAGACACTAAATACAAAAGTCAGTAAATGAAAAAAAAAAAATCACTTAGTAGGCTCATCTCAAAACCCAACAACAAATCCTAAGTAAAATTTGATCACAGAAGACTCTTAAATGGAATTCTGCTTCTGTATGAATCAAATGTTTTAATTCATTTTAAATTCCAAATGATTAAGTTCTCTACTAAAGGAATCTTGGAAGGACCACCAAAATTGATATGGCTCAGAGTAGAAAAAGATAATGGAAGGATGTGAAGAAAAAGTAAGATAAAGTTAAGTTTTCATGTCATGGATAGGTAAGGTAAGCATAGACGATTATAAACCACCAACATTTTATTCAAAATATTTTAAAACTCGGCACATTAAATATACTCTGTACACATAGCTAAAATAATTTAAAGATCATCAGATACTCATAGCACCTGTGTTCCTTCTGAGACGTTCCTCTGTGCTTAATCCATGTATGTCACAAGCACATACTTAAAAAGAAGTCGTAAGAAGCCTCCCTCTCCCACCTTTTCACTGTGCTCAATATTTTGCATCTTACCATTGATCTACGAATCAGTGATAGTCTGGTCTTTGCTTTATTTTCAGCAAATTCCAGGCTGCTGATGTCTTTGAGACGAGCCTTATATTTATTCATTTGTTCTACAACTATCAGCTCCACACATCTAAAACAGGAAGAAAGAAGAAACTGTTACCAGCAGAAGTAAATCAAATGAAGTGTTCAATCTCTAGACTACTTTGTAACTAAGTGTCCTAGACAGTTTTGGGATGAAGGAAACATCCTTTATGAGCTCCCAAGAAATTCAGAATGGTGGTTGACAACTCTGTCTGCATTTTAGAAACCAACTTAGAACAGTTACAAATCCTAACACTCAGGCTATAATCCCAGATCAATTAATAGATCAATTTATGAATCTGGGGGATAGGATTCAAGCCCTTATTTTTTTCCAAAAGTTCCTGCTGCAGTCAGATTGAGAAAAAACAGAAATTAAAGAAAAAAGTTCAAGGTGAAATATGGGAATACTGAACTATTACAACCAAAGGGATTGAGCAATAAGATCATGATCAGACTACATGGTTTATAGGGGGGAGGGAGGGAAGAAAGGGGGGAGGGAGAGGGAGAGGGAGAGGGAGAGGGAGAGGGAGAGGGAGAGGGAACTTGACAAAACAGAAATCCATTTAAAAACCAAAAGCAGTCCAAAATTGAAACAAGTCTTAGAATAACCAAGAATCTTATTAAATGCACCGGAACTTATGAAATCATTTACTGTGTTTGATATTTGGATAAAATGGACTACACTGACTAAGATCTTATAGAGGTGAATGTGGCTGGCCTTACGTGGTAGTCTTACTGATATCTTGTACACTTTGTAGTGGGTCAGTAGTGTCAGGGCAACGGAGAATGCAAGGTGCAAACACAATGGCCAAAGCATTAGCAGACATTCGATTAGTGTCTTCCTGTAGAGCAATCCTAGGGAATAAAGCAAAACCAACACGAGTGAAAGGAGGGTAAAGGACATAATCGTGGGAAGGTGTGGAGGAGAGGACACTGTGCCACCAACCCCACAGTACTGCACAGGTAACCAGCTGAGCTTAAGGAGGACACTGTAGGCTTCCCAGAGCTACCCCTTTACCTGGAAAATGGACTTTTACTACTACTCCCCTAAACAGTCTGGGCCATAGGTCAATGTATAGCATATTAAGAAAAGTCTGTAACCTGCTGCTTAAGCCCAACATCGTTGCATGTCTGCAGATGCAGAGTTGTGTGGGTTTTTTTCTTAATTTTAAAAAAGTGATTTATTTTATGTGCATTGGTGTTTTGCCTGCATGTACGTCTCTGTGATACTGTCAGATCCCCTGGAACTGGAGTTATGGACAGTTGTGAGCTACTGTGTGGGTATCTGGAATTGAATTCGTGTTCTATGGAAGAGCAGCCACTGCTATTAACCTCTGGACCATCTCTCTAACCCTAGAGAAGATATCTTAAGGCATCTCCAAACATCCCCCACATCTGGCCAGAAAGAGGGCTGTATTCCCAACCACTTCAAATGTTTACACAGGGAAGACATCTACTCTTGAAACCTCTCGTCAGTCAATTCCTGAGTATAATCTGAACCCAGTTCTCAAGACGTAGGTTAGTCCAGAGACAAAAACTCTTCTAGTTTAAATGTCAAAATGGCCATTACTCGGTGCCACCGTGAGGTGTGAGCTGCTATATGCATTACTCTAACAGTCACTCAATTTAGCAGACTTCTGCTCGAAGGCCTCCTAGCCTATTTATGGCACAGAGTTTAGAAAGGCAGAGAGGTATTTCATTGGAAGTGAGAGGTGTTGTTTTTTAAGCACTGGTAAAGACCAAACCAAGGGCTTTGTGCATGCTAGGTAAGCACTCCACTGCTAAACTGCATTCCTAGGCAAGGCACTGTCTTTATAAATTCAAGTTCTTCATTTAAATGGAATCCTGATCACAACCCCCAAAAGACCAGGCATATTGGTACATGCCTTTAATCCCAGCAACTGAGAAGTAGAGGCAGGAAGATAGTTATGAGTTCAAGTCCAGACTGATCTAGACAGTGAGTTCTAAGACAGCCAGAGAGACATAGTGAGAACCTGTCTTGAATAAGTTACCTAACAAGATGAAAGATAAGGCGTTCCAGTGTATTGAGATGAGTTCGGGAGAGCTGATCAATTACAGAGTACACACCACGGATTGTCTCCTTTCTTTCCTGGAGGCCTAAGAAAAATGGTAAAAATAGCAAGTTATACTGAATATCCTCATTACATGCTCTATCTTCTTCCTGGATAGAAACTCTGTAGCAGAGAACAATGGCTCCAGCTTGGGGAGGCAGAACCATGGTTCTAAGCTATTGGCTCCCTGTATTTGAATTCCCAAAGTTGAATTTGTTCCCCAACAGCCCTTGATGATAGCAAGGACACAGGTATTCTAGTATTTTGGTCATTATGTGATAGAATAATTTCTCATTAAAATTAACCGACTGTTCTATATAATTGTAAATCCTCAGGTCCTAAATACCTCTATGCAAACTTTTACCAAAACAGCTAAAGCACAGAGCCCATCTGGTATAAAACAGACAAGACATTAGCTTCAGACACAGTTCTTGCTTAGATTTACAACTGAATGAATATTTTAACCCACCCTAAAATCTCCTACTTGATTTTTACTGTTTTGATACCCATACCTTTCAGTTACGTATGAGAAGCAACAAAGTGGCTTATTCAGAAACTTTTAGAAGAGTCTATAAAAAGTCAACATTTGAATAGATATAATACACTGGCAGTTTTGTATTGACTGTCAAAAGCTTAATTTGAACCATAAAGGCTAATCTACCATTGGAGGCCTTAATAATGAATACAACACATGGCATTGCTTTATCAAGTATAGATCTTTCCTTTAAACCCAAGCAGCTTGTGCTTACCCATAGCTCGAAGGAATTCTTCATAGAGTTCAAAAGTCATGAGTGGATTGGGCAAATCACGAAGCCATTGTTTGAATACACTTGCAATGACATGTATATTATAGTCATCTAGGTTTACACTTTCAGCATCTATTTAGAGACAAGAGTTAGGTAACAAAGCAAACATGCAAAAGATTTAAATAGTACATTTCACAAAGTAAACCTACTAAAAGAAGCCTTCATGTTTCTTAATTAAACTAATGTATACTTTCTACAATTTCATTCCATGCTTGGAATTACCACTTCTAACCATGAAGCAATAGTGTTGGTGTCTGTGTTTTCTAAATATGTTGTGAACACAAATGTAAAAGATCATGTTTTCATGAAGGAAGAATAAAACTGCTGCAGAAGTGTCTATCTGCTTGCTTTTGATTTTTGTCCGTCTTGTAGATTGGACTATGTACCACACTCTTGAGTACCAATGCTTCAGAAGTGCAAGGGGACTAAATGCAAGGCTGACTCTGTCATTCTGAGAGATGAGAAGGCAGGGGAGCGTGATGGAAACATCTTCATCCTGTTGTGCCGTTGCAGAGTTCAAGAGTGAGCCAAACCTGACAAATGCCCCAAACTAGTGTACGCAAAATCTTTCAGCCAGAATTTATCAAGTTTTTATCAGGCACTTTCCTAATAATTCATTTCTCACCGAGGGTGAGAAAAACCACTGGGGTTCTTAGTCACACAAAGACAACATTTCCATCTAAGTTTGGTTTAAAGAGAACTATTTTCTTCTAACAATGACAAAGAATATATTTGGTTAATTAAACCAAAGGCAAGCCCTTGTATATACTCTGGGATAAACCTTACACTTGTTAAGTACTCATCTCACTATTAGTTTAAATAACTAAGTCCTCAATCTACATGGGAAGGCAGGAAAATCTACTTCAAAGAATCCCATCTGTGGTCAGAACAGTGAAGACTAACAGGCAGCACTTTAAATTATGGATTCAGAGAACACAGGATTTAATTCCAACATGGTCACTGGTTGGTGCTAAGTAGTTAGATGAATTCCTCCGTCAGCTTGGTTCCTTATCTGTAAATGTGGATAAATGATGTCCTTGAGTTCTCAAAACCGTGTCTGAGAATCTTTGCTGCCTTGGATCAACATTCTATTAATTTCCCTGAACCTACATTTTCCTCCTCATAAATTAAGGATATCAGGATCTAATTAGTCTGTTAAATAGATTAAGATCTTTTTCAAGTACCTAACACTACCCTCTATAATTGATACATGTTTGATGAATTAACTAAATACAGACTCAAAGACTCAAACATGGCAAAGAAGTACCCCCCAAAAGTTCTGGCCCTACATTTAGAGAAGCAATATATAATAAAACTGAAATAATTTTTAAAATTAAAGTATTACATCTTGATTCAGGATACACTCTCTTACCTGTATCTAGACCTTGTCGAAGCTCCTTGATTTTATTAGTTGAACCAGACTTTCGGTAAATACCTTCAGTATAAAGTCCATGCATTTCAATGTAGTTTAT
Source organism: Uromys caudimaculatus (assembly GCA_028551405.1). Lineage (NCBI taxonomy): Eukaryota > Metazoa > Chordata > Mammalia > Rodentia > Muridae > Uromys > Uromys caudimaculatus. The sequence continues at coordinate 58,436,395 of CM052706.1, forward strand.
GAGCTTCTCTACCACTAACGGAACAGCTCGGTCTTCACTAGTCAAACGGGACAGCTCAACCCCAAACTGCCGAGATGAGAGCTCCGGATCATACTAAATGAAAGATAAATTTTGTTTCTAAATGCATTCAAACACTATAGAACATGTTTAGCCAATTTTATTTCCCTAGTTTTACCCAGATAACCCTAGGAGTTGGGAGGAAAGGGAATTACAGTTTAAAAAGTACAAATTGATGAGCTAATAGCTTTAATCATCTTCTGTTGAAAATCCACACAGAAAACAAGACTAGAGGCAGTGGTAGTGAGCTGCGACTTCCTTCCTACCAAAAATCAGTTCCAGCAAAAGCTGATGTTGGGTGTAGGAGAAGGGTATTTGGGTTTGTATGCAAAAGAAAAATAAAAACAAACCTTGAATATTTACCATATACTTTGGAAAAATCACTGAATTTTTTAAATGAATTGACTTGTCAATAATTTCTGAAACACAAGAATATTTTGCCATTTCAAGGGTAAAACTTTACTAAAAGCCTTCCAGCTACTTTTTAAGCAAAGGCTCATGGTCTGGCCCACAATCAGTGTTAGCGCCCCTTCCCTCTCTTTAGTGGTGTATCTAATACATGTAATTAGTGTTCAAGTGTCTGCAATTCAACAGCTTACCATTGAGAAAATTTAAGTAAGTCACACACAAAAATGCCAACTTCTAGATCTCTAGGAACTGTTGATCTAAATCTTTCTTTCCTTCTTTTATCTGCCTCCTCTAGCCTATTAATCACCTTCAACCTTCATCCTAACCAGTCAGCAAGCTTTTAGTCAGTCACCCAGCCTACCCTCTCCACTTTCACTTGCAGCTGTGTCTCATCACCTATGGTACTGCTCCTTAGAACTACTCTAACAGTATCAAGACTAGTCTGCCCACGTGAATGTTCTCCTCCTTTAACATATCCTATCCACGATATCTCCTTACTAGCCTCCGACATTTTCAGTGGCTAGCTAGTATAGACTCAAGTGAAATACATGCATTGTTGAGACTTAAGGCCTTGAATTGATTTTGATTTCTCGTCTTAACTGATACATTTGTCATTATGAACTAGGTACCAGGGAAACAAAAGTAAGAGAAAGCATTTCACCTAGAACTAATGCTAAAATACTAAACTAGCATGTGGAAATAAGTAAAGTAACAGATTTACTGGATAACTATAGAAACACAAGATATAAAACAGGAAAGGCTGGGCTGGGCAGTGGCTCGGCTGGCAGAGTACTGGCCTAGCTTGCTTGCAGCCCCATGTTTGATCCCCAGCACTTGAGAGGAAGAAGCAGGAGAATCAGAAGTTCCAGTTCATCCTAGGCTATACAGAGGTCCAGGGCAGTCTGAGATAAATGAACCCAATCTCATAAAAACCAAACCCAAATTAAAACTAACCACCCAAAACCACCACCAACAACAAAATAGCAACTAAGGACCTCAAAAAAACATCTGATGCTTAACACTGATGCTAGGAAGCAGATGATACCTAAGAAAGCAAGAGGCTCAGGAAACACAGCCATGGCATAGCTAAGTCAGTCGGTACGGCTAAACTAAGAATGAACGAAAAGCTAGGCAAAGGCTATAATGTGCACTTGGACTTTATTCTGACAACTAAGAGACACTACTGGAGCATTTTAAACAGCCACAAGAGTCAGTTTCTGTTATCATCCATCTATACATTTTACATGTCAGCAGTTAATTCTTAGAGAATTAATTCCAAATTTAATTTGAAGGATGTTAAACCAGTATCAAATAACATCTCTACTACTACGAGTAGGTCTAAGGCAGAATATTTAGAATATTTAAAGGATGCATATTAAATTTTATACTTTCATTTCATTAACTTGGCTAAACTTTTGCAATAAACTATTATATTCTACTTAGTTTTTAAGCATATATGGCATGGTACCACCTGTTATAGAGCAAATAATTTATTAAAGGAAAAATGTAATAATGATTACTGAAATTATTTAAGCAAAAATACACATTAACCAAAAGTTTTGCTATTAATATGATATATGCATCATACATATACTTATCATCTTTTAATATGTTAAGGCTCTTCCTACAGGATCGAAAAGTTAATAGCTGAAAACTGAAAGAAAAACTAGAAAATAGTTGAGGCTACTGAACAACAACTTGAAGTGCAGCTAGGTTTGAATCCAAATAACCTGAAACAAACATGCCCCAAAACTCTAAACATTCTTGGGGCTTGCAAGAGGGCAAAGGGGAAAGGCACTTGCTAAATTGAACCTGAGTTGAACTAGGACTGGCACATGCAAATTGTTCTCTGACTTCCATATGTGTGAACAGCATGTGAAACAGGCTGCACCCCCCCACACACACAATAAGTAAATGTTTAAGGAAAAAATGCTACATTTTAATAATTATTTTTTCTTTATTTTGCTAAAATTGACCTATTTTAGTCTTTCCAGAAGCTACAATTTTTTTTTTTTTTTTTTTTTTGGTTTTTTTGAGACAGGGTTTCTCTGTGGAGCTCTGGCTGTCCCGGCAGAAGCTACAATTTTGTTTTGTTTTGTAAGGTTTTTGTTGTTGTTTTGTAGGTTTTTCTATTGTATAGACAGCTTTTGATGTCTCTTTATTATTATTTCTTCTACTCCTTTTGAGTATAATTTGCTGAGCTTTTGCATTTTCCTCCATGAGATGAAAGTTTAGTCACTTCTAACTCTACTTCTAATGTATGGATTTAAAGCTATAGAATTTCCTTACTATTTTCCCCACTATTTTCTCTATGTCACAAAGTTATCGTTAGTTAAAAATAAGGAGAGGCCCTTGGACCCGAGGTTGTTTGATGCCCTAGTGTAGGGGAATGCTAGGGAGGGAAGAGGAGAGTGGGTGGGTGGGTGGGGGAGCACCCTCATAGAGGCAGGGGGAGGGGGATGGAATAGGGGATTTTCCAAAGGGGAAAACATTTGAAATTGTATGTAAAGTAAATATAAAAAAATAATACTTAAGATATGTTTTTCTATTTGTATTGTAATCTGTTAGTACAGACCTGCAGGGCTGAAATCTATGTTTTTATCTGTTTAAATAAGTCTTCTCAACACT
>CM052706.1:58439987-58503175 GCA_028551405.1 Uromys caudimaculatus
TTTTTTGGGGGGGGGGGGGGGGGGGGGGCATATCAGCTGGCATATGCTGCCTGGTCAGTATTCCAGAATCTGCAAGATCTCCAGGGTCCAGGTTAACTGAGACTGCTGGTCCTCCCACAGGGCCGCCTTCTTCTCCAGCCTCTTCCTCTTTTTTTTTTTTTTTTTTTTTTTGTTGTTGTTGTTGAGAAACTTCAGTTGACTATTAATTTGAAAATATCTTGTTTTGTTTTTTAATTCTTGAAATAATTTACTGACTGATATATCAGATGTATAGTTGGCAGGTCCCCCTTTGTTTTCTTTTGTATTATATAGCTTTTTAATTTTGTGCAACTCCATTTTTAAATTCTTGGGATTATTTCCTGTGCTATAAGTCACTGTTAGAATGTCCTTCCCTATGCTTGTAATCTTGAAGTGTTTTACCTATGATTTCTTCTAGCAGCTTCATACTTTCAGATTTTATATTAAGGTCTTTGATCCATTTTGAATTGATCTCTGTACAAGGCAACAGACATTAATATTGATCTTCAATTGACTAACACACCTATTTTGTATTGGTTCCATGTTAGTTTTGTTACTGTCGCTCTGTAGCACAGTTTGAGCACAAGTATTGCCAAACCTCCAGCACTGTTCTTTCTTCTTAGGATTGCTCTGGCTTTCGAGGTATTTTGTGCGTCCATTCAAATTTTAGTCTTTTTTTTTTTTTTTTTCCCTAAAAAAGAAGCCATCAGAATTTTGAAGTAAACTGCATTTAATGTGTAGATGGTTTTTGGTAATAGAGTCTTATTTTCACAATATTAACTCTTTCTATCCATAAGCATGGGAGATCATTTTTCATGTTCGAGTATCTTCCTCCTTGATAAGGTCTTTTTTGTGTTGTTGGTTTTTTGTTTGTTTGTTTTAAGCTAATACGAGTAAGATTTTTTTCTTAGCAAGTTCATTACTGGTAATAAAAACTATTTTATGCTAATCCTTATCTTGTCATATTGCATGAAGTGTTTCCCACATATAGCGGTTTTTGGGGTACAGGTTTTAGGGTTTTGTGAGTACAGGATCATGTCGGGATAATCTGACTTTTTTTGTTTAATTTGTATTCCTTTTATTTTTATCCCATCTTACTGCTCTAACTACGATTTTGAATACTTCATGGAATCAAAGTAGAGAATAGGCACGATTGTTTTGTTCCTGGTTTTAGAGGAAATGCTTTCAGGGTTTATCATATATTCCATTTATCATGTTGAGGTATCTTCTGTTTCCAGTTTCTTTAAGGCTTTAATCATGAAGGGATGTTGACCTCTGGCAAAGACCTTTTCTGCATCTACTGATACAATCTAATCTGGGTCCTTTATGAGTTTTATTACATTTATTGATCTGCATATGTCAAACTATCCTTGTATCCGTTCATGGTGCATGGTCTTCTTACTAAGTTCTCAAATTTTGTTTGCAAGTGTTTTATTGATTAATCTACACTTTCACTTTTGTTGTGTCCTTTTCTGGTTTTAGTGTCAGGGTGATACTAGTTCCAAAGGTTTGATGAAATTGAGCAGTGTGTCCTTCTGCTCTTCAATTTTACTTTATTGAAAGATTGTTTCTTAAATTAGCTACAAAGCAGTAGCTTACAACTGTGTGTGTGTGTGTTTGCTGACTGCTGTTCTGACTGGGGTAATATAGAGTATCTGAGTAGTAACAGCATACATTTTCCTGATGGCTAAGAATGTTGATGCTTTCAAAAATATCTATTGCTCATTTGAATTTCTTCTTTGAGAACTTTATGTCCAGAACATTTTTTGACTGGGATATTTGTTTTCTCGCAACACAGAAACTTTTCAATTTCACAAGATTCTATCTGTCAACTGTTGCTCTTTTCTCTATGGAAAGGCCTTACACATGCCCACATCTTAAAGTGTTGTCTCAACTTTATTCTCGAGAACTATCAGGTCTATTGCTAAGGTCTTTGATTCACCTGGAGTTGATTTTTATACAGAGATAAGAATATAGTTTCATTCTTTACATGTAGAATACTAGCTTTTCTCAACACCACTCTAACATATTAAGGTTATAACTCAATAAGGAAAACCAACTTAAAAATAAGTAAATGCTGAATATCTCCATCAATGAAGTACAAATGACTAGCAGACACAGGAAAAAATATGTTAAACATCATTAGACATGAGGAAAATACAAATTAAAATCACAGTAGGGCTACACAACCAAAAGAATGTCTGCAACAAAAAGATTCACAGTAATGTAGGGTGGTAAGTGTTGAGATTAGAACTCTCTCAGCATTGTTACTTACTTGGAAAACATGTTAGCAGATTCTGAAATTTTAGCTAAAGTTAAAATCATATGACCCAAAATTATACCTTGATTATTATACAGAAATCATAGCATACATCCATAAACCAACCAACCCAAAATCCTATCAAACAGTAAATAAAATGTGAAGAAAAGGTTAGGGCTATAATTCAGTGATAGAATAATTACCTAGCATGGCCAAAGTCTTCAGCATAATCCCCCACAAAGTGATATGTCAACAATATAATTCTATTGAATATCAATGTAGCTGACTACTGATACAACATTATGGATGAATCTCAAGACTATCATGCTAAGAAACCATATTCAAAAACAAGGAATTGTACAATTCCACTTTCATGAGATGTTCACAAACATGTTAGAAACAGTTATTTACACCATTTTGAGAAATTCCATTTTAGAAAACTACTTTGAAAGTACGTGTTCATGAGATTTCAGGTCCATTGTTAGTCTAACGTTTTTAAAGGCTTGTGAATATGCCCGATGGATCTGGTAAACTTACTACTAAATCTATCTATGGGAATAAAAGATGTGTTTCAACCTACTGAGCTGGAAAGTATTATAGCAACGGTGTAACTTACCAAGTCAGCTTCCTTCTTCCTCCTTTTCTTTCTTTCTGTTTTAAGCACCTGGCAGGAGGTGAGGAGAACCATAAATAAACCAAAAATAAGATTACAAAGACTAACATATAACATACTCTCTTCTTTGAAAATGCTTGAGCAGTTTTAACAGAGAATAAAAAGTTCTTTATTCTTCAAGAGGAACTGTGCTGAGCTGAAGTAAATTTGAGAAAATATTTTAAGTTTGGTAAAATGAAGTGCTAATAAAGTCAGAAGAATGGATGAACTCATTAGAGACTGATTTCTTTTTAAATATCAGTTTTAAATAGAACACCATAATTAGACATTTAATCATTATCCAAATTATAGTCAACTCTAAAAGGTTTGCTATATATTACAGACATAAAGGGGGGCCACGTGGAGCATGGGAAAACTCTGTAACAGACAGCATCTCCTGATGACACAGAGCAGACCAGCTTAAACCTACCCTTTAACAACCATCAATTTATGAAGCAGCAGCATAAATCTAGTAAGAATCATCTGTATAAAACAAACCTGACACCTACAACACAAGAATTTCTAGAACTTGTTTACTTTAAAATGATTTGAAATGGTTTAAAATTTTAATTCATCAGCTAGAATAAGTAAAAATAAAGCATAATCAACACTAAGACATTCCTGAACAAATAATAGTGTTACATCTGTTGTAATGAAAAGAAATATACTGATATTCTTGTCTAGACAGCTATCTCAACTGTCTCTTTCTTTAAAACACACACACATTTTTGTTTAGATTTTTTTTGTTAGAATTTCTCTATATAAAACAGGCTGTCTTTAACGACTCTATCCTCCTGTCTCAAGTCTCCAGAGTGATGGGATTAAAAGTATGTGCCACCACACTCAACTTAAAAGTATATAGTGTTTTCCAGGCTGGCCTCAAAGTCCCTGTGTTGCCAAGATGAGCCTGAACTGTGCATTCTGCCTCTACTTCCAGAGAGCTGGGATGATGGTGTGTACCACCACATTTTACATGGTGCTAGAGCTCAGATCTGGGCTTTATGAATATATGTCAAGCACTCCAGCAAGTGAGCTATGTTCCTAACTCCTACCCAACTATAAAATGTTTGATAGCTTTAAAGAAAGATTTAATTAAAATATCAAGCAGTACAATTCCCAGCTCTTAACAGAAACAAAAAGTGAAGGTTAGTACTACTGATGTTTATATTTCCCCCAAAACACATTTTTCCTAAAAACTAATTCAAAAGAGATCTAATTTGTAGGTTCTTAGATAAAGCTAAGTGATATATAATTTATTTGACCTTTAACCATTATTTTTCAGAAGTCAATTTATATATTAATCACCATTAAAACTGGAAGTGTAATATTGAGGGCACACTTATGTGAAGACATATTCAATGAAGCAAATTCAGAGAAAATACATGTCAAAATGATTAGAACAGAGTTTAGAGGATCTAAAGTAATGATACATTGGTACGGGTACGGTCTCTGTGGTATTTTACTGAAATACACTGTTTCATTCTCAGTCACAGTCCAGGCTGGTGTTGAGCTATGACTCTCCTACTACATCCTCTACAGTATTTGACTACTGGCATGTGTCACCATGAACAGCATGATCAAAAATACATTGTAAAGCTGTAGAAAAGTCATAATGAAACCTACTTTGCACAAGTAAAGTACATTAATACTAATTTTTATAAAATGTTTCCTAAACAGATTCCTTACAAAGAACTCATAATTTATTTAATACTTCTAGAAATCTAACTCATTTACCTTTGGGACTGTGCTATCCAAAGTCTTGAATTCATTCATGTATTCATCTAAAAACACCTTAAAAGTGTTAACCCAAACTCTCACTGGAGATTCATTCCAATCACGCTGCTCAAACCTCATGGTCTTTTCCAGAATCTGTTCAAATAGTGCATACAGGTCTTTATAGCGGATGCTTTTCCCATCATCCATCTAATGAGAAGAAAAAAACCCTTAAGTTTTATGGAAACATTCTTTAAAGGTGAGTCAACTTGTACTGGGGAATATAGATTATGATCTTAATACAGCTTATAATGAGTCAACTCAAGGCATTATCTAGCATTTGCAAAATCCCATCATAGTATAAAGTGTAGGCAGGATAAACCTACAAAGTATCAGTTGAAAAAGTATTAGTTGAAGTAATACAATAATTAAGAACTGTTCCCTTGAGTCTGGCTTTATTAAAATTACAAACGATGTTGCACTGCACCTCCTAACATGGCCTAAGCTTACCGCCAATGCAGATGAGTAAGAGCTGAAGATATTCTGCCGGAATTCTTTCAGGGCTTTTTTAAATACAACATCCACTAATGTATCCTTCTTGCTGTCTTCATTATCTAGGTCATTCATCTAGGGACCGACCACAGAAAAGGATGTTATACACAATTATCAAAAAGATACAAATCAATGGCTGAAATGTCTCTTAAGCAATGAGTGTATTCTACAAGTACAAGCCACTGGACATTACAGGACCTAAGAAAAACACAGTGCGCTTCATCACATCTAAGTCCTCTTCTACCATTCTGACTCTATGGTTCTGTTGACAGAACAGCTACAGTTGTGCAATAAGCCTCACCTTCATATCTGACACTTAGGAAATCACAGGGGAGGCTAAAATCCTGTCTCCCTTGAGTGTCCTACTATCTGAGCTTTTGATAACAAACCCACTGCTTGAGTTACTAAAGAAGTTTTAACCTATCTTATTGTAACAGTATATCCTATAATAAATAGTCTTTAGTCAAATCTCAGAGGCTAACTCAGCAAGCAAAGTGTACCTTTTTCAGAAGAAATTCATCCATACTTTTTAAATCGCTGGCACTTGCTATGATTTGAACCGAATCATTTTGCCAATGCAGAGAGTCCAAGGCCACACTGCTGATTTTCACACCTCTCTTGCGTTTTGCCTTTGGAGAAGGTTCCTTATTCTCTTTGAACTCTTTTCGACAACTCCCAGGCAGTTCTGGACTCAAAGGAGGCGTTGGGTGGTACTGAGTTAACTCTACAATTCAAAATAGGGTAAGTAATAAGTAAAAAGATATACTTAGTAAAAAAATATTGAAAATCTTCATCCTTATTGTAAAAACCTCAGTTCCAAAGATGAATAAGATAATAAGCAACAAGCCAGCAATATTAAATACTGTTCATCCAGTTGCAACTTTGTTATACTTGTTTGAAGGAATGTCCAGTTATATCTAAGTCTAACCAACCAACAAGAAGAATTTGATAATTATAATTTTTACTGTAGTCTACAACCATGAACACATCAGCAATACTGTCTGCTGATACTTAGCAACTTGTTAGGGAGTCAAGTAGCTCACCTGGCTTGCTTTTGGTCTAATATTTTATTTAGTGTTTTCTTATACATACTCCTTATAACTGTCTAAATTTTCATAGGATTTGTGGAGTAAACAGGTAGTATATATTACAGAGAAAAGCACCATGTTTTGTATTTGTTCACACTAGGCAATAAAATTCTATGTAAACCATTACAATTTAGAACAGAACTAGATCAGACTTGCAAAGCCCTATCTGAAGCCTGAGGAGAATATTGATATAAACGGACTTCATTTTACAAAGTGATTATCCTTCTTAGAATGAAATAACAATATTCAATAAGTTATAATCTCAGTTTAGCATTAAAAACAAAGGCTACCTTACTAAATTTTTATTCAAACATAAATAAAAAGCTGTAATCCTAGTTTTTATGAAGGTCCTTATATAATAACATCTGCTTAAAATGTGTACTTTCAAGTAATGAACCTTATCACTCTTTTTTTTGGAAATTATATTAGAATATAATTACTGTGGTAAATTTAGAATGATCATTGTCAATTAGATAAGATACTAAGAAAATGAACACTTGAGTAATGCAATGGGGAAAGTTAAGTTTTTCTAATCTCACAGTTAAATTAGGATTAGATAACCACAGAATTATTATTGGATATGAGGGGATAGAAAGGTGAGCGAGACTGGGATGCATGCTATGAAACTCACCAAGAATCAATAAAAATCTAAAAAGAAAGAAAGTTCCAAGACAGACAAAGCTATAGAGATCTTATCTTAAAACAATCAAAGGAAAAAATTAATAAAAAACAAAACAAAAATGACAATAACAAAATCCAATGTCAAGTTTGGAGTTTAAATGCTTGAACTCAAATCCAAATCTTAGGTCTTCTCATTTCAGTGTGGGTAAACAGATAACTTGTTATACTTTGGTGTTCTCATCTATAAACCATGAATAATAATTGTACTAGTACCAGAAAAATTGTTCCTAAAATCAATAGATTTAATTATATAAGATGTTTATTATGGTTTTACATAGCACTCAATGAGCTAATGTTATGAATTACTATGAATATTATATATTTATTAAATAAATGAATCAAGATCAAACCTTTACAATTTAGAAAAAAGGGCTAGCCCAAGATTCGGCATCACTGAAGTGGTTGTGCGTCACTGTTCTATGCTGCATGCATGTTCTTGGAGCATCTCATCCAAGTAGAGTATGCCTTGTTTTATTAAGGAAGCACTTACCAATACTAGCCTATCTTATGAAAATATCATTCCAACAGGAATGTCATTCTGAAGAAGAAAGGCACAGTACACTTTTAGAATGAGTAACAGAAAATAAGAAGCTCCACCCTTTGTCCGTTTTTACCATCAGAAAATGGATGAGCAGGTGTCACATCTGAGCCAGCAAAGAGTGACGAGACTTCCGACTGGGGAGCAGGTTTTACTCTAGTAGTCTTCTTCTCTCCTTGTTTCCCTTTGGCCCAGAATCTCATCTTTGCTCTCTGGGGTCTGCTTTTAAAACAAAATAAAGGTAAGATGGAAACCAGATGTCACTGTCCTATTTGGGTACTACTGTAACTTCGGTGCGTATGGTATGGGGCACACTGCTGGACACATGCTAGGCTGCACTCACGTCGGAGCCAGACCCCCAACTCATCTTGAACATAAAATGCAAAACTCTGAAATTTTAAATCATTTGATAAAGCAGCTTCAAAGCAGTGTAACAAAGATTCTAGCTTAAGCTTATTGATGGCAAACTGTCATCTTTTCATTTTTATATCTCACATGTAACTTATAATAAAGAAAACTTTGTTTATAATTTTGCACCACTTCCTATCTATTCTCTGCTTCCTGCTTGCTGTTAAAGATGTGAGTAAGAACTTGTCTGATCAAGCTGCCACGTCTCCTCTCCCTTCCATGATAGGCTCTCACCCCTTTGTACTCTTACCCCAACATAACCTTTTCCTTCTATAAATTGCTTTAATCATGGTGTCTCATCACAGCAACAGGAAAGTAACTAATGCAACACTGAGCTCCACCTCTGTCCCTCTTTTGTTCTTTAATTTTGAGACAGCATCCCTAGCTGACCTTAAACTCTATAGGTTCAGGCACGCCTTGAACTTGTGTTCATCCTACCTCATCTTCAAATAACTGGGATTAATGGTCTGTGCCATCAGGCTGAGAAGTTTGCTACACTATAATGTTTCTTTTTAGTGATACCTACAATCTCTTTTTTTCATGAAGATCAATGAAGTACATTAAAATAATAGCAGCTCACACTCTGTATTCTAACTTTGCACTGGGGAAAGGGGGTCACTAATTTGTATATTAATTTGTGAACAAACATACAGATTGAATCTGAAATTTTTCAATGCCTACTAGGTAACAAGTCTATGTCTTGTTCCAGATTTTAGTGGAATTGCTTTGAGTTTCTCTCCATTTAATTTGATGTTGGCTATCAGCTTGCCATAAATTGACTTTATTATGTTTAGGTATGTCCCTTGTATCCCTGATCTCTTAAAGACGTTTATCATGAAGGGGTGTTGAATTTTGACAAGAGCTTTTTTTAGCATATAATGAGATGATCATGTGGTTTTATTCTTTCAGTTTGCTTATATACTTCTCTGGGATAAAGTCTACTTGATCATGATGGACGATTTTTTTTTTTTTGATGAGTTCTTGGATTCAGTTTGCAAGTATTTTATTGAGTATTTTATATTAAGGTTCACAAGAGAAATTGGTCTGTAATTCTCTTTCTTTTTTGAGTTTTTACGTGATTTGGGTATCAGGGTAACAGACCTCAAAAAATGAATTTGGCAATGTTCTTTCTGTTTCTATTTTGTGGAATAATTTGAGGAATATTGATTAGTATTAGCTTTTCTTTGAAAATCTGGTAGTACTCTGGACTAAAACTGGCCCTAGGCTTTTTTTTTTGGGGGGGGGGGAAATCAGGAGACATTTAATAATGGCTTCTATTTCCTTAGGAGTATGGGTCTTTATTTAAATTGTTTATTTGACCTTGATATAACTTTGGTAAGTGGTCTCTATCAAGAAAATTGTCCATTTCTTTGAAGTTTTCCAATTTTGTGAAGTACAAGTTTTTGAAGTAAGAGCTAATGATTCTTTGAATGTCTTCCATTGCTGGTGAGACTGAAAACAGCCATTTTGGAAATCAATATGATGCTTTCTCAGAAAATTGGCAATGGGTCTACCTCAAGATCCAGCTATAGCACTGCTGGGCATAGACCCAAAGGACATTCAATCCTACCACAAAAACACTTGATCAACTATGTTCATATCAACTTTATTCATAATAGCCAGAAACTGGAAACAACCTCGAAATCTTTCAACTGAAGAATGGTTAAAGAAATGAGATAATTTACACAGTGGAGTTTTACTCAGCTGTTAAAAAAAAATAACATCATGAAATTTGCAAGCAAATAGATGGAACTGGAAAAAAAATCATCCTGAGTGAGGTAACCAAGACCCAAAAAGACAAACATGGTGTGTACTCACTTATAAGTGGATATTAGCTGTAAAGTAAAGGATAATCATGCTACAATTCACAGACCCAGAGAGTTTAAATAACAAGGAGGGCTTGGGGGGAGGGCAAGAATCTTCCTGAGAAGGAGAAATAGAATAGAAATCATGAGTAAACTGCAGGGCAGTGAGGACACTAACAGGAGGGCTCAGATGTGGAGGAGATGGAAGGAAGGAGTACTGGACAGACAACTGGAACTGGGGGGCATTTCAGGGGCAAGGAAGAAACCTAATGAAATAGAAACTCCCAGGAATCTATGAGGATGACTCTAGCTAAGACTCTTAAAAAGGGGGTAGGTGAGATAGATATGGAGCCTGAACAGGCAATCTTCTGTGACCAGGAAAGACTTCCAGTGGAAGAATTTGGACACCAACCCAGCCTCAAAACTTTCAACCTACAGTTTGTCCTGCCTACAAAATGCTCTGTGGTACAGGTGGTACAGAAATTGGAGTGGCTAACCAGTGACTCATCCAGATTGAGACCCAAACCAAGAGAGGAAGCACACCTCGACACTGCCTGGAGGGTCAGGAACCAGAGGCTGGATAGAACCAGAGCCCTAGGATAGAACCAAACACAACTGGCACGTGCATGCATACAGACACACACACACATACGCGCACACACAGTCAATGAGATGATGCTAATGCTAATGTGTTGTACTCATAGATTGGTGCCTAGCCCAATTGTCATCAGAGAGGCTTCCTCCAGCAACTTACGGAAAGAAGATGCAGAGACCCACAGGCAAACATTATACAGAGCTCTGGGAACCTTGCAGAAAAGAGGGAGGAGGGATTGTAGGAGCCAGGGGGGTCAAGGATATCACAAGAAAACCCACAGAATCAACTAACCTGAGTTCATATGGGTTCTCAGAGCCTGCCTGGGACTGACCTAGGCCATCTGCATATATGTTACAGTTGTGTAGCTTGGTCTTCTTATGGGACTCCTAACAGGAGCAGGGGCCGTCTCTGACATTTTATTTTTGCCTGCTTTGGAGATCCTTTTCCTCCCACTGGATCACCTCATGCAGCCCTAATATGAGGGAGGTGCCTAGTCTTATTACAACTTGATACGCCATGTTTGGTTGATATCCTTGGGAAACCTGCCCTTTTCTGAAGGGAAATGGAAGAGTAGATAGGAGTTTGAAGAGGGGTAGGGGAGGATCCGGGAGGAGAGGAAGGAGGGGAAACTGCAGTTGGGATGTAATATGTGAGAGAGTGAGAAAGGAAAAACAAGACGAAGAAGAAGAGAAGGCCTACTTTCAGTGTTATACAGTACAAGTCTATTTTTATCCAATATGCTGTTCAGTCCTTGGTGGGGCTTCAGTTGTAGAACATTTGGTTGTGTTGTTTTGTTTTGGAGGCAGAGTCTCACTGTGTTGTCCAGGTTGACCTCCAACTTTCAATCCTCTTTCCTCCACCCCCCGAGTGCTAGGATTACAAGTATGTGTCACCACACCCAGCCTGAACTGTTTTAGTAGTAGTCTGCTCCTCTACATTTTTTCTTTATACTGAGTAACTCACTTTTTAAATTGGTTCTAGAATTTCCTTTTCTCATCTATCTACTTTTCTTTTTATACAACTTTCTGAGATATATTCACTTTTCTTCCTCCTTATTACTCTTATTAGTATTACTAGTATTGGGGTGTGTGTGTGTATATTGCCAAGTGATCTCCTCAATTAATTTCCAACTTCCTGAAATGAAGTGTCTCATTGAACTTGAAGTTTACCAATTTCGCTAACCTGGCTAGGCAGTAAGTTCAAGGGACTTACCTGTCTCTTGCTTCAACCACTGGAGTTCCAGGAGTGATAGAGATCTGAACTCAGGTCCTCATGCTTGCTTAGTAAGCATTTTATCCAGTGTTTCTTTTTCATAAACTTTGGTTTCAGTTATATTCATTATATAGTATTTTCATTGTTAATTGTATTTACTGGTTTTGAAGTTTTCTATCTTGTTTATTTCCTACATATTATCTGTTAGTTTTGGCAATATAGTGTACTCCCAAATTTGTGGTGATCACTGATATCTAATTATGATTTCTATTGGGTATAAGTGTTGCTTAGAAGCTCTAGCATGCATTAGTGGAACTTGTGAACTCCAGTCTTCCTTATAGGGTTACCTGGCTGGGCAATTCTGCAAGGAAATCTCTTCTAATCTTTCCTCAATTGATGAACAAAGTCCTAAAGATTCTTTAAACCATCTGCTCAAAGGGCATTAAAAAAATGTATTGACTGAGCAAAGGAAAAGATCTGAGAGGTATAAGCATTTTTTTTTTTTGAGGTATAAGCATTTAATGTGTAAAATTCATTTAAAAAATAAGTAAATACCGGAAATAGGTTAATAGGTAAAGTATTTGCTACACAAACATGAAAACATGAGTTTAGTCCCCAGAGCCTATAGTTATGATATGGCAGGCTTATAATTCCAGTACTAGACAGGTGGGAGACAGGGAGATTCCTGGAGCTAGCTGTTGGCTAGTCAGCCTAACCAAATCACAAAGCCCAAGAACTCAGTAAGAGACCTGTCTCAAAAAACAAAACAGCGGCCAGCACCTGATGAGGTTGACCTTTGACCTCTACATGCATGCACCTGCACTCAAGCACACATATACCAGTACATTCATGCACTTTATTACACTACGTGTGTGTGTGTGTGTATCAGCATAATAATGTACTTAGCAATACTATTATTAGTTCTTAAAAATTAAAGCAAAAGCCATCTTCCAGTAACTTGCCAAAACGATAAAACACAAAGAAAAAAGGGAGCAGCACCTACTATCTGTTCTCTATGCCTTTAAGGAAACATGGAGGTGTTCCTTTGGCTACATACATGCAAATCTATAAAGGATGATAATGTAGACATCAAGGGAGTGAGCACTGTTAAGAAAAGAATGCCTCACAAGTGGCATCCCTTTACAGAACAAAAACTGTATATATCACCCAGCATTCCAAGGGCATCATTATAAACAAGCAAGATAAGGGCAAGATTCTTTCAAAGAGAGATGATATAAGAATTGAGCCTATTACGCAGTCCAGGAAACAGCTCCCTTAAACAGGTGAAGGGAAATGATTAGGAAAAAAGCAAAACAAAACAAAACCCAAAATATCTGAAGCACCACTGCTCTACCAATAGAAGTACACTGTATGAGAACAAACAGAAAGGTTAGTGCTAAAGCCCATGGTCTATAAATTCAAGATTTAGTGTACAAAGAGAAATAAAAGGACCTAGACTATAAAATGTTTTTCTTAAAAACAAATTGCTTAATTTAAGAACTCAGTATATAAATTATTAAATAAATCATTGAAATTATTACTCAGAGCTGGAGAGCAGGCAAGCTGTTGAGAGCACTGCTGCTCTTCCAGAGGACCCAGGTGTGTTGCCCAGCACCCACATGGCAGCTCACAGCTGACTATAACTCCAGTTCCAGGGGAATCTGACACCCTCACAGAAACACACATTCAGGCAAAACACTGCTGCCTATAAAATTAAATAATTTTTTTAAAAATTTTAAAAAAGAAACTATTATTTCTTTATATACCTCATACCTTATATCCAAATCTGAAGACTTCTGTCTTACTGCCAATTTTGTAATCTCTCCTTGAGACATAGCCTTATGGAGCTTTGCTTGCTCATCAACTGAAGAAAATCGTTGTGACGTCTGTAGGAATTACACATGGCAAAGACTTAAAATCAAGTAAACATTTGATAGCATGACTGACTTACAACTCAGTAATCCTCAGTTCACAATTCCTGGCAATTCAGCAAGTATCTCATCAGAAGTCAAGAAAACAGTCAAGACCATTCAAAGACAAACTCAAAATCCAAATCTGGGAAATAACACAACACTGAGTATTATGTTCTGTACCTTTTTATTTTTTTTGTACCTTGAGGGTATTCTTTTTATGGGTTATAGATTATTGTTATATCCAAAGTTTAAAAAGAACTAGGCTACACAGAAGAAAAACTTAAAACATCACCTATGTTCTAAATTGTAAACAATTTACGTTATCAAACTAGCACTTCAATTTCATTTGGCGATTAATGTACCCTCCTCTAAGGACAATTCACTTCTGAGAATTCTTGTTAGTTATTCAAGTAATTTTCTTGCATTTCATCTATTAAAGTATCCTTTAGCCTTTTGATATGCTTAGCTATGGCACAAAATCAGAAGATAGCCAGAGCTGTCATAGATGTCTGTGGCCAATATGGCGTACAGGAAATCCGTATCTAATGCATAAGAACAGTCAGACAAAACAGTCTTTAAGACAACTGATAAGAAACAAAGGAAGTAGGTAGCTTATACCTGCTTCAGCTTACTGCTTCAAGATATTACTAGTTTCTGTGCTACGACACAGAGAGGGGAACCCCAGGTGAAAATTTAGATTCCTTGGGCTGAACACCTGCAGATAAAAAGCTCATGGCGATCAAAGTACCTTGTGACCAAGTAACAATATTGGAAAGTGGAGAGAGATGCATAATAGAAGAAATCTCGAGATCTAGAAAAGATTCCCTTTCATATTTGGCTTAGTACTAATCAATACTGTTATATGTGAAAACAACCCAGCACCAAGGACAGATCTGAAATGATTAAAGGTAAGGCTAGCGATGATGCTGGTGCCCAAGAGACAGGAGCTCAGCTCTGCTGCACAGGCCACCATAGTACACAGTGAACTTGCCTCAGTAGTCAAAATAACTGCCCTTCAACTGAGTATCGTTTGGGCCTACTGATTTTGAAAGGCCTAAAATAATCAAACTGTTTCCAGAACAGTTACATTCCAGATCTGGAATATTACCAGAAAACCATAGTATACAGAAACTTAATTGGGAGGGGAAAAAACTTCAACTAACCAGAAAAAAATTCACAATGTAAACTATATCATTTTAAAAAGAGAAATAAAAGGTAGGAAAATATGATATTTAACAAGAAGAAAAAAATCAAGCCATTTACATTGACTGAATTGTTCAATTAGAAGGATATTAAAATAGTAATTATAATTGAACTTTACATGGATGAAAAGGGGAAATAGAAAACAAAAATTTATGTAAAAAGACTCAAACTTCCAGAGATACTACCTCAGTATACATTTTAAAAAATAATTCTTCCTTCTACATATTGTCTAGTTACATTTTTATGAAGTTCTAGAATACAGTGAAAGAGGAAACTGAATAGAAACATGAGGAAATTGTTGATGTTACAGAAATCTTGACCCTTGAAACATAGGTTTCATAGTTGTATACATATTCCTCAAAGAGCAAACTGTCAAATGAAGATCTGTACATGTCACTATATGTACTAGACCTCATTTATAAACAGTTAATAAATCAAGTCCATAACAATGCAATAATACATTCAGTTTTAGAAGGATGAAAAATATAGCACTTAATGTGATTCAAAAGAATATTTTCACTATAAACTATGTTCTTCAAAAAAACATTAAAGTCAAATATTAATCTAACCCTAGATTTACATGGGCATTTGTCTCTCGCCCACGTGTGTGGGTGTGTGTGTGTGTGTGTGTGTGTGTGTGTGTGTGTGTGTGTCTGTGTGTCTGTGTACACATACTTTTTCCCCCCCAGGAAAAAAATGTGGAGGCTTTATTTTTGGTTCAAATTCATTGAGATTCCAATCAGCAGGCTTACTGTTTATTATCCTGGTTTAAAACACGGAATATACATGCTGGCATAGCTACAGAAAAAAACTGAAGACGACTGATTATGGGGTAAATAACAAGGGATATAAAAGCAAAAACTGTCAGAGACTAGACAAAGAAAGACAAAAATCACTATTCCTAATACCTGAAGTTCCTAAACAAGAGACACAAATAATAGTGAATATAAGTAACTTCTCCAAAGACAAAAACTAAGACAAGAATTAAAGAGTCTAGTAGGTATAATGGATCGATAATCTAAAATGATCAACTCGAAATCATATCCTACACCTGAAACAAAAGTCTGAACACTCCAAACTAAAAGATGAAATAAACCACAAATAACAGAGAATTAGAATGGCAAAAGACAATACTACATAAAAGAGATCTATAAAACAGCATTTTCAAGAAATTTAGGCATAGCAATGGTGAACCACTGACTTAAAATATAAATCATAGATTTATTTTATTAAATATTTATTTTACTTTATGTATAGGAGTTTTGCTTGTATGCATGACAATGTGCATCCAGGATCCCCTGGATGGTTGTAAACTGCCACATAGGTACAAGAGCAACCAGTGCTCTTAACCACTGGAGCCATTTCTACAGCTCCTAAATCATGGATTTAATGTACTCAAGATGGTTCCTAAAATATCAAGGCTACAGAAAAAAAGTCAGATAAGTTAGCAGTGTTCTAGATTTCCATAACTGAGTTATGACTTAATAACTGAGCATTTTACGTCCTTCCTGAGTAACTACTGACTGCTAGAAGAGCTTCATCTAAGCAAATAAATTTAGTAGATCAAAAGTGAACACAAAGTTGGGACTTAGAGCAAAAAATATTGAATTATATGTTCTGACAAAGAAGAAACACTCCTAAAACAGACATAAAGAAGATGAGAGAACAGAATGACTGATAGTTCTGTCACAGATGCAAATTAATTAGGTATTACTTATTAAAAACTGACTAAGTTAGGTATGGTGATACAGTCCTTTAAAAAATGAAAACAGAAATCAACAAGATAAACCCTTAGCCAGACTAACCAGAGGGCACAGAGACAACAAAATCAGAAATGAAAAGGGAGATACAACAACAGAAACTGAGGAAATTAAAAAAATCATCAGATCCTACTACAAAAGCCTATATTCAACAAAACTGGAAAATCTAGATGAAATGGACAATTTTCTACACAGATACCAAATACCAAAGTTAAATCAGGATCAGATAAACCATCTAAACAGTCCCATAACCCCTAAAGAAATAGAAGCAGTCATTAAAAGTCTCCCAACCTATGTGGCAGAGGAGGGCCTTGTTGGCCATCAGGGGGAGGAGAGGCCCTTGGGCCTGAGGGTGTTAGAGGCCCCAGTATAGGGGGAATGCCAAGGGGGTAAGACAGGAGTGGGTGGGTGGGTGGGTGGGGGAATATCCTCATAGAGGCAGGGGGAGGAGGGGAGGGGATAGGGGATTTCCAAAGTGGAGACCTGGAAAGGGGGAAACATTTGAAATGTAAATAAAGTATCAAAAAATAAATATTAAAAAAAAGTCTCCCAACCAATAAAATCCCAGGACCAGATGGGTTATTGCAGAATTCTATCAGACCTTCAAAGAAGACCTAATACCAATACTCTTCAAACTATTCCACAAAATAGAAACAGAAAGAACACCCAATTCGTTCTATGAAGCCACAGTTATGCTGCGTATTCTCCCTTGGAGATGGAACGGTTTCTGTCTAATCAGGAACTTGTCACAATTTCCTTTCATAGAGGACTTCATAAGAGATTTTTTCCTACTTCTACCATGTTTAATGTTCCAAGTAGATTTTAAAAACTGGTTGAGTGCATATTACTTTTAGCTTCAGGAGATATCATGTATACTTAAGAGGCATTTAACTATTATAACTTATTTTGATGACTTAAAAAATGTCAATACTGAGTTGTATATTTTAAAATAAATTTTATTAGTTTAATAAAAAAAAGAAAAATAGTAAATTATATATATTAACATCACACTATGTGATGGACAGTTTTATGTCTGCTTGACACAAGCTAAAGTCATCTGAGAGGAGGGAACCTCAATTAAGAAAATGCTTCCCTAAGATCTGATTCTAGACAGGCCTGTAAGGCACTTTCTTAATTAGTGACTGATGAGGAAGGACACAGTCCATGGTGGGTGGTGCATCCCTGGGCTGGTGGTCCTGGGTTCTATAAGAAAGCAAGCTGAGCAACCCATAGGGAGCAAGCCAGTAAACAGCACTCCTCCATGGCCTTTACATCAGCTCCTGCCTCATGGTTCCTACTATGTTTGAGTTCCTGTCCTGACTTCCTTCAATGATGAACAGTGATATGGAAATGTAAGCCAAATAAACCCTTTCCTCCTCAACTTGCATTTGGCTATGGTATTTCATGGCAACAATAGAAACTCTAATTAGGATACAGTACTTAAATTCTAGAAGTTTCAGTTGTGTCCAGTTAGGAAAGGCTCTAGACAAATTAAATAGTAAATCATCTAGTGGGAAAATAGTGGTGGCAGTAATATCTGTCACATATTAATATTGTAATATATAGCATGCTTTGGATGCACTTCACATGTACCATAAATATCCCAAAAAATCTACTTCACAGTTGAAGAATCTGACGTTCTTTATAACTTTTCCACAATTGTATGGCTTATAAGTGACATGGTTGGAATGAAATCACTATTATTGTAGGTAAAATCGTGCCAGTTATAAAATTCCTATGTAAAAATCTGTACCTACAGTATTTGAGACTGTACCTATATATGAAGAGTGAGTCTGTAATGGGGGAGCTGATATAAAATGTAAAATAAAATCATTAGTGTGGGCCTTAAAAAAAAAATGAAAACAGAGTTATAACTGACCTGTAAGATCAATAAAGATCTGACTCACCCATGAAAGGAAAATACTTTCCATTTTATCCAAAGTAGGACTCTACTTTATAGAAAACATTTAAGTGAGGATAAAATAAAGGGCTAAGCAAAGGCGTATCAACTAAACAGAAGTGATAAGGAAAGAGAATCGGAGATATTAACAAGAACCAAAAATAAAGAACATTAAATGTGACAAGAGTGCTTCTTTAAATACTAAGGGCCAGAATTAAGAAGGAATAGAGGATTTACCTTACCATTCTCAACCTGAGACAGATCAGTATACGAAACATAATGAATAAATTTATCAAGGACAGCATAAGGAAGAGGGTGAGATGATGGGTGTATTTTCAAACTTTGTACTAGGAACAGAGTACTTTTATCGAATACTTGTGGCACATTCACAAAAACTGATCATACATACCAATTATAATTATTACAGACATAAAGATAAAAGCAGAAGCCAATGGAGTAGGAAATGGAAAAATAAGCATAATAAATAAAAATTATCACTCTTTGGAAAAGATGAGATAGACAATGACTGACGGGAAGAATTAGGTTACTGGTCCATGCCTTGGGAAGGTACAACCTTTCTCTTTTTGGCCACCACAAAGGCTATACTGCTTCCTCATAGAGCCAAAGCAACAGAGCCACATGACTAGGTCTACCATTTATGTTGTTACTTCAGTAATTTTGTTATAGAAATCTAGAACATGAGCCTGACAAATACAGAGGCGGATACTCACAGCCAACCATTGGACTAAGCACGAGGACACCAATGGAGGAGTTAGGGGAAGGACTGAAGGAGCTAAAGGGGTTTGCAACCCATAGGAAGAGCAACAATTATCAACCAACCAAACCCCCCAGAGCTCCCAGGGACTAAACCACCAACCAAAGAGTACAGACACATGGAGGGACTCATGGCTCCAGCTGCATATGTAGCAGAGGATGGCCTTGTCGGGCATCAGTGAGAGGAGAGGGCCTTGGTCCTATGACGGCTTGATGCCCCAGTGCAGGGGAATGCCAAGTCGGAGAGGTAGGAGTGGGTGGGTGGGTGGGTGGGGGAACAACCTCATAGAAGCATGGGGAGGGAGGATGGGATAGGGGGTTTCCACAGGGGAAACCAGGAAAGGGGATTAACATTTGAAATGTAAATAAAGAAAATATCCAAGAAAAAAAAAAGAAAAAAAAACCCAAGAAATCTAGAACACAGCTAACTCAAAAAATAAACACAAATCTATAAATAAAAAATAGTCAAGTGGGTCTGGTGACACAGACTTTTAACACCAGCATTTGGGAAGCGGAGCTTTTTTTTCTTTGTCAGAACATGTAATTTAATATAGGGATTTCTAAGAGTTCTAGGCCAGCATGGTCTACCATAGCAAGTTTCAGCCCAGCCAGGCTATAGTGAGACACTATCTTAAAAACAAGGGCAGAGGAGTAATCAAACACAGGGAATTTTTTTAATCATAAAAAACCATGTTCAAGACTTCTATGTAAAATTTAAAGTCAGATGAAACCAATAACTTTATAAACAACAAAAACGTGGTTTGCCAAGCTGTACTGCAGTAGGAAATGTTTTTAAAAACCAAGCTCTTTAAAGGAAAAAAAAAATTAGCAAGGGACTATGCCACAACAATAGCACTACTCTAGGTGGTTTAAATCTGGGTAATGGCAGAAAAACAAAAAAAAAACCTATTTATAGAAATGTATGTTTTCTAAACTAATCTCACAGATAAGGAATATAAACAATTTAGTACTTCATCATCTAGAAGATATACTGAAAAACTAAACACTAAAACAGAAAGTTATCTTTAAAATGTAGCTTAGTAGAATATGCCTTTTTTCTTCTTGGGTAAATATCAATATGGTAGACACACAATCCAAGGGAGAACAGCACAAAGATAGTATTTACACTGCAGTTTGAAATAGAAGCTTTCAAAAAAGCATAAAAGTCACAGCAGTGGGAAACTATATAACGCTTGCCTACGTCTCCTACAACCTCAGTGATTATTAATTAACCATCTTCAGATGTAGTGTTTATTTCAAACTCCCGTTAGGTGATTAATTTGCAATTGTTTTTAATCCTGTAAGATCAGTGACTTTAAAACTGAAAAGAGCAGATGGCTATTTCTGCTAAGAATTAATACCATGCTCCCTTGTTAGCAAATATTGGTGGTAACACCATTTTGCCCAGGAAAAAAAATCCATTTTTTAGAAATTCACGTGCCCAATAAACTCAAATCTACTTTTGAAAAACATCCATTTTGAGAATGCAATAAATTCGCCTTATAAACAGTAAGATTCATCATCACAGTATCAGAATTAGAATATATGACATATTTTCAGAATCATCAGAGAAACACATTTTAAAACCATTTCTTCCCTTCCCTCTACACCCCCACTCCAGTAAATATCTACTAGCTTATTCTACAAAGCAAAGCTTCCTCATGCAAGCATCCACCAGAAACCAGCACCACCACCTTTTTCTAAAACAGGCTAAACAGGATAGTAAGAAAGCTAGAGGTGACCGACACACTGTGCAGGAAGGTGCTCTACAACTACGGGCATGCAGTGACTGTCAAGCAGGTGAACAGAGGCTACAACACCAAAAGGAGCTAAAAGCTCCAAGCAGAAAGCCTAACTTCCTGGTTGATCCCAGCAAGAGTTCCCAGTGTGAATAGTATTCTACCACTGAAAGGACTAAGGATTGTTACAAAAGAAACTCTCAGGAACAAAGCAGCAGTCATAAAGTGCTAAGTTCTTCCATAAACAATAAATCCATACAGACTAGATAACGCTATATTGTTCGGTAAGATTTGTTTGTTACATAAAAAATTTTATCATATATATGTGTGTGTGTGTATGTAGGTATATTCACTATTATAACTCAAATATAGGGCACCTTTATAACAGTTACTTAATTCTACTGTCAAGAGGTCTGAGCTCTACTTATACACATTACCAGAAGAGTAGAGATCATTTCCAACTTCTGCAATTTTCAGGTCTATAACTCATTTTATCAGGGAGCATGTCCTACATTTTTTGTTTTGTCCTCCAAAGAATATCAACATTACTACTTAAAAACTGAGTCTAACCTTCTATACGAGATGAATACAATCAGAATATTTGAGAAATCTAGAAAAATTCTAGCTGGGTCTAAATATAGTTCGAACATAACAGTTTAAACCTCAAATATGTAACAACTCAAAGATCATCGTAAGAGTCTTCCGCAGTAAACAGACAATAAAGTCTAGATAGCGAATTTATATAGGGAAATAAAAACTATTTCATCAACCACAATTGTTTTAGTTTCTATTAGACTTAGTTTATTAGGGTCTCTATACTGCCATTTCCTAGAACAATCATAGAATACAGCGTGCGTGCGTGTGTGCGTGCATGCGTCTGTGTGTCTTCTTCTATCACTCTACTTTTTCTCACTATGTAACCTGATAGCCTGGCCTGACAATATGTAGACCAAGATGGCCTCTGCCACTAAAAAGGCCAAGTACTAGAATTAAAGGCACACGTCACAATGCCTGGCTATCTAGTTTTTTTGAGAGAGTCTCTCACTGAATCTAGAGTTTGGCCATTTGGTAAAGCTGACTAGCCACAGGACCCCTCTCTACCTCTACCTCTAAACTCTGAGATTAAAGGCTCATACCAGCACGCTTGGCTTTTTTACATGGGTACTAGGAGTCTAAACTCGGGACCTTGAACAGCGAGCACTTTACCTCCTAAGCAACTATCTCAGCCCCAAGAATTAAACTCTTCACCCTACGATAACTGTAAATACAATCATACATGTAATATGGTGCCCTAATTTTGGTTCAGATGATAATAAAGTTATATTCTTAGCCAAAATGAGTACGGGTTTATTCAAACTCAACTAAAATGTTTTAATTTCTGTTTAAAACAAATTCATACTATACATAACCTATTTGGTTGGGTTGGTCCAGGATGACACATTTTGCTCATTACATTGCATGTGTCTGTACTTTGCTAGAGATCAGACCAGAGACTTACATGTACATGCTTGTTTCCATTACTGTTTTGAGATAGGGCTTTGCTTTCTAGTCTAGTCTGGCCTTCAAATATGTAGCTCATGTTGGCACCAAAATTTGGCAATCCTCCTGTCCCATCCTTCTAAATATGTGGGTGATCATATCCATCTTAGTCTTTGGGAGACATGGTCTCACTGTATATATAGTTCAAGCTGGCCTTGAACTTGAGATAATTGTGCTCCACCATGCCCACTTACATTATACAAAATTCTTGTTTCTTTTCTATTAGCCGAAAGTAGAAGGTAGGAACTTTAAAGCTTCCCCTATCCCTAATTTTTAAGTGAATAGTCTTTCAGTTAAAGTCTGGATTTATTTAACAGGTATCTTACTCTATATACCAGGTCAGAAAACTCTGACTAGTAAGTCAAATAAAGCTCATTGCCTAGTTCTGCATACTTATTAAAATGCCATGCTCATTTTCATCTTATTGTCTGTGATTACTTTCACATGGTAGTGGTCAAGATTAAGTAGCTTCAAGCAACTAAAACCATGATCTACAAAGTCTAAAATATTTATTATCTGGCCCTTTAGAAAAATAAAAATTATAAAACTTTTGATTCCTACTCTAGACTTTTAAAGGTAAAATAGTCAACATTTCTACATCAGTGCTAATTCAAATAATCTTAATTTTGCCTAGATTATCATTTGATATATACAATTAAAGTGCCCCTTATTTGAGTTCTATTAAATTAGACTTAGCTTTTGTTGCTGTGTTCACTGAGGCTTCTCATGTACAAGCCATTATATGGAAAAAAGCTGTGAAGGTTAGCTTTAGATTAGCAAAGACTACTCCGAGAAAATCTGCTTGCTGGTTTTTCTTATTGTTGTAAAAATTACCATTTCGGAGTCACTGTGAGAGGCCTGACCCAGGCTGGATACAGGCCCTAGCTCAGAGTGAGAAGCTTGGTCAAGGGAGAGAAGGGGCTCAATAATGTCATCGTAATCATCTTCCTCTGTATCCCCCTCCCCATCGGCAAAAGTACCTCTAGTCAAGAAATCGGAGCGCGTCCGCGCCATTCGAGCTTTCTTTTTATGGGCCGGTCTGGCAACCTGCTTGACCAAATGATAAAACAAATAACACAACAATGTTTTGTTTTTGTAATTTGGGAGAAGACGCCAATGAAAGAGGGCTCATGAATGTCTGGAACCTTCCCTCCACCCCACCATGCCTATGTCCTGTCTATTAGCCGAAATAACAGGGAGGACCAAAATGAACCCATATTCATTACTGTGAACAACAAATAAGGATCCAAGTTAAGTCTACACTATTCTTCTCCATAGTGAACTAAGTCACCCTTCAGTACCACAGGTCACACCAAAATCACCTGAACAAACTGTCCTTTTTTTGCCATAGCAACTTCTGTCTTGTAATATAATTTGTACTTTTAAGGTACCATTCTTGACTAGTCACACCTTCCTAATTATAAAAGGCTTAGCCTACAGCTTGTTTTTTTTTGGGGGGGGGGGACACACAAAATAATTGGGTGGATATGGTGTTCTACCTATAAAAATAGTAAATTCCAAAATAATGCGCACCTAATTAAAAGATAAGTAAGATCCAGTACTTACCTCTCGTTGCCCCGGCCCTGCTAACTTAGGTTTCGAAGCTGGTTCATCTTGTTTGTGGACGTGAGGATTTCCACTGTGTACACTTTAAATAAAATAAACAGGATTGCGTTTCAATTCCTAGTAGATATTCCTAAAGTACAGTATGAATTATAATTTTGTTTATTTTTGTTTTTTTGAGACAGTGTCTCTCTACGTAGCCCTGGCTCTTCCAGAACTCACCAAGTAGTTCTAGCCTTGGGCTCAGATCTGCCTGCCTCTGCCTACTGAGTATTGGGATTAAAGGCGTGTGCCACCACACCCTGCTATGAATTATAATTTATCAGGACAGGAGTCAAAATAAATCTAGCAAAATTCTATAAATAATTCCAAATCTTGGTCTATCTCAAAATCTCATTATATTTATTCTCATATCATGTGCATGTGTGTGTATATGCAGCTGTGCTTCCGTGTAGGCGGTTGCACATGTCTGTGCATTAACTGGTGGAAGCCAGAGGACAACACTGGGTGTCCTGCTGTATTATTATCTGCCTGTCTCCATGTGTTAGGATCTCTCACTGAACCTGGAATGTACTTTTTTTCTCTTTTCTTTTTTTCTTTGGCTAGGATGACTGGCCAGAAATCTCCAGCAATGATTCTGTCTCCACTGGCCACAGAACTAGGGTTACAGATGTGTGCAGCCACACTCAGCTTTAATATGGGTGCTAGAGATCCAAACTCAGGTCTTCATGCTTGTGTAACAAGTGTTCTTAGCCACTGAGCCACCTCCCAAGTCCCCCAATTTATTCTTCTTATCCAATCAATAGTATAATCAAGAATCTACATGCACGATCAATTCATAGAGGCCTCTGATAATCACTGAATATATTCCACTATGGTGGCATACATTTAAGAAAGGTAGCAGCAAAATTAGCTGAGAACCAAAGTCAAGGGACTGGACGGATGGCTCAGTGGTTAAGAGCACTGTCTACTCTTCCAGAAGACCCAGATTCAAATCCTAGCACCCACATGGCAGTTTACAACTGTCAGTAACTCCACAATCTAACACTCTTACATAAACCTGCATGAAGACAAGACACCAATACAAAGAAAATGAAAATATTTTTTTTTAAAAAAGAACCAAAGTCAATTCAATAATAAGAAAATAAAAAGTCGAAATCCCCTCCATCTTTAGGATTCTTGTCTTAAACAGGCTTTTCATATAATCATAAAATATATGATAGTAATGAAGATCTTGTTTTACTTTGGGATGGTTCCTTTTGGTTAGAAAAAATCACTTTCTAAACTCTTCTAAGTTTCTAACCACTATCTTACCTTTAAAGCTTGAGGCTAATACTAACAATGGCAGAATAAGAATTGTTATTAAGCAAAATGAAATGTGCTCCAAACAATACAGATACTATAGTATTGGGTTGTGAAAGTTTGATTTTGTCTAAAAAAGACCAGTGACAAGACTGTTTTACCATTATTATAGAAATAGACTGTCAGAATCTGATGAAAATTTGAACAGTATCTAGATTTTCATGGCACTAATTAATTTAGTATTATGAGTTTTAAAATTCATCCTTAGGCTTCAAACTTCTTAGGAGTCATGACTTAACTACTAGCATCAGACTAGTTCAAAATAGACAATAACATACACTAGTTGGTAAGTTAATTTTTTTTCCATTAGAAATCTTTTCCTTAACTTTCACAAATGAAGTCTAGGGATTGTAAGAGGTTATCTTGACCTGGGGAGATGACTTAGTGAGTGCCAGCTGTGTAAGCTGGTGCTTAATAAACACGTATGATGTCCCAAGTTTGATCCCAAACATTAGAATTTAAAACAAACAACCTAAACCAGAAAACAGCTTCTCATGACTTCTATGGATTACAGTGCATCTGTGGTTAATTATAAAAACTAAAAAGAATCCCCACTTAAAATAGATGCATAAAGCAGTTTGACTCTTGGGAAACATAAGACAGATTTGGGTATGGTGGTGCATGCCTTTAGTTGGCAGAGACAGGCAGATCACTGAGTTCAAGATCAGTCTGATCTACATAGTGAGTTCCAAGCCAGCAAGGGCTACATGGCAAGACCCCGTCTCAAAAATACAAAAACAAAAAGCCATAAAGTAGAAGGTAGCTGCTAGCAACTGAAGAGAAGAAAAAGAAGAACTGTTTAGTGAGTAAATTTCAGCACTGCAAGATGAAAAAGACATGTTGTATAGCAACTTATATAACAACTATTACCATACCATACACTTAAAACATATGCTACTAAGCTTTATATGTTATTATCACACAAAAAAATCAAAGACATTAATGAAGACCATGAATAGGCCAACAGCTATGAGAAGACATGCTAAGTTCTGAAAAGCCTCACAGAACCAGTCTGCATCACTACACTCCATAGCTCTACAGCAGTCAGGACATGACGAATGCCTGGTACACTTAGTACAACACTGCCCTTTATAAATGATTTTTCAATTAATAAGGAAGAATACCAAAAAATGTGTTATCTACATCCAAAGATTCCTAGGATATAATTATTTATACTTTACACGGGTGTGTGTGTGTGTGAATCAGATTAGAGCAGCATTCATGTACACAGAGTGGAACACAAAGCACTTCAACAAACTACTGTAAGAAACTCCCCCACTTAACATATAAAAATACCAATTTCACTTACAGGGGAGTAATCATATTGTCTTTTGGTGTGAAGAAAATGGCTCTCGAACTTCCCTCTCTGGAGGGGTCATCAGATCTGTGGCTGTAAGAGTGAGTTGACTTAAAGTGTTCTCTTTCTGTACTGCGATTATTAGGGAGTTTACAGGCAGCATCATGTTGGGTGCCCATTCTTTCTGTCTTCAATAATTCCTTGACAGTTCTAGATTGGCATGGGCTTCCTTTTCTTTCAAAGAACAGGGTGACAGGTCGGTCTTTTGGGGGTAAATGAATGGAGGGACTGTCTTTTGTGGCAAGAGCTGCATCTCTTTTAGTGACTGCTGATGGGGAACCTAGTACACCAGCTTCTCCTTCACTTGGAGTATTTTGGATATGCAGAGAGCACGGCCTCTCTACTCTTTGTCTTGGCTGATAAAAGGATGGTGCCAAGACAGAGGCCTCAGTTTGTGACTGTTCAATTGTCTTTAAGGCCTTACGTTCCTTCTCTAAAATATCTGTCTGCTGACGAATCTGTTCCATCATTTCTTTTTCGTTCTGCTGCTGTAACTGCTTTTGCCTTTTCTCCTTTTCAATATTCAGCTTTTCTAACTTTTTAAGCACAGTACATGAAGAATCTGTATTCAAAGGAGTCACCTGATCTCCTGCAAACTGACACTTCCTGGCTTCTCTGTTAATATCTAGCATAAGAGTTGTCTTCAAAGTGGCTTCTCTTTCTGGTAGTTTGTTTCTTTGGACACTTGTGTCTAGTTGGGAACTTGTTTTCAGAGGTTCTTGATGAGGAATATAAAAAAACGTAGGCAGACTGCTTGAAACAAAAGAGTCTCTCAGCTGGGGTTTATAAGTGATAGGTTCAGAACTACAGACAAGCTTTTCCTTTGCAGTCCCATTCTTCCAATGCTCTGAGTCAGAGGATGCTCCTTTTCCAGCTAATGTAGAGCTTGTCTCACTTGAGGCACTGAGGGCATTATCTTGTGATTTTGGATTGGTACATGTATTGGGTGATGAAATTTTCAATTCTCCCTCATCTAAAGTGAGGGACTCTGGTTTGCTCTTTTGGTTCTCATCACAAGTCAAAAGTTCTAAGCTCCCTTGAGAGCTCTCACTATCAGGTGTACCCTGTGGAGATTGAAGGCCTTCAGGCACCAATTCTGTAGACCATCTACGTTCCTCTGAAGGAGACATGCCACCAAGAGAACGGACTTTCAGCAATTCTAAGCTAAATATAGCTTGTTCTAATTCTCTCATTCTCCGACTTTCTCTTTTGGCCCGACCTACTTTTTTCTGATGTAGATCCTCCAAGGACTTGGGCCTCTGTCTTACAATCACATCTCCCTGTAAGTCTGTACCACTTTGGCTTCTGCCTCTCTCCTGTTGCTTGTCTGGAGACTCCTTTGAGAAGTCTATTGAACTCTCACGGCTAATTCGATTACTCTCTATCACAGATTTACACTCTTCTATGGCTTTCACTCTGTTGGCAAAGGAACGATCCTCCCACTCAGAAGGGTCTGAACCCTGGATTTCTAGAGGTCCACACGCCTTGATATGCACCAGTCCATGCTCTAGTTCTGCTTCTCTCAGCCTTTCCTCTTTTAAAGCTTTATATCTATACAAAAATAGACAAAGTAGGTTATAGACAGCTCTTGGTTACCAACAAAGACAATTAAATTACTATATATTTTTAATAGAAATACTTTTTGGAGGTAGAGCCTTGCTATTCTCAATTATGTTTAGAGTTGGCATTAAACTTCAGGCTCAAGTAATCTTCCTGCCTCTGCCCCTTATTTAGCTAGGACTAATATGTACCACTGTACTCATGATTATGTTTCTAAAACTAACTTGATTGTACTTGTTCAAATTATCCTCTTCTTTATATGAATAATTCGTAACCGGATAGCCTAGACAAAATGTTAACTGTTCTAAGAATCCATTAATGTCATTATTTTAATACAGTACATTAGAGATCAATGTTCTTAAGGTTAAAAAAAAGTTGACTATTTCCAAATTTATAAAATTAAACCAAATGTACAAGTTTATTCTTAGTAGTTATGACCATAGGTCATGAAGTTTTCCAACCTGATTTAATTCAATGAACATTTATTTAATTTTTGCTAAAGCCTAGAAAATACAGGTTAGAACTGGTAGAGTTTTATCACAGTCTAGTGATAAAAACATAATAATAAAAGTATTAAAGCAGAGGTTTGAACAAAGGAACTATGAAAACAGAAGAACAACTGCTTCATTAAAATAAGATTACCTTTGTCGTGCTCTGAATCCTCTATATACTGACTGTAAAAGGATAATTTTATTCCTTTGTTCTTTGTACTTCCTCCTTTGCCTGTAGCCCCTCCATCTTGACTGTATACAGGTAGCAGCCCTGTGTCTACACCCATAGAGTTCCCTCCATCTCTGCTGGATAATGACAGCTGCAGCTCGTAACTCCAAGTACCGTTGCCTCTCTAAGTGAGCACGCCAGGATGCTTGAAGAAGGGAAGCTGCACTAGCCATTATGAAAGCATCTTTCTCCACAGCCGCATTTCTGACTTGCTTCTGATTTAGGTAATTCCTCCAGAATCGCTAAGGGAAAAGAAAAGAGAAAATGGCTGTCACATTACCACTCATTTCATAAAGAAGTAAAAAAGGCTAAATTTCTACGTCTACACTTTAAGTATATGTAGCTAACTTGTTGGTGGTTAAAATATAATTACAACAACAACAACATTAGCTCTTTATGCTGTCACTGAGTTGTGTTGATGCTTTGGTTGGTCCAGGTTTGGTCTCACCTATAACCTGCTGCTGTGCCCACAGAAGGCACTGCTGCTGTAGGTGTAATGGAAATTAGTACTACTTTACAGGAGGTGCTGAAGCTCACCTTACTAAGACCGAAATGCCTCAACAGAGGGTAGCCACAAAATTGCCAAAGCTTTAAGCAAGTGCCATGCCTATCTTTGTGGACTTGCAGCCAACTGATGAGCCTCTGAGCCATGTTGATGGAGGCCCTTTATGGTACGCACTAAATCAGCCTTACTAAAGTTGATGACAACAAGAAACTAAGAGAACGGATAGGCCTCTGCAAAAGTTCATCAAGGGAAAAATTCCATAAAGTCGTGGTTGAGGACTATGGCAAAACAAAAGCAAAACAAACCCACAGGTCAGGCTACTTATCCAAGAACACTTCAAATGTAAGATAATATGTAAAAACTTGACTCTTTAGAAAACAAATAAAAGCCTTCCTTGCTTATTAAAACTGTTATTTCAAATAACCTAGTTGAACTTAATTTTAGAATTTAAAATTTTTAGATGTTTTCATACTCTATAAATTAATAAGTTCTATTTTCTTTCTTTTTTTTAACTTATTTTATTTTTGACAAGGTGTCTCTATTGTAGCTCTGACTATTCTAGAAATGTATGTTGACAGGCTGTCAGGCTGGCTTTAAACTCCAAGGTTGTATCAACATGTAAGGCCATCTCTTGGGTGTTACAAGCATTTAAGACATAAGAAGAAAAAGTGTAGAATGGACACATTGGCACAGGAGACAACTTTCTCAATAAAGCACCAAATAGCACAGGCAATAAAATCAACAATTAATAAATTGGGACCTCATGAAACTGAAAAGCTTCTGTAAGGCAAATGAACAGCAGCCTACAGAATGGGAAAAGATCTTCCCAACACCACATCTGACAGAGGGCTAATATCCAAAATATTAAGAACTCAAGAAATTAAACATCAACAAACCAAATAAGCCAATTTAAAAATGCGATACAGATATAAACAGAGAGTTCTCAACAGAGTAATCTCAAATGGCTGAACAACACTTAAAGAAATGTCCAACATCCTTAACTATCAGGGAAATGCAAATCAAAACTACTTTGAGATTCCATCTTACTACACCAGTCAGAATGGCTAAGATCAAAAACACAAGCTCATGCTGGTGAGGATGTGGAGAAAGGAGAACACTCCTCCATTGCTGGTGGGACTGCAAACTCATACAGCCACTACAGAAATCAATATAGCCCTTCCTTAGAAAATTGGCAATCAATCAACCTCAAGATCCAGCTATACCACTCTTGGGCATATATCCAAAAGATGCTCCATCCTACAAGGACACTTGTTCAAATATGTTCATAAAGACTATATTCATAAAAGCCAGAAACTGGAAACAACCTAGATGTCCCTCAACCAGAGTAGAAAAAAATGTGGTACATTTACACAGTGGAGTATTGCTCAGCTGTTAGAAAAATATATCATGAAATCTGCAAGCAAATGAATGGAACTAGGAAAAAAAATCATCAGGGCCAGAAAGACAAACATGGCATATACACACTAGTAAGTGGACATTAGCTGTGAAGTAAAGGATAATCATGCTACAATCCACAGACCCAGAGAGATAAGTAGTAAGGAGAGGCTAAGGGGGGAACACAAGGATGTACCTGGGAAGGGGATATAGACAAGAAAATTCAAGGATGAATTGGGGCGGGTGAGGATGGGAACAGGAGGGATCAGGTGCAGGGTTAGAAGGGGAGAATAGTGGGAGACATGACTGGAATTGGGGAGAATTTCAGGAGTGAGGTAAAAATTCAGTACAATGGAAACTCCATAGAATCTACAAGGATGACACTAGCAAAGGCTCCTAGTGATGGGGGATACAGAGCCTGAACCAGCCATCCTCTATAACTACTAAGCAAGGTCTCAAGTGAGGGACTGAGATACCAACTCAGCCACAAACCCTCTACCCTACAGTTCACCATGCTTGCAGCATGTGCTGAGCCTAGCATAATCATCATTAGAGAGACTTCATCCAGAAACAGATGTGGAATTCCAGAGCCAAACATCAGATGAAGCCCAGGGGAGTTCCGTAAAGGATGGGGCGTAATGACTGGAGGAGCCAGAGGGATCAAGAACACCACAAAACACAGCCTACAGAATCGACTGACCAGGACTCAAGTGGCCCACAGAGATCAGGGAGCCTGTATGGGACTGGCCTAAGTGCTCTGTACATGTTACGGTTGTGTAGCTCAGTGCTCTTGGGAGACTCCTAACAGTGGGGCAGGGACAGCCTCTGACTCTTTTGCCTGCCTTTGGGACCTTTTCCTCCTCCTGGGTTGCCTCACCCAGCCTTGACGTGAGAGTATGTGCCTGGTCCTATGTATAGCTTGTTACCCCATATTTGGCTAATGTCCCTGGATGGCCACTCTTATCTGAAAGGAGGTTAAGGGTAGGGGCGGATGGATCTGGGAAAAAGAGGAGATGGGGGAGGGAAGGGAAACTGCAGTTGGGATGTAACATATGAGAGAAGAATAAATAAAAAGGAAAAAAAAATAAGCATGATTCATTCTCATCACTAAAGTTTCATTACTATTTAAATGTTTCTTTCACAGTAAAATGGTTATGGTTAATAAATGCAGGTGAAACAAAGTCACTTTCTTACAGAGAATCCCTTTTTCATCCCACCTGAATAATAATAGATGCCTGTCTCAAATGAAGGAACTGCTGCCTAGAGAGCAAGACCCTAAACCACCGTTGCAACAGTATGATTCTGCGAAGCACTTCCTGATGAAGCAGATCTTGTAAGTGCTGTCGTTCATGCTCCTTTAGGAATACCTATGAGAAAAAAGACAGACAAGGAATAAAGCTTAAGTAAAAATGAAAATTATTCATGCATTATTATTTCTGTGGTAAGCTTTCAGAGAAGAACACATATAATGGCAGAAATGCAAACAAAGTACTGATACATGGTTCTATCACCTGTATTAAAGTAATCATCCTCAAACTGAAAAAAAGATACTTATCCATGAAAGAGGAAATGGGAAAGTGAGGAAAGCACCAAGTTTCCACTGTCAAACATTATGCTACATTACTGCCTCTCATCTGGAAAAAATATTACTGTAAAAGATCAGGATACCACTAGATAGTATGTCACAAATTTTGAAAATGTTGGATTAAAGGGAAAACGAAAAACCACAGATCTTAAAAAGTGACTATAATCTGAAGGAACCGATGATAACCATCTACTTGAAGTCTAGTGTGCATTAAAGGCTTCTTATTCCCCAGAGCCAAAAGCAGGTATATACAAAGTATAAATTAGACATATCTCTTTGAAATAGAACTATGGTTCATCTTTAGGAGCAGGCAGATATTACATAACAGGAGTTAAAGAATAAACTACTAAGGACTGGAGACAGATGGTCTTACCTGAGCAACATAAGAAGTTAAAAAAAAACTGAAACCACTCAATAATTAATCTTCACAAAGTACTGTTAGACATTATGAAGCTACAGTGTGGAAGTGGGAGTTATTTTGTATTATGTTTTGTGATAAATGTTCATGTAGCCCAAGCTGGCCTTGAATGTCTATGCAGCTAAGAATGGTCATGAATAAGTGATTTTCCTGACTGCTTTCCAGTGTTTAGATTGTAGGTATGCAGGACTACTGCCCCCACAACAAGGAGGACCAGTCAGTGCAAGTGCAGAACATATATAAATTTAATGGGGAGACCATTAGGATTATAATTGAGCATGAGATCGATATAAAGAAAGCAGCATATTTAAATGATTTTAATATATGAGTAGAATAAGTTAAACAGAATGACTAAAATAGAGCAAAAACAGCAGTTTAATACTGTCAAAGTAATACAGAGGGAATGAGCTAAGGAACAAAACCAAAATGAAATCAGGAATAGAGAAACAGGCTGAGATATGAGAAGCATTTCTAAGAAAAGAAAAACCAAAACCATTTTCACAAAAGGATTAAATCATAGGGTAAGCCCAAGATGATCATGATTTTCTCCTTAAAAATTGGAAGAGGAGGAGGAGGAAGAGGAAGAAAAAATATAAAAAAAAGGTAATAAAGAAAATAGTTGAAAATAGCAGTAGAGGAATCTGGATAATGTTACTGTGGACAGGCTAAGTTGGTCATTACAGTAGAATATCTTAGACATGGTTTGAATTACAGATGAAGCCATAGTCAGAACATTGGCCAGAAATTCTAATGATTAATACTAATTACATTTCATTTAGGTTGTATGTAGGTCAGGTAACAAATATAGAAGTCAGTTCTATTCTACCTATCACATGGGTTCTAGGATTGAACTCCGGTTATCAGGCTTGACAGCAAGCACCTTTATTGCTAAGCCACTAAAAAAATAAAAAATAAATAAAAAGAATAAAGGTCCTGGGGTCAGTTATGAACCAAAATAAAAGGAGAACCAACTCCTGAAGATCTTTCATGGGTGTGCTACCACTCACACATTATCCATACACAAATACAATAATAATAATAACAACAACAACAACAACAAATCAAATTTATGGGCAACCAAGATAGCAGAGTAGGTAAAGGCACTTACCACCAAGACCAAAAACTTGAGTCACATCCCTGGGACTCACATGGTAAAAGAAGAGAACTAATTCCACATGTTTTCCTCTGACTTCTACACCCATGCCATGGCCCATACAGAGAGAGAGAGAAAGAGAGAGAAAGAGAGAGAGAAAGAAGGGGGATAGATAGATGGATGGATAGATAGATAGATAGATAGATAGATAGATAGATAGATAGATAGATAGATAGAGGTAGGTAGGTAGATAGATGTAAACAAAAAACCATCTAGTTTAATCAATTTCCTTGTAATAACCTGATACAAACTATCTTTTCATAAAAGTCATCAACAAAGATATTAAAATATAAAATGCTTTCAATTTTGACTAAGGCCATATATACTTACCATGGTTTTTCCAACTTGATAATTATCAGGATTAATATTTATTTTTCTGAAGAAATCTTGAATATTAAATTTAGATGGGATAATATGTTGGGGAAGAAGCACATGAAAGTGGCTCACAAAATCCTGAAAAGTAAAAAGAAAATGATATCAGATCACAAAGTAACTACATGAGTACTATGCCCTAAACAGCCTATCCTTTTATTGATGGGTTTCTCAGCCTTTTAGTAAAAATAAAACTTTATTTAAAGCGAGACAATGAGAAAACAATGAGAATACATTGTTAGAGAGCAGTGAGGCACACAAGTGAAGGTATTCTAGGGCATATTTTCTCATTCTTTTAAAAGTAGAAGGTAAACTGGCAGGGATAGAAAACTGGTAAGACAGAGTGGGTATGGGAGTAACCAAAAATAATTATATACATGTAGAAAATTGTCAAAGAACAACACTTATTAATAAAAAAAGTAGGGTGAACAAGACAAAGTGTTACTTTAAATATTATAAATAGGAGGGGCAGGAAAGATGGCTCAGTGATTAAGAGCACTGGACACTCCTCCAAGGTCTGGATTATAGTCCAAATGTCCACACACCTGCTAACAACAATCTGTAACTCACTGGGGAGAATGTGACACCTGCTTCTGCCCTTCAAAGGAACTATATTCACATGTGCACAGCTATACATGCAGGCAAAACACCCATAAACATAAAATAAAACTGAAAACATCTTTTAAAAATACAGTTTTAAAACCAGTAGAAGATACCAAATTTGAAACACTATGCTACCAAATGGAAACTGAACTTAAAAAAGAAGGACAGAAGTTGGTTATTCTTTTTGAGAAAGCCATACTAAAGACCAAAGAAGTCATTTAGCAAGAAACTGAAATCTTAGTAAGGGGGTGATAGGAAATACAGCAGCTATTGGAACATACAACTGAGAATCAAGTTTTCTCTTTCCACACAGCAAAAACTGCTCAGTTCCTGAAAGGTTCCAATATAATTTTTACACACAGAGCAGATTGC
Organism: Uromys caudimaculatus; assembly: GCA_028551405.1. Lineage (NCBI taxonomy): Eukaryota > Metazoa > Chordata > Mammalia > Rodentia > Muridae > Uromys > Uromys caudimaculatus. The sequence continues at coordinate 58,475,303 of CM052706.1, forward strand.
TGAATAACATTCTATAGCTTCATAGATAAGAAGTCTTACTAAGAAAACTTCAGGGAAAACCAAATGAAACCTTTTATTTGACTAGATAATTCTCATTGAATTATTTCAATTATTGGAAAAAAGCAGTGTAAAAACTGCTAAATTATAGTTAAACTTAATATTGGCAAACAGTCAGATCAAATGAGAATAGCCAAGTACTATATTCTATTATGACATATATGCAACAGAACTGATGTCCTTCCAAAAAAGTGTGTAGTCTCTCAATGCTTTTACAACTTAGTATAAAAATAGTAAAATTAAAAGAGGTAAATGAGTTCCAAAGATATCTATATCTATAGATATAGATACATAAAGCAAGATATGTAGAAACAATTTACATGATGTGAATATGTGTGTGTGTATGTGTGTATAAAATATATTATAGAAGCATATAACCTGGAAAGAATATTTGGAGCTATATCCAGATTGGCGAATTCTAACTGTTTCCAGCATCCCAGTGTACCGAAGCTGTCTTAGTACCAAGGCATCACTGAATCTTAAGGGCAGCTAAAATAAACAAACAAAACAAAACGTTAGTATATCACTAAATTCAGATTTGTCTTAAAAGTACAGCTTTACTTTAAGTAGCCAGGGGCTGACTAAGGGATTAAGATGCAGTTGGAGAATTGACAAGCTCTCCTCCTAACTGGTAACTTATGAGAAGATGATTGCCGGCCCTAGAGTAATGAGGGAGAAATCAACCCTCTAGGCTCCTCTAGTCATAAAGGCAAAGGACCAACAATACTCAGTAGAAATATAAATGTCCAAAGAAAGGCCTCACAGCTCAGTCACTACAAACTAATGGCACTGACACATTTAACCAAGGGTTGTTTAGAATTTTGTGTTTCATCAAGATGTTTATCTGGTACTGTCACCAAGAAAATAACTTACATAATCTGTTACCTTGGCTTAGAACTGATAAAATTCTTCTAATAAAAGGCAAGAACTGTTTATTCCTATAATACTTTTGCTTATGGCATAGGCATCAAACACAGAAAAAGAGGGGAAAAATCCTTGTAGTCCTGGGAATGTTAAACTCCTTTATTACACAGGCACTCACAGGAAAGAGGCTCACCACCCCTAGGTATCTCAGAAGCTACATTTCTAAAGAGATATATTTGTAGCTTCTTATATTACTTCCAGGTCAGTCTCATAATATTATTTTTAATAATCCTCTAAGTCAATCCCAAATGGGACATACAAGCTATCAAGGAAAAAAGACTAAATGAATAATTTATGTTAAATAATAATGGGAGCTAACATATGTTGCAGGATATTTAATCACACTGTGAAACTCAAAATTGTACGTTCTTTTTTTTTCTTTTTTTTTTTAAACTGGAAAAACCTGTTTCTAGTTGTTAGAAACCTTTAATCCAAGAGCTTTCTGTTTATTGTAACCAGGATTAAATAAAGTCAAACTTAAGTCAAGAGGTGAAGCAAACAGCCAGTTGACAGGGAGTGAACATAGTAAAAAACAGAGTATGAGGAAGTCAAGAGGATGGATAGAGAGATTCAAGGAAGTAGAAGGGAGGGACATTCAGTTTGAGGGGTTTTTAAGACACTGTGGAGAAGGAGAACTTCCTTTTCCTTCTGGGATGTTGGCTGAGTAGGACAGTCAGCCCCCTGGGCTGGGTGCTTTCTCTGCCTCTCTGAGCTAGCAAGCTTCTACTCCAGCAGCTGGGTTCTAAGTCTTCATTGGTAAAATTGAATGATTGAGATTTTGTTGAAAACAGCAAATGTGTATGTGTGTGTTATATGTCTAAATATATGTTACATATATTCAGAACTTATCCTGAGACCTGATACATTTTATTAACTCAACTTTTGAACAGCGAGGTCTCAATAATTGAAACTTAAATTTCTATTCAATACAAGCAAGAATTAAGCACGTCATAGCTGTAAGCTATTAATAATACTCAAAAAGGACTATGAATTTAGTACTATAATTACAGTAGATCATTAACAGATGAAATATTGAAGCCATGGAATAATGAAGCAACTCAACTACAGTGTCTGTGTGTGTGTGTGTGTGTCTCTCTCTGTGTGTGTGTGTGTGTGTGTGTGTGAAGGTATATGTATACCATAGCACACATGGGGAAGTCAGAGGACAACTTACGAGAATCAGTCTCCATGTGGGTTCTGAGAACAAATAGGTTATAAAGCTTGACTCAAGACCCTTTACTTTGTGAGCCATCTCACCAGCCCCAACACAAAGCTTTTAAACAGCATAAATGCAGACTGATTATTTAAAATGAAGTAAAATATAACTGATAATTCCTACAAGCTGTCCTCTGACCTCCACATGTGTACTGTGGCAATGTGCACACATGCATGCAAATAAATAATCAAGAAATATGAACTTAAAGTCTACTTATTTAAATTTTTTAGATACAAACTATTTTTTCTCTTTAATGAACATAAAAATGACATTTACACATTATATTTTGACAAGTACTGAAATAGAAAAGGTATGGGTAAAATTTCCTAAGCAAGAGACATAGACTATATCCAACAGAGGAGATTAATTAAGAGTATATAAGAGTATATAAAATTTTCACAGGAAAGAAATCTTTTTTTTTTTCTCATGGAATTTCAAGGAGTAGTAATACTTGCTCCTCAGATTCTGGTACATACTGAGTCAAATCCTCAAATAACTTACAGATGCATAAGTGTGGAAATAAAAAGACTGGCTACAGATAATATTTATGGAGTATTATTTTCTGTACAAACAGTATGCACACTTTCTCTCTATTCCCTTTAAGGGAATTCAGACTTCATTTTGAAGTAACCTGAATGATGTGCTGGTCATGTATACAATACATTTACCTTTTCAGCATTTGAGCGAATGCATTTTACAAAATATGGTTCTGCTTGACCAAGTGTCTCCATCAGCTTGCTTAAGGAGGCCTGCAATAAAAGTATCATTAGAATGTTCTTTTACTCAAGAGTTGACAACAAGTGACTTATAAATATAAACAACTGTGTGGCAAAATATGTAGAAAACCTTCTATACATATGTAAACGAATTTGTTTCTCAAAAGGAAATTGTGTGTATTCCCATTCTGGTTAACTCAAGGACTGCTAAGGATAAGGAATACAGTTATTAATCTTAAAAATAAATACTGTGGCAATAGTCATTATTGCAGATGCATTTTAGAACACTCTAAAGAGAGAATAATTTTTCACATTCATTAAGTAACTTTGTTCAAATGCACATTTTGGGTAATTTTGTTCCTACTCCTATCTCTGGTTGAGGTAGGACCTTTATATTTATTCAAGGTTGACTTACCTATAACAAGCTATGTTGCTCAGGCTGACCTTAACTTTTGATGTTCCTATGTCAGCCTTTAGAGTGCTGGTATTACAGCATATGTGACCATGCTCTACCCTGATATTCTTCCATTCTGACCAGCTTTTAAAGTCATCTAGAAAAGCAGCCTGTCCTTAATTTAACGGTAATGTTTGTAGAGGATGTGGTAGCGCTCTCTCTCTCTTCTATAGCTGGTTTTGTGTATACGTCCCAGTTATTCTGGCTAGTGGCTAAAGAACCAGAGCTTTTCTTTAACTTACTCGAATAGTCTTTAGGTTTTGTTTTCTTTTTAAAATTTTTTTCTTTTTAAGATTTATTGTACTTTTAGTTATATATGTGCATGTGTGTGCCTATGTACTTCTGTGCTGCTGCCCACAAAGGCCCCAAAGCACCTGATCACCAGGAGGTGGGCAAAGGTTGTGAGTCGACTTATGTGGGTGCTAGGAACCCAACTCAGTCCTCTGAAGCACATTTGCACTCTGAACTGCTAAGCCATCTCTCCAGCCCCTCTTCTGTTTATAGCTTCACAGAATTCTATTTGAGTTTTTTTTTCCTTCTATCTTCTTGCTTTAGGCTTAATGTATTCTCCACTTTCTATTTTATTAAAGAAAAACCTTTCATTCTTGGAAATACAACCTAACTTCTCTTCTTATAAAAGCGCTCAATCCTATGGCTGCTTAGGCACATGAATCATATCACAGATCTTGTCATTCACTTTGATCCTTCAACAACAATCTGGGAGAATAGAAACATTTTATTTGGCACGAGTAGAATAGGTGATAACCTGAAACTGGGCGCTGATACTGGGAGGTTTCTTCTTCTTGTGCAAATGAAGGAGAGATTTGGTAATTCGATCCTGAAGGGTCAGTCTTGTCAGATGCTTCAAAGAATTAACCTCCAGCAAGTGCTAAAGTCAAGGTAAAAACATTATATATATATATATATATATGTGTGTGTGTGTGTGTGTATAAAATATAAAAAATATCATCAGACAGTTTTCAGTATTTCCAGTTGTGAGAAGTGTTTTTCCATCGAAGGTGCTTAGTCTGATAAGGGCTCCCCCTTCCTCTGTGTTGATTAATCAATCATGTGTGGAACCCACAACTCAACAATGGGATGAGACAGCCCTACATGAAGGATAAAAGACAAAGCCCTTTTAGCAAAGATGTTTACTTGTTAGATCTGGGCTCTGGCACACCCTTCAACTTTCACCTTGTTTGAAACAGTTCCTTATTCTGCTACTATATATGCTGGACAGACCATGAGCTTCTGGGGACTCTTCTGTCTCCACTTTCCATCTTGCTGTACAAACATTAGAAATATAGATATATGCTACTTACTTTACCCAATCATATGTAGGTTCTTGGGATTTAAACTCAAGGCCTCAGGCTTAAACAACAAGTACTTTTACTCACTGACTCACCTTTCAAGCCTGTCATTGTTTTAAAAGGGTATTTAATGCAATTTTGATTACTATAGCTTTTTAATTCATTTGATTACTAATAAGGCTCTTTTAGTAGCACAGATAGCATGACATCTCAAGCTTCATTCTTTTTATTCAACATTGCTTTGACTATTGGGGAACTTTGTGCATTTACGTTAAAACTATTTTTTCCTACTTCTGTGTAAAGTGACATGAATATTGTAGGGACTGCATCCCATGTATAAATCCATCAGTCAAAATAGGTGCTAGAGATTATCTTCCTATTTTTTTTCTAAGCCATGAATTGGAAAGCATACTTTCCATTCATTGTGTTATATTCAATTTGTCTCATTAATATTTTACAATTTTCTATAGACAGATCTTTCACTTCCATGATTAATTTTACTATTAAGTATTCTATTTTATGGTGCTATTATAAACAGAATTGCTTTTATAGTTTTTTCAGATAGTAGAGTTATCTATTAAAGCATGATTTTTTACATTGCATCTGTGTTCTCAAACATTACTGAATTCATAAATTATTTCTAACAGTTACTTAGAAGATCTTTTGCTCTAATAACATGTCACAAGCTAACAGAGACTTTTTCACTCCTTCCATTACAAGTTGGGTGACATTTCTTTTTATTGCCTAATTTTGCAGGCCCAGACTTTATATATTATCTTATTAGAAGTGGCATAAGAAGGCATCTGTGTTGTGATGGTTTGTATATGCTTGGCGCAAGGAGTGGCACTATTAGGAGGTGTGGCCTTGTTGGAGTAGGTGTGTCACTGTAGACATGGGCTTTAAGACCCTCATCCTAGCTGCGGAAGCCAGTATTCTGCTAGCAGCCTGCAGATGAAGATGTAGAACTCTCAGCTCCTCCTGCACCATCCCTGCCTGGATGCTGCCATGTTCCCACCTTGATTATAACAGACTGAATCTCTGAATCTGTAAGCCAGTCCCAATTAAATGTTGTCCTTCCTTATAAGAGTTGCCTTGGTCATGGTGTCTGTTCGCAGCAGTAAAACCCTAAGACAGTCATCTTGCTGGTCCTCTTTGTTTTTAGACATAGTCTTGCCATGCAATGCATACTGGCTTCAAACTTGAGCTCTTCCTACCTCTGCCTTCCTAGTGCTAGATTATAAATGTTGCTTTTTATAAGACTTGCCTTGGTCATGGTGTCTGTTTCACAGCAGTAAAACCCTAACTAAGACATGTATCATAACCCTATCTTTTCCCCATTTGGTAAGAACTGCCTAGCTACAAAAAAACATAGCGTTCAGGGTGTAATCATGTAGGGACCAAATGGTTTTTGGTCCCTACCGTTCAGTTTTATACTTTATGTTTTCATGTTACTAATTAGCACAATTTGTATGCAGCTTGAAGAACTTACAGTATTTCTAACAAGGCATGTGTATCATGTTCTAAACTCTCTCAGCTTTTGTCTGAAACAATGTCTCCATTTTGAAAGGCAGGATTGCTAAGTAGGGACGTTATGGGACATATATATAAGAAGATACAGCTCTAAATTTTTTATCTTACTATTTTGATTATACTATGTCTTGTATAGGTCTCTCTAGATTTATATTATTTAATGCCTTGACTCTGGGTTGTTATTTACTTCCCTAGACTTGGGAACCTTTCTGCCATTATTTCTTTGAAATGTTTTCTGTCCCTTTCTTTCTGTCTTCAGATACACCAATAATATGCAGATTTTTCCATTTGATGGTGTCTCTTAAGTCCCTTGGGCCATTTTCAGTCTTTGTCATTTCTTCTCCTTGATCTAGTCTGCTCATGAATCCCTCTACTGAGTTCCTAAACTTCTGCTTATATCTCTTATTTTAGAAAGGAAATGCAATAAAAAGTGGATTCCTTGAATACCTGCTTAAAGCCCCTCCCCATGGTCTAGAGCAATGGCTCTCAACCTCCCTAATGCTATGACCCTTTAAGTCAGTTCCTCATGTTCTGGTGACCTCACCCATAAAATTACTTTTGTTACTACTTCATAACTGTAATTTTGCTGTTATGAAGAGTAATATAAATATCTGATATGTAGGATACCTGATATGTGACCCCCAAGGTTGAGAACCACTGGTCTAGAGACACTCAGGAATTTGGAATCCATCAACTCCCAGTAAGGAACTGAGAAGTCCTTCCCTTGAGTGAGTGCAGTAGAAGTGTGAGATCCAATGTACAGATGAACTTGTTCCAGAGATATTTAAGACCTGACCTTGTCTCCAGACCAAATAAGGGGAAAGACCCAGGATATATGTACTCTTATAAGGCTCCCAGGTGTTTACTGCATCTACAATACAGACTAAATCTGAGACCAATACAGCACCTCACCCCTGACTTTTAAAAAGAACTTCTCATTGTTTTTGATATAAAAATTTATATGAAATTCAATGTCAGTGTTCATAAACAGTTTTATCAGCATGTAAACATACTTGCTCGGTTTCAAATTATCTAAAGTTGTTTGTGCTACAACAGCTGACTTAAGTATTGACAACAGACTATTTAACTCTTTATAAAAATGCTGTGTAATATCTGTAATAAATGAGAGTTACATAGTGACTAACTAGAAATGTTCTCAGAATTCAGATTTTCACTTTAAGCTGTCTCAATAAAAATAAAAAGTACCAATTATAAAACAGAACTTACATATTCAGAGCTTTTATAGAAACTAGAGAATGGTATTTGTCACAAATAATTATCTTCCTGAACTATATTAGGCTTGTCCATTTCCCAACAGACTTTGTTATTTTTAAAATGGATTCAGCTAAGTACATATAGTCTCTATTTTAGAAATAAGTAAGATTTTTCTTATACTTGATTTATAAACATTGGTGGCACAAATAATAAATAATAGTTACTCAATAAGGAAATTATAAAGTTCCTTCCATAGTACTCACCTTTGGAAGAACAGGTTTTGACCTGAAATTTTTGTTTCTCCTATGAAGACAAAACATTCATTAGACGAAGAAAAATAAAAACCCTACAGTATAAATGAGTGATAAAAGAGCCTTCTCAGGGCAACTAAACTCCTCCTTGGAGAATGTGGGCCCTCTGTACAAAACTTTATCTGACTCAATCAAGCAGGCATCACTGAGAAAAAAGTAAGAGAAGACAAGACATGGAGGGAGTACCAGCATTGTACTTTGGGACTAAGCAGAGTTAAGCCTGAAGATTAGTGATGTGAGGCTATACTTTTGAACCCTAAATTTTGATTTCTTGTATGTAGTTAGGGTTCTACTTTCCAAAACCTACCAAGATTTATTTCTACCATTTTAAGATTTTTAAGATATGCCTCAATTTCATAAAAAGTTAAAAATATACATTTCAATAAAACATCTTAAATTTTAGAAATTAAATTTTTTCTATTCATTTTTCCTACTCATAAACGAAAGTGAACTTTTACCAAGGGTTCAGAAAAAGGGCAAATACAGCTCAATGCTTAGAACACTTGCTGAGAGAGTATAAAGACCTGTCATGAATACTTTCCCACCTACCAAACTAGAACTTCTCTAACCCTTGGTTTTACTACTATGATAGACTATAAAGTGTCTAGTTTATGACACATTAAAAATAAATGCTTAGAAAATGCCTAAGATACATTAATGCTATCAGTTAAAATCTATTTGAGTTTAATGGAACACCATGCCTAGTTATTTCCATGCCAAAACTAGTTCCTTCATCAGGTAGTGAAAGATAAGAATTAGATGACATACATGCTACCATTTACCACGTGTATCAGATTTTCCTGCCCAAGTGCTAGATCTGAAGAATAATAATTGTAAAAAATGGCAAGAAATCCTTAAAAAGCTAAGTGTTTTGCTTCTCTAGAAGAAAATGATAATCATCATTCTCTGAAATGAACACATTTAACCCTTTCTGAGTTTTACTAGTGAATAGGGAAACTAAAACAGAAAACAAAGTAATGATATATATAATATAAACTAAGTACATTTTACTCTTTTTCAATCAAAATTAAATCCATGAAAATAATACTTCATCTCTTTATTTGTTCAGTAAGAAAATTTAGTAAAATATTCCTTTTAAAAGTCTATTAATAACCAATACTGACGTGAGAATTCCATGAGCTCTTTCCAGGAGTTTGCTGCTTGCTGAATTAGCAAATATCCCATCTTTATCAAGCAAGGAAGTATTGCTAGTTGGTAGTCTGCTTTGGCGAATGCCAGTTCTGACATTCCAGGCAATATCAAATGTATCACTGAAAAAAATTAGTATAATTAGTTTAAGTTAGTTATCTCTATATTATTCTATTAATATAAAATATAGTATATTATAGAAATAGAACATTAAAAGATACTAAGCAGCATAAAATCATTTTATTTCAATGACTACCAATCACGTGGAACCTCTCTGTCACTCAGAAAAACATTTTAGTGGATTCAGACACATTCATATACAAATGTACAGGTAAATTAATACATCATATAGGTGACATCATTAACATAGTGTTATATGTAAGTTGTATGTTTGAATACATAATAAACTCTATGATGCCTTTCTTCTTTTCTAAAACTTTCAAAAGCTCCCATTGAGATTTATAATACTAATAGGACACATGAATCTATGGAATATCTATTTCTTTCTGAAACATCTTATTCATAAACACACATGCTCCTGATACATCAACCAAATATATTAAGCTGTTGCTACAGACTGAGTGCTATTATCAGCACTAGAGGCAGAATGAACAAATTACCAGTAATTATAGCATAATATTTAATGACGGGCTTTCCAGGTAAACACAGTATATTTAAATCTCTACTGAAGCCATTAAAAAATACAACTAATATTTCAAATGAATTAACACTTAAGAACAAAGAAAATAAACTGAGACTAATTTTTGCAATATGGGTGGCATATTAGTTTCCCAGGCTTTGTTCTTTCTTTCTGGGGACAGGGGTGGAAGAGAAAGTCTGTAATCTGAACAATCGTATGCACAGGTGAGGACAGTAATGTTACACACACCTAGGAGCAATATTGAAAATAGAGGTACTCAGTCTTTTATCCAGCTTTTCCAAGAATGAGAATACCTGAGTTATATAATCCAAGTAGTCAGTTGGCATACACTGTGGAGGAGATTTTAGCCAAGGGAGAGGGAACACAGCAGACTGATACTGCTCATCAATCTTAAACATGAATAGTTGACCAATTCAAAACAAAAACCTTGAAGGAAGCCAGGAATGGTGGTTTCAGCCCTCTGGAGGAAGGGGCAGAGGGATCTCTGGAAGTTAGGGGCCAGCCTATTCTACATAGTGAGTTCCAGCACACCCAAAGCTACAGAGACCATGTCTCAAAAAAAAAAAAAAAATTAAAACAAAAACAAACAGCAAAAAACCTAGGAAGAAAGGAAAGAATCCTATAAATACTGAGAAGAAAAACTTGAAACTCTTGTAAACTGAGTACACTAAAAACATACGAACATGTAGAATATATTAATTCATTAGTTTAAAATACATGTCAATTATTCTATCACTGCACATACAGCATTAAAACACCAAATTAAAATTGTTACCATCACAAGATTTGTAAGTATAAAGAGACTAATAAGCATATAGGAAACCATGTTCTGGGTCAAGTAAACAGATGAAGGAGAAAAACTAAACAAAATAAAATATAATACGCTTTTAAAGTACAGTAGTTAGGAAAGGGCTCATAGAAAAGGTTCAGCTTAAAGATGTCAAGTGTAGCAATACAGGCCTGTAAACCCAAAACTGGGAAAGTGAGGCAGAAGAGGTTCATGAATTATGGGTCAGGCATGGTTACATTGAGGAGCTCAAAGACAGCCTTAGTATTATATAAAAAGACTGTCATAAAAATATTTTGATTAAATAGAAATTAGAAAAAAATAAAATGAAGCAGTTATCTGGTTAAGAGGGAGCAAACACAACATTTCTAAGCTGGGCACGCTGCTGTTAAGTCTGAGATGCACTGAGAAAGAGGCCGAGATACAACACGCCTTTTTAGGTAGCCTAAGGATGCTGGCTTTTACTGGAATGGATAAGAGAAAAACAAGGGGATTTTAAGTAAAACATTAATATGATTCATCTTATAAACAATCATCTGACTAATGTAGAAAATATAGCTTTGGAGGCTGAGGACGAGACCTGGTGAAGTTAGAATAGTCTACGCAGACTGGAATGACAGCTCGGACTGAAGTGGTGATGGAAGAATAAGTGGTGATAACAATTTCCGGCTCTCATTTGAGGTTAAAGCTGGCGTGGCTTGATGACCCAGCAAATGTATACTGTATGAGAAACAATTACAGATCACTCCAAGATCTTTTTAAACCAGTACTAGCAGCCTTAGAAATGAAGAAATGACAGAGATAAAGAAAACCAAAAAACAGACAGAAAATCAAATAAAAGAGAACATCAAAGGAGCCCAAATGCTTTAGTAAAGACTGTCTAAAACACCAGCATGTGGAAGAGTGGAATTACCACAGAAAAGGCTCAGGAACCAGAAAAGTGCACCTTAAAAAGGAACAAATAATAAAGCACATGGTCAAAAGCATGTGGAACAATATATTTCTAGTAATTAAAAAAAAAAAGGAAATGTGTAAAAATTTAACCATAAAATTTTTAATCAAAAGCCAGATATAATTGTACGCTTCTATAAATCCTAGCATTTGAGAAGCTTAGGCAGGAGTATTACTGCCTGAATTCAAGGCCAGTCTAAACTACATAGCAAGACATATTACATAACATACATATTTTGTTTGTTTCTCAAACAAAATAAAAGAAAATGGCAAGAAAGAAAAAAAATGAAAATTTGATCAACAGCATAAAGTGAAAAGGCCTTAACTAAGCAACAATTTAAAAAGTTAAAAGCATTTAATTCAAGACTACCAGCTAAGTATCACAGCAATGCCAAGACCTTACAACAAAAGCCTGTATTTCACTTACTTACGGGGCTAAAGCAGGAGGATCACAAGTTCAACGTCTGTCTGAGCTATGATGTGAGTTGAAGATCAGCTGGAGCAATTTAGTGTGATCTTACCAAAAATAAACACAGCAAAAAGAGGGCTGAGACTGGGACTATTGTTCAGTGTAGAGTGCTGGCCTGGCATGAACAACGTTCTAAATCCAACCCCTGGTACTGGAATGGGAAAAAAGTTATGGAATGGAATAATATTACCCATCTCATGGCAGGCAAGAAGCACCAGGTATGACTCCTCAATTGAGACAATTGCAGTAGCTAAACATATTCTAATAAACTATAGTAGTCTCTTCCTTTCTTCACAAGGAATATATATTCCAAGTCCACCACAGTTTGTATTCACTTCTTACATATAAATACTGTAGTGGTTTGAATAGGAATGGCCCCCATAGGTGCAAATATTTGAATGCCTGGTCACTGGGGAGTGACAATACTTGACAGGGATTAGGAGGTGTGGCCTTATAGGAGGAAATATGTCATGGGAGTAAGCTTAGAGGTTTCAAAAGCCTAAACCAGGCTTAGAAGCTTCCTTTCTTCCTTGTGCCTGCAGAACCAGATGTAGAACTCAAAAGTACTTCGCTAACACCACGTCTGCCTGCTTACCACCGTGTCTCCGCAATGCTGAAAATGGACTAAACTTCTGAAACTATAAGCAAGCTTACAGTTAAATGTTTTCTTTAATAAGAGCTGCCAGGGTCATGTTATCTCCTCAAAGCAATGAATACTAAGACAAATACTTATGGTAAGTTTCATTTCTAAATGAGCAATGGTAAGAAATTGGCAATATTAATAATAAAATAGAGCAGTGCGTAGGCAGCTCTTGCCTTTAATCCCAGCACATGGGAGACAGAGGCAGGTCAATCTCTATAAGTTCAAGGCCAGTCTGGTCTACAGAGCAAGTTCCAGAACAGCCAAGGCTACACAGAAAACCCTGTCTTGAAAAAATTGAAAAAAAAATCAAAAATAAAATAGAACAATGCTAAGAATCAACATTCATAACATAAAGAATAGCACATAATTTTAAATTGGGGAGTTTTTTTTATTTTTAGAATTCCCTATGTAATATTTCTGAGGCTACAGTCAACCATAAATGGAAATGTAGAAAGCAAAGCTAAATGAAAATTTTTTTGGACATCTAAGGTCTACTGATAGCTTGTAACTTCCAGGGAAAGGTTTCTCTGCTAAACCTATTTAACCTTTATATCAAAAGAGGTAGGACAGAGTTGCATGCATCTTCTTGCAAGAGCTTTCAAACAGCTCACAGCCAACATGGGCTCCATATATTAGAGATTTATGCAGTGATAAATGCTTTAATCATGCAAGAAAAAAAAACAAATACATAGTGAACGCTGTTGTACCTTCTACACTGCTGCAAACTTGAATGCCTTCAGTGGACTTAAAAGGTAATCACCATTTCTACCCCCCAGCCTTCAACATTCTCCTTTTCTGTTTTGGAGATCAGATATTAACGATAACTCACATATGATCATAAAATTAGAAAATAACTGTATGTGTCCAAGGAACAGAAACATAAAATAGCTGAGAAGTTCTTAAAGGTATACCTTAAGCTGATCTTGGGCACAGAAAAGAGTCTACAGTTGAAAAAACAAGCAAACGGCAGAAGAAGAGAAAAATAAACCAAATCAAAGAACAGATGACGTGTGCAAAGGAAGACTGATCTGATATCTGGCTGTCACATTATTATGTCAAATGCTCACTGCATACCAATCAAAAAAATAAAAATTAGACAGAAATCATACTCACACACAACATACTCAGAAAGCATGGCCTATTCAGAGGGAAAAAACAAGTCAAAAGAAATGATCTCTGAAAAAAGATGTTTTGATAGACACACAAGTCAAAAACATGAAAAACTGTCAAAGCCTAGTGAGGAGTGATTCAGGTCTATATTCCCAACACTTCAGAGTTGGAGGATCAGAAATTCAAGACCATCTCTGGTTATGTAGCAAGCTCTAAGACAGAATATAATATATGATATACTATCTCAAATAAACCAAGAAGCAAACAGAATAGAAATCTCAGGGTGGGAATAGCAAGATAGCCCAGAAAATAAGGCACTTGCTGTCAAGACTGATTATATTAGTTTGATATCTGGGTCCTGCGTGGGTGAAGGAAAGAAATTGGTCCTCCAAGTTTTTCTCTCATTTTCAAACACATCCTATGCACATTTCCCAATCCCAACAAAGACCCCCCCCCAAAAAAAAAAAGAGTGCCAAATACCCAAGATACAGCTCACAGAACTCAAAAAGGTCAACAAGCTGAAGGGCCCAAGTGAGGACGCCTGAGTCCCACTTGGGAGGGAGAAGAAACCAACTACAAGGGGGGAGGGAGGGAGTTGGGAGGGAGAAGGAATGGTGGGGGCAGAGAGGGGAACATGATCGGGTATTAGGTGGGGGAAAAGGACTGAAATCCCTGAGGGCCAGCAGAAAGAAGGGAAACATGCAACCTCAGGAGGTAGGAGGTGGGGGGACCCTCCAGAATGTACCAGAGACCTGGGAGGTGAGAGACTCTCAGGACTCAAAGCGAGGGACCTTAGATGAAAGGCCCTACATTGGGAGAGGGAACTTGTAGAGTCCACCTCCAGCAGGAAGACAGGGCATCAAGTAAAGGATGGGGTTGCCATCCCACAGTCAAAACTCTGACCCATAATTGTTCCTGTCTGAAAAAACTGCAGGGATGGAAATGGAGAGAAGCCTGAGGAAAAGAAGGTCCAGTGACAGGTCCAAAGTGGGATCCAGCTCAAGGCGAGGCCCCAAGGCCTGACACTATTAAGGAGGCTATGGAGCACTCACAAAAGGGACCTATCATGACTGCACTCCGAAAGACCCAACAAGCAGTTGAAAGAGTCAGATGCAGATATTTGCACCCAACCAATGGACAGAAGCTGCTGAGCCCTGTGGTTTAATTAGGAGAAGGCTGGAAGAGTCTGGGGAGGAGGGCGGCCCTGTGGGAGAACCAGTAGTCTCAACCTGAACCCCAGAACACCGACCAGGCAGCATACGCTAGCTTCTTACCCCACCCCCAAACCCCGTAGCACATATGCAGCAGAGAACTGCAGGATCTGGGTTTATTCAGAGAGGATGTACCTAACCCTCACGAGACTGGAGGCCCCAGGGAATTTAGAGGTCTGGTGTGGTGTGGGTGGAGTATGGGGACATCCTTGTGGAAATGGGGCAGGGAGGAGGTATGGGATGTGGAACAGTCAGAGGGTAAACTGGGGGGAGAATAAAATCTGGAGTTTAAAATAAATAATTAATTAATTAATTTTAAAATATCTGTGAACAGAAGAGACAACTCAATGCTTTACACACTTAGTGCATAAGCCTGAGGATCTGAGAAAGAATCCCACAACTAATGTAAAAGCTAGATGCCATAACATATCTACAAACCCAGTGCTCCTGTGCTAAGACACAAGGCAAAGACAGGACAATCTCTAGAAACCTGTGAGCCAGATAGCCTGATGTACACAGTAATGAGCAAAGAAGAACTCCAGTCACCTCAAAGAAGGTAAAACACAGGACTGACATCCAAAGCTGTCTTCTGAGCATCACACATGTGCCATGATACAGTCACCCTTACAAGCCACACAAACATGCCCACAACAGATTCTCACAAATATACAAAAACATAAATCTGAGTGTGGTGGCACACACCTATAATCCTAGCACTTGGCCTGAGGCAGAAAAAAATCACAGGCTGCCAGACTATATAGCAATAATCTAAAAATATAAGATATTTATTTCATATTGCCTTGTAAACATATACCAAACTTACTGTTGATTTTTTTCATTTAGAGTGTTCATGCCTTGAAGATCAGAAAGAGGTGTTCTTGGGTTTTTTCGAGTTATACCTAACAAAAGAAAAAAAAAAGTAGAAAATGTAAACAAATTAGTGCATTTCCAAAATACTAAAGAAAAAAATTTCTAAAGAATAAACTAAAGTTTTAAACATTTGATGTCAGATACTAAGAAAAGTTCTGAAACTATCACCAGAACTTGACTAAATAAAGCCAAATAGGAAATTCAACAGAAAATTCTTATTTATTTCATCTAAGCATTAACATCAGGAAATATGAAAGCAAGCAGGCTGAAAACTAAATATATATAAAATGCACCCATTTGGATACTCACACATGACTCACATGACCCCTTCCCCTTCGTACCACTTTTTGGCAACAAATACACTGCTAATATGTAGCATACACTTTAGAGATCTATTGATTTTACAAATAAAGACTGAGAACCAAAGGATGTTTTTTCCTTATGGATATTTAAAATATTTAAAACAGAATATTTAAAAACAATTTTCTTGCAGGCTCAGTAAATACAAGGTCATCAATTTCTTAATGTATATATACATATAAACGTTTAAGATCCACTGGAAAGGAAGAAATTGTGCATCTTTACAGAAGACCTTTATGAAAAATGGCACAATCATACAGAGAAAATCCTAAAGAAAATCTACAAAAATCTTTTAAAGCTAATACATTCAGCAAAAATACAAGAAATTAAATTGATATGTAGACATCAACACTATTTCTATACAAACGTAGTACATGATCAAAGAATAATAATTCCATTCATAAGATCAAAATAATATAAATATAACAGAATAAGTAAAGATGTCTACATTGAAAATTATAAAACATCACTAAAAGAAATCAAGGATCAAATCAATGAAATGATACCCATGTTCTTGACTAGAATATTTATTTTCAAGAAACTAATGCTCCTTAAATTTACCTACAGGTATAAATCCTTGTATTACATTTTGCTATCAGAATTATAAACCATTAAAGATGCTCTTTCCCAGGCTGTGGTATTGTGTTTGTTAACTTTTTTTTTCTATATATATTTTTTTCATTATTAATTATTTTATTTATTTATATTCCAGATGTTGTCCTCCCTCCTGGTCCCCTTCCCTGGAATTCCTCATTTCATTCCCCCTCCCCTTTGCCTCTGAGAGGGTACCCTCCGCTCCCCACCCCCTCCCCGGGCGTCCTCTTCCCTAGGGCAGTAAGTCTTCATAGGATTAGGCACATCTGAGACCAAATAAGGCAGTCCTCTGCTACATATGCGCCAGGGGTCTCAAACCAGCCTGGACCAGCTCATGTATGCTCTTTGGTTGTCGGCTCAGTCTCTGGGAGCTCCAGGAGTCCGGGTTAGTTGATACTACTGGTCTTCCTAAGGGGTTGCCATTCCCTTCACTTCAGCCCCTTCAATCCTTCCCCTAATACTTCCATAGGGGTTATCATCCTGAGTGAGGTAACCCAGACCCAAAAGGGCCTGGTATATACTCACTGATAAGGGATATTAGCCAAAAGTATAGAATACCCATACAAACTCGTCACAAACTGTAAGAAGTTTAACAAGAAGGAAGGCCCAAGTGAGGATGCTTCAATCACACTTAGAAAGGGGAACAAAATAATTACAGGAGGCAGAGGAAGGGAGGGACCTGGGTGAAAGGGGGGGGGGGGGATAGGATCTGGTATGGGGGAGAAACAGGAGAGAAGCCTAGAGGGCCAGGAGAATGAATGGAAATAGGCATCCTCTGGGCTGGGGGGGGGGGAGGGGCCCTCTAGAAAGTTCCAGAGACCTGGGATGTGAGAAGCTCCCAGGACACAATGGGGATGATCTTAACTGAATCGCCCAGCAGTGGGAAGAGGGAACCTGAAGAGACCACCTCTGGTATATAGACAAGGCACCCAGTGGAGGGATGGGGTCACCAACCCACCTTCAAAATTTCTAACCCAGAATTGTTCCTGTCTAAAAGAAATGCAGGGACAAAAATGAGACTGAAGGAAAGACTGTCCAGTGACCAGCCCAACTTGGGGTCCATCCCATGGGCAGGCATCAAAGCCTAACACTCTTACTGATTGATGCTATGTTGTGCTTGCAGACAGGAGCCTGGCATGGCTGTCCTGAGAGGCTCTACCAGCAGGTAACTGAGACAGATGCAGAGACCTACCGCCAACCGCTGTTCTCTTATTATTTGAAAAGCATTAAGTTTTCAATTTAGCAGATATCACTTTCCTCCACTTTTAGTTGATGATTATATATCCTAAAAAACATCTTTACCTGTTTGTTTTTCTTAAATTTTCTTACGAATTTAATGGCTTTGATCCTTAAATCTACATGACTCATTACAGGTAACTTTTCATGGCAAGAGAGAGTTCTCTTTTAACAAATAAATACCAAGGTGCTCAATGCCATTAGTTTGTTGAGCTAATCCTTTATTCCACTAAACTATCTTAGCACCATATTACGATCACAAAAATCCAGTTCTGTACTTCTTATTTGGTTCACAGGTTTCCTTCCCTCCTCTGTTCCCTTCCTTCCATTTCCCTCCCTTTTTGCAATACCATGTACTAAATCCAGGGCTCTGGATATGCTATATAAGAGCCCTACCACCACTGGGCCACTCTTCACAGGAAGATGAGATTTTAAGTCTGCTACCAGGCTCATCTATACCAGTTTCCAAAAGACTGAGAATTAGGAGTTACTTATTAGGTCATTCTAAATCAGGGTCTCTAATTAGGTTGTACTCAAGCTGCCAAGCAAGACTGCAGTCCTCCTGGGACTAGAATGAAGTAAGATTCACTCTCAGGTCATCCAGACAAGTTGCTAAGGAAACCCAGTTCCTTATTACGTATTGGCTGAAGGCTCTGTTGGAACACTGAATGGAGCTGCTCACATCATAGACAGTGGCTTCTCTGACAGAGATGTAAAAGCTCCCACGTTAAGGCACACTGAAGATGGGACTAATAACATAATAATAACAGAGTGGCACGCCTGCCAAGCTCTTTTGTCGCACCGACCCACTCTTGTACAATATGGGAGAGGACTGGCTGCCTCAAAGGAATTTATAAATTTCATTTTCCAAGAATTTAGAGTTAAAAATAAATTTTGTGTACATACTAGGTACCTACAAAACTGAGTTCACATTTTAGTTCTAAAACATTTTTTTTTAGATTTTTAATAGATTAATTCCTCACTTTCAATTCTTTTTCTATCTCTTTGTTGTTGTATCAAAGTGGGTATATGAAATATCTTTACCTTGATTCTAAGTATTTGGAGAAAGTCTGCTCTAAGATTTTTCATGCAAACCTTTAGAAACTGTGGGCACTTAGTTGCCAAGTTTTAAAAGAAACAGGTGCAGAATTATGGCAATCTTTTTCTTTATCTACTAAGATGATCACATATTTTTTCTTTTATACAATGTTAACAAAATGAGTTAATTTGATAACATGTTTTGGATCGCCATTGTCCCCCCTAAGACCAGTGCATTAGAAGTTTGGCTCTGTTTGTCATAGTGGTAGAATTTTTTAAAATAGTTGAGCTGGTCGTATGTATCTGGATCATTAATAGTGCATACACAAAGGTGGTGCTGGGACTCCAGCCTCTTTTTGTTTCTTAGCCTTGAAGTGCGTGTTGTTAAGCTACATATTCATCTTATAGTATGGTGCCTTATTTAAAGCAACAGTATAAACAAACACATTACAGACTGTTACTTGCTTTCTATATCAATGATTTTTAGCTCTCAACATCATGTGCTTCCTTTTCCTTTTTAAAGGTCTAATATGTTGTTTTTCCTAGATTCTTAATGTGAAAACTTCAATCATTATTTCACTGCATTTTTTGAGGATCCCCCCCACCGCCAACCCCCCAAGATTGCATATTTCCATTCATTCTGCTGGCCCTCAGGGCTTCTCTCCTGTCCCGTTCAACTGCCGTACCTGATCATGTGCCCCTTTTCCCTTTTCCCCTCCCTCTCTCATCTCCCACCCAGATCCCTCCCTCCCTCTGCCTCCAGTGATTCCTCTCTTCTCCCTTCCAAGTGGGATTGAAGCATCCTCACTTGGGCCCTTTTGCTTTTTAACCTTATTGAGTTCTGTGGATTATATCCTAGATATTCAGTACTTTTTTGGCTAATATCCACTTATTAGTGAGTATATACCATGCATGTCATTTAGGGTCTGAGTTACCTCACTCGGGATGATATTTTCTAGTTCCATCCATTTGCCTGCAAAACTCATGATGTCCTCATTCTTAATAGCTGAATAGTATTCCATTGTATAAATGAACCACATTTTTCTGTATCCATGCTTCTGATGTGGGACATCTCGGTTTTTTCCAGTTTCTGGCTATCACAGATAAGGCTGCTATAAACATAGTGGAGCACATGCCCCTGTGGTATGGTGGGGCATCTTTTGGGTATATGCCAAAGAGTGGTATATCTGGGTCTTCAGGTGGATCTATTTCCAATTTTCTGAGGAACCTCCAGAATGATTTCCAGAGTGGTTGTACCACATTTTTTTTAATGTAAGAATTTAAGGGCTAGAGAGATGGCTTGGTGGTTAAGAGCATTTACTGCTCTTCAGGAGGACCTGAGTTCAGTTCCCAACACCCATATCAGACAGTTCACAAATGCCTATAACTCCAGATCCAAGGAGTCTGACACCATCTTCTGACTTCCAAAAGCACCTGTGTCTGTGTGTGTGTATGTAATGTGATATATATGTGAGATATATATATATCATCTAAATAAAAAGAAACTGAGAAAATAATTTAAAGCTATATTTTTACTTTTTAAACACTTTAGATGCATTCTATACATGTGGTGAGTCATGATTGTGTAACAGTAGTAACAAAATACTTTAAAGCTGCACCTGAATGTACCTGCAGTGGAAAACGGAGTACATATATAAAATAAATGAAGGCACCAATATGCAGGGAATTGCCAGTGTATAACTTTTTCATGCAGCCTATGCTGCAACCAGACCCATAAACTACAATATGGTCCAGTCTGCAGTTACCAGGCTCAATCACGAAGAAACAAATAAAGCAACTGAACTACATACAACTACTTTAGATTTAAGTTCATTTTGCTGTTCTCAAAAGACTTGTAGACTGTTTTGAAAGATTGAGAATATCAAAATGAACAATCAGAATAAGAATTGTGTTATCTTTCAAAATAATTTCAATAAGAATAAAAAGTCATCTTTTTTAAATGACTTACCTTTGTTCTTCCTACAAGGAATATGTGTGTGTGTGTGTGTGTGTGTGTGTGTGTGTGTGTGTGTGTGTATGTATACACACATTATACATTTTCTTATACTAATAGAGTGAAAAAGAACTCACTGCATTTATTTTTTAAGCACTTCCACTTAAACTGTTCTTTTATTAAGTAAAATATTATGGAGTTTCAACTAGAAAACTCTAATAAAAGTAGTAACCTAAATGTATGGCAATTTATTAAATGCACAACACATCTTGAGTAAATTTGGCCCACTATAAGAAAATGACTTAATTTTCTGAAAAACTCATTTTTTATCACAATAGGAGTACACTCAATTATTGTAGTCACACAGCAGACCAAAGAACTTATTTCATGAAGACTAACAAAAAGCCAAGGAAGAAATGGAGACCAAGTGCATCTTTTGTATCAATTTTAAACAATAAACAGATATGTATTCTGAATATTATTCTTTATGCTGAAATTCTGATGTGGTGAGTTCTCTTATACCAGACACAGAAAGTCTGAGTCAAGAGTTAAAGTCAACTTAAATGAATCCTCTAGAGATTCACAATTATACCAGTGCTGATGTAGGAATCAAACATAACCAAGTACAAAATTTAGCCAGATATGAGGAAGCTTTGGGGAGTGTTGAATATCATAATCACTGTCTTAATTTCATGAGTTTCTATATATATGACTTACCAAATTGTTCTCTTATTTTACTTTAATTACATTTCACTAAAACTTTCAAAAAGCAAGAGAAAAATTACTGCTTATTTTTATGCAATTAATCAGATACTTCCAAGATGAAATTGGAAACAAATTCAGTGATGGTGGCCTGGATAATTAACAATGTGGTGCATAGCAAACTGGACAGCCCAGATCACCCACATGAAAGAACAGGTATATCAGCAATTTCAAGAGAAAGCAGTAGCATCTGCAAGGCATGTCCCTATGCAGTCTCCATGCTACCCTCATGAACACTCTTGATTTCCATTTCCAAATGGATGTGACAACACAGGGTTAAGAGGACTTGAAGCCTTACTGTACTTCTCTTCCTTGCACCTCTGCAGAATCTCTAAGCTTCTCTGGTGGACTGGGTGTTGGAGAAAGCTAAAACTATCCATACTTTTCAAAATCGCACATGGTGTTGTATCATCATGTCCTTAAGAAACAAAACAAAATAAAAAATGGAAAAAAGAAAAAGACATTATGTTAAGTCCAAACCAATTAAGAAAATCAAACACAATGATGCCAACTATCTTGATATATTTTAAAATATTAAACAATGTGAATGATTCTCCCCAAGTAACAAATAATGGGGAAAAAGACAAATATTCTTTTCAAATATGCCAAACATCTATTTTATTTATCAAAGTATTTTGATTTAATGCCATATTAAAATTTCTAGATTAAAGCATAAGGAACATTTCAAACAAGTAGTATCATCTGGTTGTTCTTGGAAAATTATTCCTTTCTGAAATATTTTTAGCATATAGTTGACAACATAGATAGAATCTGAGAGAAATTATACCCAAACAATTACGAAGAAACAATTACGAAAAACAATTTACAAATCTGCCAATCAGGCACACTTGTCTTGTCAATGTCTGCCGAGTGTGTGCTAAGAGTAAGTAGTAGCACACCACAGAGGGGAAGCCAAGCAACACTCTGCATTTATAAATCTGAAAAATAGCTGGAGAACCCATACCTCACCACTGGAAAAGGAGATAAAGTGAATTATGAGCAGGAAAGAGAAGAGACAACAGTAGAGACCAAAGCACTCAGATAAACGCTACCCAGTGAGTCATGTGAGCAGTTAAGGCATGGGGAGGGGCAAGCCCTAAATATCAGCAAGAAACCGCTTTAAGGGAGAAGACAGAGTTTCCATATTTCTGAAGAGATGAACTCTTGCCTGTCATTCTCTCAGAGATTACCTTAAGAGTAAATGAGGAATAGCTACATTTAACAATTTTGCTTCTAAAAATGACAACTGTATAATCTAGGAACAAATTAAGTGACACATAATGAACTGAAGCTCCATTAGTACACATTATTGTACAATTAGGAATGGGTCTCAGTGCCATAAGTTGCAAATAGTTCTCAAGATAGTCATTTTAAAGCTCAAAGAAAGACTAATTCAAAAACTCTTGCAGAGTATTTTTTCATCTCATTGAAATTTCCTAACATAGATTTCTAAATTTAGAAATTATCTACACTTATCAGAGAAAACACCATCTTATTAATCATCAGATAGTAGTACATAAAAGTAGCAATCTTTTTAAAAAGAGGAAATCTACTTCAAGAATTTTATCAAACTGATAAAAACTAAAATGTTTTGTTAAAAAAGACATTTAGCAGAGAAAATATAATCTTATAATTAATCAGATAATACATAAAAATCACAGATTTAAAAAAATCCATTTCAAATATTCTAACTAGCTGATGATAAAAAAGTAACTGTTTTTTAAATGGATCATTTAGCCAAGATGAGAATCAATAATTAGAAATATTTAAATTTTTATAAAAAGACAGCTTAACATCACTTTGTTGTTACAAGATACTTTAATAGAAAATACTCAATTTTCATTATTACCAGTATTTACCCCCCATGGCCAGGTATCAGACTAGCCTGCACATCCATAGTCAGGTAAATTGGACAAGTTTGGGGAGTAGAGAAAAAGGATACTGTGTGAACTATACTTATAATCCACTAATCAACTGGTAATATTGTTTCGTTTTGCTACATTTTTCTGGGTTCGCATGTATTTTACTCTGTACTCATTTACGGCCAATCTAATCTATGATACCCCGCTTACATTGTGTTTATCCTTTTATCCATGTCTCCTTAGAAACAGTAGAACACTGGGTTAATTGCTTGACATTCTGATTTATAATGCAGGTATTTTGAAAGCTATAAACCTTTCTATGAGCACTTTTTGAGCTATCTTCTATACACTGTGACATACTATTTCGTTTTCTTCTAGTAGTGCATAAAACACCTATATCATGACTTATGTAACCAATAATCATTTTCAGGCAAAACTTCTATGGTCATGCCCAAAAACAGCATGAAAGGACATAAACTAACCAGGCAGGGATTAGTACAGACTGTGTTTGTTCGGTCTTATCTCCAGCTCAAAGTATCGTCCACCTTTTCTTGTGATTTCTTTCTTGAACTCTTTGTTATGTGGAAGGATGTTATTTGCTTTCTACATATTAAGACACTTCTAGTTTTCTTTCATCACTACCCTCTTTTATATTAAATACTTTTTTAAAAATTAGTTACCAGTTAATATGAAAATTATAATTAACAGTAATTTATATCTAGTCTAAGTTAAAAAAAATTCATTTGCTCAAAAAGTGGCCCTTACCACTTTCTTACACTGTTACTATTTTAAAAGGTATATCTTTTCAACAATATGAACATCTGCATAGAATTAGAGTTATGACTTTAAGCAGCTGTCTCACAAATTAGAGCGCTAGAAAATGTAAAAATTATCTTTATTCCACCTTTTTGTAGTTAACTATAATGGTGCTTTTTATTTCTTCCCTATGTTTCTATTATCCCTTTTAAAAACTGTATTTATGTGTATGTATCTATTTCTGTGTGTATGTGCACACTTGAGTGCAATTCTATCCAGAAGAGGACATTTGATTCCCCCCCTAGAGCTGGAGTTGCCAGTGGTTGTGAGCCTCCTAACATGGATGCTGGGAACTGAACTCAGGGCCTCTGGAAAAGCAGCAGGTGCACTTAACTGCTGAGTCACCCCTCCAGGCCATTACTATCATCTTAGCCATTTCAACAAGAACTCCCTCTCATATTTCCTATGGGGGTGTGGTAGTTTGAATAGGAATAGTCCCCATAGGTTCATATGTTTGAATGCTTGGTCATTAGGGAATAGGGCTACTTGATAGGGTTTAGGAGATGTGGCCTTGTGGCTTTGTTAGAGGAAGTAAGTCACTGATGGGAGGGGGCCTTTGTGGTTTCAAATGCTCAAGGTAGGCCCAGTGTTCCTCTGTTTCTGCCCATCTGGATGTAGAACTCTTAGCTACCTTCCCAGCACTATGTCTGCCTGCTTCCTGCCACAATTCGAGCCATGACAACAATGAACTAAACCTCTGAAGACAACCCCATTTAAAGGGGTTCCTTTATAAGAGTTGTTGTGGTCATAATGTCTCTTCACAGCACTAGAACACTGACTAAGTCACTTAGGATTCCCTAGGACTATTTTTTGCTTTTGTGGCTGGGTTGTTTTGTTTTGTCTTTGAGACAGAGTCTCTCTAAATAGTCCTGGTTGTCCTGGAACTCACTATGTAGACTAAACTGGCCTGGAAGTTGACGAGTCTGACTGACTCTACCTCCCAGGTGAAAAATCAGAACTGAAGTTTAAATGCTGACTTTGAAGTTTTGTTTACACCTACAGCATACAAGTTAGTTTGGAACCACAGAAGAACAAGGAAGCACTCGTATAATCCTACTGAAAGTCATGCCTCAACTACATCTAAGTAGAAGATTCCAACTATACACATTCCAAATGGCCACATGTGCCTATGAACTTGACCTCATGCACAATATAAAATGGAGTGTCTTATGGCTTAAAGAAAGAGGAAATACCCAGAAAAAAACATCATTTATAAAATTCAAAATAAAAACTCAGGCTGGAGAGATGGCTCAGTGGTTAAGAGCACTGACTGCTCTTCCGAAGGTCCTGAGTTCAAATCCCAGCAACCACATGGTGGCTCACAACCATCCGTAATGAGATCTGATGCCCTCTTCTGGGGTGTCTGAAGACAGCTACAGTGTACTTACATATGATAAATAAATAAATCTTTAAAAAAAAAAAAAAACTCAATAAACTGAGTTATCAGGCTAATAAAAACAAACAAAAAAACCTTAGTGAACAGATCATCATTCTTTAATAGGAAAGATAAAGTGCTCTTACTTACAAAATTGATCAATAGATAAGGTGACTGGGGCAGGAGACTCTACCATATTACACTGCCTGACCCCAACATTTTTGTTTCCTGATTCACTTTTTCATATTAAATTATGATTGAATTTGTAGAAAAAACCATACAGACGGACAAAATAAAGAGAACATTAAAATCAAATTCTGAATCATTATATGCTTATCAGCTTGCATTTTTGTTCATAACTACTACATGCCTTTTATTCACTGTGATGATTTTAATGAGAGTAGCCCCTGTGTGCTCATATATTTGAATACTTGGTCTACAGTTGGTAAGACTGTTTGAGAAGAATTAGTAGGTGTGACCTTCTTGGAAGAGGTGTCTCTGGGGCTGTGTTTTGAGGTTTGAAAAACTCCTACCAGGCCTAGTGTCACTGTCTGCCTGCACCTTTCATGTCAGATGTGAGCATTCAGATATTGCTCCAAGCACCATGCTTGCCTACACCATAAAGGCCCTGGACTAACCCCCCAAAATGGTAAACAAGCCTCCAATTAAATGTTCCCCTTTATAACCAGCCTTGGTCATGGTGTTTCATCACACAATAGTAACTCTAAGGCACTCATTATTCCTATCAATATCTATTAAGGAAAATATACCAACATATGCCTACATACATACAGAAACATACATTTAATCACTTAAAGGGATGTGTGATTTATCGGCTATGAAACATGATTACAGAGTATGGCAAGTAAATAGGACAAAATAAAAAGTATTATGATGGAAGAATACTAGCAAGAATGGCTTACCACTTTTTCTCTGAATATGTCTTTTCCCAGCTTCCCTGAAAGCAACCACAGCTCTGAAAAATGCTCGGAGAACTGCCCATCGGAAAACAGCTACAGGATCAATGCCAGTCATCCCAGAAACAAAAGCATTCCTGCTACTTCTCAGAAGAGCCACAATGTCTGGACGCATATGATCTGTATTTTTTTCCCGAAAATCCTATGAAAAAAAGTGCCAATGTTATTTCTAAAAAAGACTATTAAAACCAAGAAGATAGTAGCTTTGAATGGTAGGGGTGAAAAGAGATTATAGAATTGAATTCTATTCTGAGTAGCTACCTGGGCCAGCTACCTTCTAAAAAGTGCTCACTAATTCTGGAACTACTGAATTATGTAAGAAATAGTGCATACTCTAATTTTATTATGGATTATTAGACAATTAATTTGAAGGGGTATTTGATAAAATGGTAAGATAGCTAGACAAGTTTTAAAATCTAGCCTTGAAAACACCAGGCAAAAAAGAGTACCTCACTTGTTCTCAATAGTGATCAGTGGACAGTTTATAAGAAAAGCAGTGAAGCCAGGGGCAGAACATATTGGCAAAAGCTGCACGTGGTAGGAAAATAGGCAAATAACATACTTAAGGTCTATAAGGTACAGCTTGGTTTTATTTTGTTTCATTCAATGATAAAAGAATTGGAAATGTAAAAGAACTCAATACTAGCCAGTTGGTATATTATAAATATCTGACCCTGCACAAAGAAAGAGTGGTACAGAAGAATGAAGTTTTAGTTTCATACCTATAATTTATAGTTTTCTATTATCCGTTACTTTCTAATAAACTTTGTTTATATTGTTATTAAAATGGAACTGACATTTAACTTTGTTGATTTTGTTTCAACTTTGTCAGGATTTCTTTGGTTTTGAGATTTAGTCCTGGCTAGTCCTAGAACTCATTATGTAGATTAGGTTGTCCTTAAATATACACAGATCCCACTACCTCTGCCTTGGGAAGTACTGGGATTAAAGGAATGTGCCACCACTCCCAGAAGCCTTTTGTTCTTTTTATTGTGTTGACTTCTGATTTTTATCCTGTCCCTCTCACTCAATTGGGTTCAATGTGCACTTTTACAAGTTTCTTGAGATGGAATCTGATATACTTTTCATCCTAATCTCTTGTCAGGCATTTGTCTTTAAGGATTTAACCGGATTCTACAAACTTTAAAATACTGCATCCTAACTATTCCGTAGAAAATATGTCTTAATAGAATGACAAGTAGGTTTTTTTCTTTGATACTTTATTACATTTCCAATGCTTCCCCCTTTCTCAGTCTCCTCTTTGGAAACCACCTATCCCTTCCCCCTCCCCCACCTCTATGAGGGAATTCCACCT
>CM052706.1:58503675-58540761 GCA_028551405.1 Uromys caudimaculatus
GTTGGCCATTAGGGAGAGGAGAGGCCCTTGGGCCTGAGGGTGTTAGTGGCCCCAGTAAAGGGGAATGTCAAGGTGGGAATATGGGAATGGGTGGGCGGGTGGGTGGGAGATGAAATTCCCTCATAGAGGCGGGTTAGGGGGAGGGGATAAGGGGTTTCCAAAGAGGAGACCTAGAATAGGGGAAACATTGGAAATGTAAATAAAGTATCAAAAATAAATAAAAATAAAAGAAAGAAAGAAAGAAAAGGCAAAAAAAAAAAAAAAAAAAAAAAAAAAAGAGAGAGACAGCAGGAGGCAGATCCAAAATCTCTTTCTACTGAAAAGTTCCTGCTATGCCTTTACCCATACCAGACAGTCACGGATATGATACTGAATGGGTGTTTCCTTTAACCTCACTGAGTGGGGTTGGAGTTTGTAACATATGTGGAACTAGCGTCTCATGGGTCCTGTTGACATCAAGATGGTCACATAGAGAACTGTGCCTGTCACATCTGTAGAGATAGAATGAGTGCCCTGGTATCCACACAACTCTAGGTGAAAACAGTAAGGTGAAAGCGTGCTGGAGAAATGGTGCCCAGTAGCCTAGTAACAGGAGGGTTGGTAGCAATACTTTTCTCAACATTCTGCAAGTCAACTGAGCATCTAAAAATGGTTCAAAAATAATAATAACCTAGACTTCCTATCACCTCATATCATGGTATGGAGGACCATGAACAAAACTAAGAAGGGGTAGAACATCCATTAAGCAAACTTAGTTTCCCAGTTTTGCCTTTGCTAAGCATCTGTGAGAAGAGGTTCTGAGGCACATCACCAAAGTACATACTAAGCTCATAGCAGGTACCCAAAATGTCCTCAGTAAACTCTGTGGTCACGGTCCATCTACTGTCTTTACATGTCTGCTAACGGTGGCTTTCTAGAATTGAATTGAAGGGACCTTCACCAAAGAGACATCTTGTATTTCTCTTAATTTTTTTACTTTATATAGACAATTGTTATGTCTGAATATTACATTTGTCTGTGCACCATATATATGCCTAGTACCTGTGTAGGTCAGAAGAAAACAGAAAGCGGATGTTGAGGAGAGCTCCCCAGAATCTAAAGTACAAACAGCTCTGAGCTGTCTTCTGAGTGCTGGGAATTGCACCTAGGTCCTCTGGGAGAACAGCCAGTGTTCTTTTCACTGTACCATCTCTCTGACCACAACAGTGTGTAGTCTTAATTTCCCCTAGATAAAGAAAAATTTAAGGACTTTTTAAGAGAAAGTTTAGAATAAATACATTTCTCTAATACAAAATTTTTCTTGATGGGGTTGGAATAATAGCTTAGTGGTTAAGTGTACTTGCTGCTCTTACAGAGAGAACTGAGGTTTGATTCCCAGCACCCAAGCTGGGCAAGTTCCAGGATATGACTCCCTCTTCTGGCCTCCTCAAACACCAGCATACATGTGGTACACATAAAAACAAACAAGCATGTATACATATGCATATAATACAAATAAATTTAAAACTTTAAACTTACTAAAATAAAATTTTTCTTAAAACTATACTTATTTTATTTTTTATTTGTTTGTTTATTGTTTTTGCAAGACAGGGTTTCTCTACATAGCCCTGGCTGTCCTGCTATCCTGCAACTTGATCTGAACAACAGGCTGGCTTTTAGTGGTTAAATATAATTCCTGCTCCTCCTCAGAGATCCCCCTGCCTCTGCCTCCCGAGTGCTGGGATAAAAAGCATGTGCCACCACTGCCCGGCAAACCACACATGAAGATCATGTCTGTTAAGGTCATTATCTTGACAGTGCCCTCCACCCCACCTTGTTACTGTGTACTGTGACACTTAGCTCTAACTTACTTCCACGTTTTTCTTCCTTCCTTCTCTTTTCTGTTTTGATTTTTTTTTTAACTAAATAGAGATAATTGTGGCAGCAAAATGGTCTTTTCCTCCAAAAAGACTGAATTAGCAGATGGCTAAGAATACTGAAGGACTACTGTTCTGACCCACTCTGAGGTGGAAACATCTTAAACAGCCTCAGTTTCTAGGATGTGATAGCTCTTTCTCACTTATTTTATTCCTAGTAGGTTCCATACCCTCTGAGTGTACTAAGCCTGAAGTTAACCATAACCATGGGTTTCTACTTTGCAGAAAATTCTGCTTTGCTCTTTGAACCCTTATCACTGGCTGAGTAACATTTTACCAAAATAGGGAAATGTTTTTAGAAAGAAAGCAACCTTCAAACACTGGGCTCCCCCTGCACAGGTTTGTTCCTTACACACCTAGGTTTTCACTTATCTGAAGGTAAACCAATGCCTTAAAGTTCACTCATTTTAGTTTTTTGTTTGGGTTTATATTAGGATGCAGAGTAGAGTGGGGTGAAGAAGACTACCCTCAAAGTCTGACACCACCAATATGCCATAAAAACAAAAATTTGCTAGGTACAAACTCCTCAGTAAGATTCCTAGGCTCCAAACTTTCTGTTCTGAGTGCTTACCTCAATACCTGACATATGTAATTGTCATTCAATTTAGTAATAAGTCAATGATGGTAAGGATAATTCAGAACATGTAAAGGAAAGAAATGGGCAACATTAAAAATGCTAACATGAGTATTTTCAAATATCAGGTACTTTTCAGTTTGTCTTTTATTCCACATGATTCTGAATCAATCACCAAGACTACTTCAACTGGTCTATGTTCAACCCAGAGAAACAATCTCCACATTATCCTCTGACTTTCATGCACTCATCCCAGCATGCACACACTTACAAACAAACAAACAAACAAACACAAACACACACAAGAATTAATAAATATTATTTCTAAAACTTCAATTATATTGAATACTTTAAGCATTCATCAAAGTAGCTAGCTTTAAAACCTCTTACACAACTACCCTTTAGAAAAAAAACAAAACAAACAACAACAAAACCAGCCAGGAAGATGGTTCAGTAAAAGGTACTTGCCACACTCTTAATGATCTAAGATCAATCCCTACAACTCACA
Source organism: Uromys caudimaculatus (assembly GCA_028551405.1). Taxonomy (NCBI): domain Eukaryota; kingdom Metazoa; phylum Chordata; class Mammalia; order Rodentia; family Muridae; genus Uromys; species Uromys caudimaculatus. Next base: position 58,506,674 of record CM052706.1, read on the forward strand.
TAAAGGTAGAGGAGGAGAACTGAATCCATGAATCCACAAGGTTTTCCTCTGACCTCCGCCTGTGTGCCACAGCACATGCCTGTACATACATACACACCCAGAAACACACATACACACAAACAATAAATTTCAATTTTTAAGTTAGCATACAGAGAATAAACTTTATTATAGCATTTATTTACATATCATTATACTTTGTAAAAGCTAGTTGGTAGAAATTTCCTTTAAATTATTCAGTAGAACTACTAATTATTTTGGGTTTTGCATTCATTTTCCATTAGTTAGCATTTCTTTTAAGTTGACTGTGATAAATCTTATTATAGTTGCCTGTATCATTACTATATAAACTGAAATTATGGGTTATAAACTGGGTCTAATAAAACTGATTTCAAACTAAATCTGGAGAAAAACCTCACATCTTTTGGGTCCTCATCCCCCTAATAATTGTAATAATAACTAATTACTCATCAATCTTGAGATTCTCATAAGAAATGTCTTTGTGGTTTTCTAGGTTTATTTACTTTTACTTTTTAGATTTATTTTAGGTGTATAAATGTTTTGCCAGCATGTATTTATGTGTACCAAATGTATGCCTGGTGCCCAGAAAAGTTAGAAGAGGGTGTTAGATCCCTTGGGACTGAAGTTACAGATGACTGTGAGGCACCATGTGGGTGCCAGGAACTAAACCTAGGTCATCAGCAAGAGAAACAAGTGCTCTAAATTGCTGAACCATATCTCCAGCCCCAGAAAACACCTTTGTATCCACACTCTGCTCCTCAAGATTCTTTGATCTCATATAAGAAGTGAAGACCAAAGCAGTTAAATATTAAAGATAATAAGTGACCACATTCAACAGCAACAAAAATACAACACCCTTAAAAAGGATGCATGATTCATCCAAAGATACATGTAAACAAACACAAATTAACAGATGCATCTGGCAACTATTAAAGAAAATTCTGTATAACATGGCTGAAAAGCTCTGTTCTGATTTGTCATTTCCTTATAGTGATATGGCCACCACACTGTCTGAATCAAAATGCAGGCTAAAAACAGTTATGAAATTGATTCAAAAGTTTAAGCAGGAGGGTAACTATATATTTAGATACTCACTTGCTCCAACTTAAAGATATGCTGATTAAAGTAGTGCTGTAAACGTTCATTAGCAAAATTAATACAGAACTGTTCAAAACTATTGTTTTCATAATCTTCAAACCCAAAAATATCAAGAACACCAATGGACAAAGTCTGTAAAACAAGAGAAATTTAATTTAAAAACAAGTCTGAAATTTACTTACATTACAAGTAATAAAATATTCCTTTCTGTAACAGTTCTGGTTCTGTCCAATATTCAAATAAAATATACAGCAATCTGCTAATCACTGATGTAAATCACCAGATAAAACCACTGTAACAGGAAAATATACTTCATTCTAATTTTGGAAGCATATTTGGGGGCTAGAGAGATGGCTCAGTGATTAAGAGAACATACTGCTTTTGCAAAGGACCCACGTTCTTTTCCCCACACCCACATCAGGTGACTGAATAATCATAGTGACTACAGCTTCAGGGATTTGATACCTGGCCTTGTGGGTATTGAATAAACACACACGCGCACGCGCCCACACACACACACCCGCACACACGCATGCATGAGTAACTAAAAAATAATTCTTAAGTTTAGAAATATTAACTGCAATGATACCCATATAATTTGTTAGAAATATTTTTAAATATATGGGTATTTATTAATCATTGGACTTAAAGCTGAATGGATTTTTAATTTAATCTTGTGACAGATGGTAAAACATGTAAAATGGCAATCAGAGCAAATTTTATTTTCCTGTTACAATGCTTATATGATAATTTATATCAGTATTTAACAGCTTTTCTCAAATTTTAAAATAATTAATTGTCAAGAACTGATTAAAGAAATTAGATTTTTAGGGGTAAAGAGGATGAGGGAGACATCACCTTAACTGATCAACAGCAGTGTATTTGTATATTTTTAACTATCTAAGAACTTATAATTAGGGTCTTAAGGTTAATAGGCAAATTACTTGAAGTAAGATTTGTTTCCATTGTAAATATTTCTTTAATAAGACAAATGTGAACATATGTAATTTCTGCATTACAGTATCAAAATACACAAAGTACAGGATAAGTGAGTTATTATCTTAATTTGAGAAAGCCAAAAAATCCCAAATAAACTCAAACATTCTTAAATCCTATGAGGGAACAGAAACAACAGGCATGAGAAAATCAAACTGTTACATAAGTGAAAGATCAGCAGGATAAAAGTACTTCTGGTTATGACAAGAAAACTATGCAATTCTTCTTAATTTGATATCAATGATGATCAATTTTGCAATCAGTACAAAATTAGTAGGTACACAAGATAGCTGCAGGTAAAGGCACTTGACACCAAACCTGACAACCTGAATTCTAGCTGCAGAAGCTCATGGAAAGAGAGAACTGACTCCCAGTTGTCCTGTGACCTCCAGACAGACATAATCAAACAATCAATCAATTAATCAATCAATCAATCAATGTAAAGAAAAAAAACTACTCTAGAGGCAGAGGCAAGAGGAACGTGAGTCAAAGCCAGCATGAGCATCATAGGGACACTGTGTCAAAAAATATATAATGTTGAAAACTCTCATTAGCTCTAAAAGGGAATTAACCCCTCAACCCCACCCCCACCCCTGCTGGTGCTAACAGACACAGTAAGCAAACTAATACGATGAACATAAAAGACATTTTGAAAATGTATCAAGAGAGTTTTACTTAATTCTGGCTACTGAAAAATCTAGATACATAGAAGGAAATACTGTCCTTCACAAATAAGTTCATGGAATAGTAAGACTGAGATTTAATTTTATAACTATGGAACTACTTGAACTATAAAAAAAATTTAAGAATAGGGGCTTGAGAGATGGCTCAGAGGTTAAGAGCACTGACCGCTCTTTTAGAGACCTTAAGTTCAATTCCCAGCAACCACACGATGGCTCATAACCATCTGTAATGGGATCTGATGCCCTCTTCTGCTGTGTCTGAAGACAGTGACCTTGTATTCATACACATAAAATAAATAAATATTTCCAAAAATGTAAAAAAAAAAATGTTTTCCATGAGTCAGTAGGATTAAAGATGACATTTTAAGTAGATTAAGCAAAATGGGGAATAATGGCGATAAAAAATTAAAATAAACCTGAAATTATTAAAACTATACGTATATAATCCATCACATTAAAATAAAGTCCAGAGGTGGGTGTGGTAGCACATAATTCCATCACTCAAGAGGAAGAAGCAGGAGAATGGCCTAGTCATGCCTAAACCGCAGTATCTTGCCTCAAAATTTCAAACAAACAAAAGGCAGGGCATGAAAACACATGCCTTCACTCCCAGCATGCAGGAGGCAAAAACAGGTACATCTGTTAGTTTGAGGCTGGTCATGCCTACATAGTGAGCTCCAGGATATCCAAGGCTATGTAGAGAGACCCTGTTTCAAAAATTAACAAAAACAAAAACAAAACAAAGCACCCAAACAAACAAAAGTTCCAATTTAAAAATAAATTCTGAAAGTATAATACAAATATTTTATAAACTTGGGCTAGAAGAAGCCTTCTTACATAAGTAAATGTGTAAGTGAAAGATGATAAAAAATGACAGAAAAAGATGAATAAAAACTTATAGCATGAGTAAATATTTAAAAAGTAACTGAGAATACAGTATGCATCAATCTAAATCTCCAAAATGTTCACAATAGCTCTTAAGAAAGAAAAAGTAAAAAGATAAAATAAAATACAATTGAGATATAAATAAATAATACAGAGAAGAAATAAGATTAAGAAAAACATGACAAGTGTTTGACTTTTATTCCCAAAAAGAAGGGCAACAAATGGAACAGAAGGATAGTTTCTCTCATTAGATCATCTAAGGTGAAAATCACACTAAGTATTACAATTACACACACACACACACACACACACACACACACACACACACACACCCACACACACACACCCACCCACCCCAGACAGGGTTTCTCCATGTAGTCCTTATATCCTGGAACTCTGTCAGTTGACCTGTTGGCTGGCCTCAAACCCAGAGATTCACCTGCCTCTGAGTACCAAGTGCTGGGATTAAAGATGAGCCACCATGCCCAGCTAGTATTACACAATTATTAAAAATATATAATGGGCCTTGTTGGCCATCAGGGAGAGGAGAGGCCCTTGGGTCTGAGGGTGTTAGAGGCCCCAATAAAGGGGAATCTCAAGGTGGGAATACGAGAATGGGTGGGCGGGTGGGTGGGAGGTGGAATTCCCTCATAGAGGTGGGGAGGGGGAGGGAATAGGGGGTTTCCAAAGAGGAGACCTAGAAAAGGGGAAACTTTGGAAATGTAAATAAAGTATGAAAAAAAAAATAAATTTAAAAAACAGAAAAAAATATATATATATAATGATATAGTCCAAGAAATCTTATGTTAAAATGCATTTTTACAGAAATCCATTTGAAGAGATTTTTATTTAGAAAGCAAAAACTGAAACAATACAAGATCTGATTCTGTTTCTATTTCTACTTTTAATATACAACTCTGTATATAATGTTCATAGCATGTGAATATTTAGAGAATTGGTGTGGAAAGACACACAAAATGGTTAATCTGAATAGAGAAATAAGTAACTAAGTTGATACAACTCTACATAATTCTATCCCTTAAAAGTTCAAGTACTCACCAGTAATTAAACAGTATTCAGGTAAAATATAGTACAATAGATCTTTACCTTAGTATCTTGTTCCAAATCTTTACTATTCAGAAGTGCATGATTAATACGAAACACTATCCAGTCAAATAGAGCACTATATAAAGACTTAGCCATGGAGTTTCGCACTGTCACAGCCTACAAACACAAAGAAAATTATGAGTGCAAAGTGGAATGGTAATAATTTCACTAAGATATAACAACAGAGGTTCAAGAGATGGCTCAGAGGTTAAGAGCACTGGCTGGCTTTTCCAAAGGTCCTGAGTTCAATTCCCAGCAATCACATGGTAGCTCACAACCATCTGTAATGGGATCTGATGCCCTCTTCTGTCATGTCAAGTACAACAGAGTACTTATATATATAAACAAATCTTAAAATTAAAAAAAAAATCCACATATACAAAATTACCGAATTAGTCGATATTTACAGCCCTGTAACTCCTACTTTATTCTATACTCTCTAGTCATTCCCTATGTAATGCAGTCTGGCTTAGCATTTCCATTTCTACCCTGTCTCCTGTTGTTTAAGTCGTTACTCAGTCTTACTGATCATATCAAATGACATTTGTTTTTCCTTTTATTAGCATATCACCACTCTACACAAAGCATATCATAGCTTCTGAACTCATCTTACCTTCAATGACTTACATGGCCCTCAAATATGCTATTCCCTAGTGACATGCTGTGCATACTTCCCTCACTGTGACAGTTAATATTGACTACTAACTTGACTGGACTTAAGATGACTAAGAGGTTAGAAATTTATACCTCTATGTGTCTACAAAGGCATTTGCAGAAATAATACTATAGGAACTCTAATGGAATCAATAATTAATCCCACTGATGGATTTATGAGAAGTGGAAGAACTATAAAAGGTCCTGAACAGAGCAGGTGGGTCACTGGAGTGTGCCTTGGGGATTATATCTTGCCCTAGTCCTTTCTTGTGGTGTGCACTGCTTCTTAGCTGCCATGAATAGCTTTGTTCCCACCATGGGTTTGGGGGGGTTTTTTTGGTTTTTTGGTTTTTGTTTTTTCAGGAAAAGAAAAAGAAAAAGAAAAAGAAAGAATTTAGTATAAACAAAAGGATGTAAAACAAACTTTAAAAGACTGGCCAGCAATAAAAAAAAAAAAAAAAAGAAGAAGAAGGAAAAGTATGATGAGCATCAAATGACTAAAGAAAACTAATAAAGAAGAAATAATCACTGGGATGAAATATTGCTCTCATTTATAATTCTATCTATCATCTGTTTAGCCTACAATATTAAAATGAAATAGAATAATAAAGAGGGGCTGGGGATTCAGTTCTGTGGTAGAATACTTATCTAATATATACCAGATCCAGAGTTCAATGGGATGGAAAGACAAACAAAATTTAAAATCCTTGAAGAGGGGCTGGAAAGACAGCTCAGCGGTTAACAGCACCAAGTCCTCTTCTAGAGGACCTGGGTTCAGTCCCCAGCACCTGAGGAAGCTCAGACATGTCTCTAACTCTGTCCTCCACAGGCACTGCACACATATGTTACTAAGACACAAATGCAGACAAAACACCCATACACAGAAATTACTAAGTCCTTTTTATCAAAGAACCTTAGGAAAAATGAAAGCTTACTCTTTAAAACCACACCAAGTCTCTGGTACAGGAAGGTACTCTGCACATTATCAAAGGAGAACTGTAAACACCAAGCTAGGCACAAACCTTTTCATCTACATTGCTATCCTGCCTGCAAGATACTGTAGGGCAATGGTGGCACAAAGCTTGTGGGAATAACCAACCAATATTTGATTTGACTTAAGACCTACTCCACAAGATGGAACTCATACCTAACCCTGCATGAGTGACCAAGAACCAGAGGTAGAAAGCATAGGAACCTAGGGTAAAACCAAATATACTTAAAACAAAACACTGTGATAAAATGACTCCTAATGATATCCTGCTACACTCATAGATCAGTGCCTTATTCAGCCATCTCAGTGCTTCCTTCTGCAGCAGATGGAAATGGATACAGGGACCCAAAGCCAGATACAGAGTGAGAGACCTTTGAACACTCAGCCCTAAATGGGATGTCTTCATCAAGACATCCTTGGAAGAGGATGCAGAAATACTGTAAGAGACAATGGGAACGAAAAAAACAAGGTCCTCTAAATCAAGAAACGAGCAAAGCTCACATGACCTCACAGAGACTGAAGCACCATAAACAGGGACTACAACAGGTCCTCTACGGCTTCAGGTTTGTGTTTTTATTGGATTCTTCTTGAGTATGAAACTGAGTGGGTCTCTGATTTTTATGCCTTCTCTTGGGCTCTTTTCCTTCTGCTAGCTTGTCATGTCCAACTTCCATGTGACAATTTTGTTTTGTCTTATTATATTTTAATATATAAGTAAATATAAAACCACACTGAATTTTAAGCTTCTAAATGTACGAAAAATTCATAGTTTTTCCTAGAAAATATTTTTTTTTAGATTTTTTTAAGACTTATTATTTTTTATTTATATGAGTATACTGTCGCTGTCTTCAGACACACCAGAAGAGGGCATCAGATCCCATCATAGATGGTTGTGAGTCACCATGTGGTTGCTTGGAATTGAACTCAGAACCTCTGGAAGAGCAGTCACTGCTCTTAACCACTGAGCCATCTCTCCAGCCTGAAAATATTTCTATTAATACATTTTACCTAATGTCATCTTCACTTAAAAAAATGAGGGGGGAACCCCTACAAACTCTATATTCTAGAATATTCAAAATACTTTTAAGCACAAGAAAATCATACCTCTGCCAGCTTATATGGTAAAATCAGCTTTTCTCCCACCGTCACCGTCTTCCTTGTAACTAATGCTTCAAATAGCATCTCTTCTTTAACCTAGAGAGCAGAATGGTATATCCAATATGTAAGATTTATGAGAGAAAATGAATTATATTAAAAAGTAAAGAAAAAACTTTAATGAAAGTCAGAAATATGCAATGACTATAAATAAATGCAAAGAAAATACATAAGCAATCTTAATAATGACTAAAGTAGATTTTAAGCATACCATTAACCATAATTCCTCCACATAAAATAGAAAAAAAAGTTAATAAATGGTTTATTTTCAATGTATGTTTCCAGTTTCCAAGTGAGTGTTTAACTCTAGAGAGCTTATCTAGCACGTAAAAGGTCATGAGTTCTCACCAGCATCACAGACAGACAACATACACACACACACACACACACACGTACATATATGTATGTACACATATGCTTTTCTAGACTTCATAATCTAAAGATAAGAAGACTAAAGGATAAGAGCACTCAAATTTGAGGAATACTCCTAGTGAATGCTTATATTCCAGAAATATATTTTTATACATGAGCATTAAACTTTGAGATAAAGATGATTCTTTGTTTTTACTCTTACTCCAGAAGTCAATAGTATCCTGTTTATTTATGACAGGGGTTCACCTTGTAGACTAGAATGGTTTCAAACTCATGGTGAACCTTCTGCGTGCTGAGGTTCCAGGCATGTACCATCAATACCTGACTGCATTATTTAAAAAATATATAAAAAGGAGGAAGGGGGAAACTGGATACATAGCTCAGTGGTTAAGAAAACTTGTTCTTGTAGAGGATCAGGTTTCAGCTCTGATTACCCATGTCATGGCTCACAACCATCATTAATTCCAGTTCCAGAAAATTTGACATCTTCTTGTAAACTTCCCGGTCGATGAGGGACAGATGTGGTACACATACGTACATACAAACAAAATTCTTTTTTTTTTTTTTTTTTTTTTTTTTTACCCCCTGGCAAGCAAAATTCTTATATACATAAAATAAAATAATTTTCCGTATAGAATCTTGCTGTGTGCAGGGTGTGTGAGTGATGTGTGTATGTATAGAGGCGCTGTAGAAGGCAAGAAGCAATGTCAGGAATTTGTTTATTTCTGACTATCATATTTTGTTCTGTTTTGCTTTTTTTTTCCTGAAACAGGATATCTCTATGTAGCCCTGGCTGTCCTGGAACTAACTATGTAGACCAGGTTGACCTAAAACTCACAAAAGATCCATCTGCCTCTTCTTCCTGAGTACCTGGATTTAAGACATGGCCACTATGTCTGATTCTACCTTATTTTTTCCGTCAAGGTCTCTTCTGGAACCAGAGCTCACTGACTGGCTGGCTTTACTGACTGGCTAGTAAGCTCAGGGTATTTGCCTTGCCTGCCATCCTCCCTCACATTTACCTGCCCAGTGCTAGGGTTACACTGTATTCATGACAAAACCAGCTTTTGCCTGAGTATGTGCATCCAAAACACAGGCACTCATGTTTGTACCACAGACACTTTACCAGCTGAGTCATTTCCCAAACCCTGAATTTCTCTTTTTAAGTTCCCTCAACACCTATTAACTAGTATCTGACCAAAAAACAAACAAACAAATAAACAACCCCTCAAGAGACCTGAGGCCCCAAGGAGTAGGGAGGCTTAGTTGGGTGGGGGTGGGGGGTGACATCCTCTTGGAGACAGGAGAGGAGGAATGGGCTGAGGAACTGTCGGAGGGCAGACCAGGAGGAAGATGACAACTGGACTGTAGGAAAAAATTAAAGATAATTAAAATATATATTTGATAGTACTAAAATAAATGTTAATCTGTGCCTTAAAAAAAAAAAAACAAAAAGAATAGAATCCTTGCTGGTTATGTCTAGGTTTATAATAGGACCACCAAGCACAATGTCCTAATTTATCATAATACTAAATAGTTAACTAAAATATTACCAGAAATGCATGACTGAAATCTAGTCTATGACCATCAAAATTACAGCCTTCAGATACAGATACAACAGTCTACATGTCGGTAGAACTTTGTTCCAAAGAGTGGATCTTGCTCCGATTAAAGGTACTCCTTTTTTCCAGCCTTTTCTATCACAGTATCATTCTATTAAAGTTAATAAGCAATGACCAGTCATAATAAAGAAAAATAAACACTGCAGTTAGGGATATGAAAATGAGCCATCCAATGCTCTCAATGGGCACTGTAGCATTATAATGCATACATACTAAATAATAATGTTAGTTTTCTCTAAAAACTAACCTAAATTATGCCAAGGACAAGTAACTAGTTCTATTCACAATGAATTAGTTTAGACCGCTAATGAAGGGACATATGAACCAAGATTTGAAAGGGATTATTTGAAATTTCAAGTTTAAAAAAAAGCAAAAAACACATCAAGCTATTCCTAACTGCCCCAAACCAGAAACAAGTGAGATGGTTCTTCAATTCATAAGTGGATTAACAACTGTAGTGCACACACGCGCGTACACACACACACACACACACACACACACACACACACACACACTATAAGTATTACCCAGAGGTAAAAGAATGGTGTTTTTGTTCGTCTGTTTTTGAGACAAGGTCTCTTCATGTAGTCCTGGCTGTCTTGGAACTTACTATGTAGAGCAAGCTGGCCTTGAACTCACAGAGACCCGCCTGCCTCTGCCTCCCAAGTGCTGGGATTAATGGCGTGTATACTCTGCCACCACCACCACCACCTGGCCTAAAAGGATGCATCTTAAATGCATGTTACCAAGCAAAGTAAGTCATTCCAAAAATACTAATAACTCTATAATTACAATTATATTACATGTGAAAAATACAAATGAACGTGAAGGGGAGTTTTAGAGCAGTGAAAAGATTCTGTATAAGACTGTAATAGTAGATACATGACTTCTTACGGTTGTCAAAACCGACTCAGCACAAAAAGTGGACCCTACTGTATACATATTTTTAAAAATTACTTCAGGCAGAAAGGGGTTCCAGAAGGAGTACAGGCCATGATGAGATACTCCAGCTATATAACAAATATATGAAACAATCTCAACGGAAGAAAGAAGAAGAAAGAGATGAAGAGCAAAGCAACACTGAGGACAAATGCAATCCACAACTAAAGCCAAAAGGAACACATGTAAAATCATCTCCCACCAGGAAACTGGAGCTAATTCAATACTGTTATAAAATGAATCCTGTCGGTGAGAAGTGTATGGGTGATAGAGGGTGAAAGGAAAGGTTTCTCCTTGATAGAGTGGGAGTTTACAGACATGTATAGGAAAAATTTCAAGAATAGTATGAAAAATGGATTTACAGACATGGGTATGAAATCATTAGTTTTATACAGATACAAATGATTACATATGAAAATTTTTTGTAGATACATGGTTAAAATACACTCATATATCCTTTTGATCTGTCAGATGAGACAGCCTAAAAGAACAACACTAATCTGATAGAAGTAAATCTGGAAAGATGTAGAGTTAGCTGGAAATCACAACACACATAACTCTGAGAAGAACAATGCAAAAGAGCCTGATGCAGCATGAGACCTGACCTCTAAGTCCTCCTCAAGCCATTTAAGAAGAAAATTTGGTAGTTGCACCTCTTCTCTCTACTTACCGGGATACCCATCTTCAAATAAAATCATCTAACCACTATTTTACTGAAAAAATCTCAAATTGGAAAGAGCAACACTGGCATGTGCCCAGGACGTTATACAATCTAGAGCGGAAATATTCATCCTAATCAAAAAACTGAGGGATTATATGTACTGGGAGCAGGAAAGGCAAGGAAGAAAACACAGGCCTAAGGGTCCTGGCACACTCACAAGTAAAGTAAGGCAGGGATCCAGAAGAGATTCCAACTTCTGGAAACACTATTTTAAAATAGCATCAAATAAATTCATTTTTAACTAAATAAACCCACTTACAAGTTAAAGGATATATAAAATTAAACTAAGACATTACCCAGTATCTAAAATAAGGATTGAAAATGAATGACTTACTTCTAATAATTCTGAGACAATGGGTAGGACTTCAGGATTACAGATATCAATAGAGTCATCTCGATAGGTCTTCTTTTTATATGAGATATTACCCAAATGTAGTATGGCTGAGAGTAGAGAGAAAATCCTATGAAAATAAAAGCACAGATTAAAGTTTACAATGTGCATTCTCAAAGCTCATTTCACTCTAAAATCCAAAACAAATTCACCAGTACAAAGAATGAGGTATTTAATATTCACAAAATAGTAATCTAATTAAACTTTATTATTTAAACGGTATGTTAAGTATTAAAAAAATTACATGTAACATGAATCCCACACACACTTCAAAAACAGTTCCAAAACCAGCTAGATTCAAAAATGTCTGTCTGTAGTTTGAGTTACTTGGGAGGCTAAGGCAGGCCTAAGATCTTTGAAGCAGTCTAAACAATACATAAGACGACCCTGTCTCTAAAACTAAATGTACTGGCTAGTTTTTTGTGTCAACTTAACACAAGCTGGAGTTATCACAGAGAAAGGAGTTTCAGTTGAGAAAATGCCTCCATGAGATCCAGCAGTAAGGCATTTTCTCAATTAGTGATCAAGGGGGGAGGGCCCCTTGTGGGTGGTACCATCTGTGGGCTGGTAGTCTTGGGCTCTATAAGAAAGCAGGCTGAGCAAGCCAGGAGAAGCAAGCCAGTAAGTAACATCCCTCCATGGCCTCTGCATGAGCTCCTGCTTCCTGGCCTGCCTGAGTTCCAGTCCTGACTTCCTTTCGTGATGAACAGTAGCATGGGAAGTGTAAGCCAAATAAACCCTTTCCTCCCCAACTTACATCTTGGTCATGATGTTTGTGCAGGAATAGAAACCCTAAGACACTAAACAAATAAAAGTTCTAAAAATAGTATTCTTCAGCTAAAAGAAAAGGTTGTATTTTTAATTTTAAATAGTTTGCTTAAATATAAATTACTTCATTTTCTAAAATAAATGTTTTTTGGTATATGTATGTTGCTGTACTGTGCTGTGCATGTGTGACTGTGAGCACACATAGAGTGCATGTGAATGAATGTGGAGGCCCAAATGAAATATCGGGTGTCAGGGCTGGAGAGATGGCTCAGCGGTTAAGAGCACTGACTGCTCTTCCAGAGGTCCTGAGTTCAATTCCCAGCAACCACATGGCAGCTTACAACCATCTATCTATAATGGGGTCTGATGCCCTCTTCTGGTATATCTGACAGCTATAGTGTATTCATAAATAATATAAATAAATCTTTTTTAAAAAGAGACTTGAAAAACCAAAGAGAGAGAGAGAGAGAGAGAGAGAGAGAGAGAGAGAGAGAGAGAGAGAGCGAGAGAGAGAGAGAGAGATTGGTGTCTTTTAAGTTTTTCATTTATTATTTTATGCGTGTGCCTGCAAGTATATCTGTGTAACCCATTCATGTAGTGTCTACAAAGGCCAGAAGAAGGCAGCAGATCCCCTGGTAGTGAGGGGTCATATGGGTATTGGGAATTGAAGAGCAGCCAGGGTTAATTAACTTCTGAGCCATCTCTCCAATTCACAGGTGTAAATAGGAAAATCTCTCTACTCCTTGAAGCATGTAGTGAGGTAAGGTCTCTTGCTGAACCAGAGCTTGCCATTTTGGCTATCCTGACTATCCACCTGGCTCTAGGAAGTCCCTCTCTTTGCTTCCTATCCACTGGGACCATCATGTCTCCTAGGCTTTTCTAGTGTGCGATCTGAGGATCTGAACTCCATCTCTCATGTTTCCACAGCAAGCACTTCATGCAAGGAGCCATCTCTTCAGCCCTATCAAAAGTTTTTACATTTTCATTCTGCTTATATTACCATGTACAAAAACTTTGTGGTTTTTCTGTTTTGTTTTATTTTTTGATTTTTGAGGGTGCTGCTGCCCCTCAAAAATCTATGAGTCTATGTTCTTGTATTTGGAAGGCAAGAACTTTTATCATGGAGCTACATTCACATATCAAGAAATTTTAAGGAGCCAGGCAGTGGTGGCGCACGCCTTTAATCCCAGCACTTGGGAGACAGAGGCAGGCAGATTTCTGAGTTCGAGGCCAGCCTGGTCTACAGAGTGAGTTCCAGGACAGTCAGAGCTACACAGAGAAACCCTGTTTTGAAAAAAAAAAAAAAAAAAAAAAAGAAATTTTAAAATAAAAGCAAACATGCAAATATACATGGAATATTACATATTACATATAGACATGTATAACCTAACACTAAAAATCACTGATATAGAAAATGAAAGCTGTAGTAAAAAAAAAAAATAGTAGTTTTTAAGTTATGTCTATATACAGCTTCAAGAAGCTTCATGAAGTCCTCAAACTATATGCAAATGTTTATGAACATACATCTTACCAAAGTATTTTAGCTTTCATCAGCTTCTCAAAGATTATATAGTGAAATAGGAAGCAGAAGACACAAACCTTCATATGACTAAGGCAATAGTGATGCCATTTATAAAACTGTTCAAAAGAACCAAAGAAAGTGGCATGACTGTTATGAAGACAGACAACTATTTTCCTGATGGATCTGAGGCCTGCTCCACCCAAAGGAATGCTTGGCTAATACTGTAACCATGGCCAAAAGCCCAGGAGACTAAGCAGTCATAGACCCAGTAGAGGGACCCACTACCATTATTTTGCTAAAAACTTTGTATCAAACTGCCTTCCAAATATATGTTATACCCATAGATTAGTGCTGCTCTCAACCACAAAGAAGATTTTTTTTTGCAGTGGGCAGTCAATGCAGAGACTCATAACTGGTCAAAGTGTTAAGAATAAGTGATATTGAGTACTGCTCTAGAGAGACTTGTATATAAATCCTACAATGCTCAGAGTATACCACAGAAGACAGGGTCAAGAGCCAAAGAATGGAGAGGAGTACTGCAAGATGCTGTCTTCTGAACATTACATGGTCACTGAACTTACCAACTCAGAGAATCTATGGTAACCTGCAAAAGACCTAAGCAAAATCAAGCCCGTGAATAATCTCAGCATGGCTAAAGAAGTATTCACGAGGCTCCATCCCTAGCAGAGGAGTTATTGGCAACTGGTGGCTACTGGGGGAAAGGAAGTTATTTTTCGTCCTAGATGTGACTGCAGGTAGGCTCCATGCCTATGCAAGCAATACTAATTCTATTCTATTCATTGGGTTATAGATGGAAAAGGAAGACAGGGAAGCTAACGACAATATAATAAAGATGTTTATGAAATTGTCAAAGAGTAAAAAAATGTTTTTAAAAGACTAAGATGGAGATCTCTTAAATGTTTCGTTTACTACTGGAAATAATAAAACTACAGTAAATAAATAAAAATTTTAAAAACTCACTGTCTTCGTGTCTTGGGAAGAAATCCTACCATTTCCATGGCCAATTGTAAGCGTTCAAAATCATGCCTCAAATCTTCTCCCTCCACTGTGAAGCAATCCTGCTTAAGACAAGGGATGGAAGAAAATATATATCAAGTTTACTTGTTAAAAACAATGTAAGTCACTCATTAATTTAAGTAGGACCCCACGTAAATGCAAAGTAAAACTAATAGAATATTTAAATATAATCAGACCCATTAAACCTCTTTTCTGAGTAGAAATAAAGTAAACATACCTACCAAATATTAACAGTACCTTTTATCTTCCCTTAATAATAACCAGCACAGGATATCAAAAGGGACAAGTTAGAAAGCTAGCAGTATTTATAAAATATGTGGATACCAAGTTTGATTTTAATAGCACCAAAGAGTATCATATGTGAGGTCTTGAATTAAACACACACACAAAATTTAGGATAGTATATGGTTGAGAAGTGAAGCCTAGATTTATATAATATAAACCAGTTGGTATTATAGTAAGTATATAAAGAAAAAATAAGAATAGCAAAAATAAATAAACACACACACCCAGGCACAAGCATACATTTGGCACACATTCACATAAACGAGCAGAACACATACACATAAAAGTAAAAACTGATGACTTCAAAAAAACCCCACATACATGCCTGACACCCGTGTATCCACGTACACATATCAAACATACATGAAATGATGATAAATATTTTTTTAAAAGATAGCTTTGCTGGCATAATGACTCTGCAGGTTAAGGGCCCCTAGTGACCATCCTGATGCTCCAAGTTTGATCACCAGGATACACAAAGCGAAATGGAAGAATTAAATCCACAAGCTGTTCTTTGACCTCCATTCCTACACTGTGGCATGTGCACTGTGGCACACACCAACATGCATGTCCACACATATGTACAGACAATAACAGTTTTAACTTATATTTTAAAAAGTAGATACAGACTCCAAAGAGGGAGCATGTGCCGTAATCCTAGCACTGGGTAGGTAGAAGGAGGAGAGTGAGGAATTTGAGGATAGCCTCTGCTGCATAGAGAGTTTAAGGCTAGATGGAAGAAAGAAAACGGTTGTTGAGTACTATATTTACATTAACTATTTTACAAGCGGGGAGATGATGCCGACACTAAGAGTGCTTGCTACTCTTAAAGAGGACTAGAGTTCAGCTCCCAGCACTCACACTGGACAGCATACAACTGACTAACTCCAGCTCAAGGGGATCTGATGTCTTCTGACTTTTGCAGGTACTCACATGTACAAAGAGGCAAACCGCATATACACATGAACACAAAACAAATCTCATAAAAATTTGAAATGTCAGGTAGTGGTGGGGGCATACACCTTTGATCCCAGCACTCTGAAGGCAAAGGCAGGCAGACCTCTGAGTTCAAAGCTAGCCTGGTTTACAGAGTGTCCCAGGACAGCCAGGGCTATACAGAGAAACCCATCTCAAAAAAACTGAGTGAATGAACAAATGATCTCTCTGATTTTAAGGCTAACTTGGTCTACATAGTAAGTTCTAGGACAGTCAAGACTACGTAGAGAGATTCTGTCTCAAAAAAAAAAAAAAATTGAAATGTGTGTGTCTGTGTGTGTATATGGATATGGTAGCATATGGCTATAATCCCAACACTCCAGATACAGAGGCAGGGGAATCACAAACTCTATGCCAGCCGGGACTGCAGAGCATGATCCCATCTCAAAAAACATGAAACCAAACAACAACCAACCAAAGAATGCTTTTTAGTATAACTTTTACATTTCAGCTCAAAAAACAGTCAACAGTAATGTTATACACACAATCCCTTTACACGTTCACATACCACTTAATAGAGAGGTTTCTAAAACATCTCAAACTTCAAGTTACTTTTTTTTTTATTAATCATTTTATTCGTTTACATTTCAAATTATATTCCTCTTCCTGGTTACCCCTCCAGAAACACCCTATTCCATTCCCCTTAACCCCCCTTCCCTTGGTCTTCAATTTACCTGTTAATGCCTATCTTCCTAGGGAAAGATATATTAATTATTCAACAGACAAAAGAACTGATCTGTTTTATTAACCACAAATCCCAAGCATCAAGTCAGTGCTGAGATCAAATTACTGAAATAAATGCGGAAAAAAGGGGGGTTGAAAATAAAAACAGAAACTGCCAAACAATCAGACCCTGACTACATGGGATATCATTCAAGTAACCTCAGCAAACATTTAGAGTCTAACTCCTAATGATCTATGCCAACTTACCGCAAATAGCCAATTGGAAGACGATATGTAAAGTATACTGTTTAACAAGATAATGAAATATGTATCTACTAACATACAGAACTGATATTCTCAGAGGACAGTTCTCCTATAGAGACTGTCTCTTAAAACAATGTCATTTTCCTGAATAAATCTTTTCTGTGTCTCTTCTGGTCTATAATACTTTCACTTGCATAACTTCATGCACAATCACTGAATCACATACTGAACTGAATGACCTTGAGAAATAAAATGCTTCTTCATTTTTTAAACATATTTACAGAATATCTATAACATGTTCAAAAAACTTACTAAGTATTATGATTTCATGATTACATCGTGAAATAAAGCCTAAAATTCATAATTTGAGTTTAGAGCACTAGTGCATTTTAATTTTCCATGTGGAAAGATACACATGCACACTCCAAAAGTTTAAGTAATTTTCTTTGGCCTGCAATAAAGTCTTATTTGTGCTTTGTTATTTTTAAACAAACAACGCACACTTTCTTATATGTGGACACTACCTTTAAGATTTAGACATGTATGTTTCATTTAGAATAACCTCAGAGGTTGGGTACCTAGTAATGGACCAGGAGGGAAGGAGAATCCTCCAAGTAAGGGAAAACAAATATAATGTTATAAAGAGTTAACAAGGAAACTAGAAGAGAAGGGTTAAATGGGGAGGTAAACAAGAGGCCAGGGTAAAAAAAGAGAATATGGGAATGCACAGCTAACACTGAAAGCCCTTTGAAATGCCATATAGAACCCTACAACTGTAGAAACTTCTTAAAATATATACATAAAAGAAAGGAATGTAAATAAAGAAACCACATAATAGTGGAGACAATACCCCAACTAGGTATCTTAAGCCACCAAATAAAGTAAAGCCCTTAGTGCCAGGAATGGGTTACATCTTATTGAGCTGGCAAAAGGGGTCCCATAGAATCTCCTCCCAAATATCACAGCCTATTGTCAAGGCTATTGATTATACTCTACAACCTAACAGCAAGGCCCCATTGTTGAAGACACCACTTACTTATATCATCAAAAATGGAAAAATCAAGCTGGCGCCCACTATAAGCTTCAGTCCTACTGACTAGAGTTCATAGGGCTGGAAGGTGCTACTTTGCATACTACAAGAGAAGAACATCATCAATATCACCCAGCTACAAATCCTGCAACCTACAACAGTGACCTGGCTGCAAGATACACTGATGCAATAGTGGCACAAAGTTATGGTAGTAACCAGCCACTTCCTGAATGGGTTTATGGCCTATTTCATGAGCTGGAAACCATACCTGACACTTTTAAAATGGCTAAGAAACTAAGATTAGATAGGTTCTGGGTGGTAGGAAAAACACTACTACGACTATTCTGCTACAACAGCAGTTCTAAAGCTGTGGGTCAAGACCTCTCTGGGGGCTCAAATTATGCTTTCACAAGGGTGGTCTAAGACCATCCCGCACATCAGGTATTTATACTACAATTCATAACAGTAGCAAAATTACTACAAATTAATATAGTAGCAAAAAATAATTGTATGTTTTTATTTTATTTAACCCAAAACCTCCACAATATGAGGAATATGTATTACAGGGCTATAGCACTGAGAAGGTGAGAACCACTGTGCTAAAGGAACATAGCAACAAAATGACTCTTAATAACGTATTGCTATATTGCACACAGATCAGCCCTTATCAGATATGTTTCTTCTTGCAATAGATTGGAAATACAGAGGAGACCTACAGTATGCAAAAAGTAAAAGGCTTTGGAGTATGTAACCCTAAATGGAATGTCTTCATCAAAGCCCTCCTCTCAAGGCTCAAAGATCTACATGAAAGATGCAGAAATATTATAAAAACCAGAGGTGGTGGATGGCTCTACAGAAACAGCATTTACAGACACAACAGGAATGACAAACCTGATCTCAGAGACTGACAACATAAAATCTGAAAATGTTCAAACCAGACAAAATCCCAGGATGAAGAAGTGACCACAAGGTTACACCAGGTACCAAAAAGCTATTTGGAACTGGTAAGTGCTGGGAAAGGGAGTATCAGTTTTCTCCAATGGGGTGACACTGCGTATATCAACAATACTCCAAAGCAGGCCCAATGCCCAGGAGTAGTCGGCCAACACAAATAGGATTCCAGATTTTCTGTGTACTTTTCAGTTTAGCTTGCTTTTGGTTTATTTTTTATTATTTTGTCTTATTGTAGTTTTTTGTTTATTTTGTTTTTCCTTTGAGAAAGAGTTGTGTGTATCAAGCTAGGTGGGTAGGAAGGTAGAAAAGATCTGGGAGGAATTAAGGAGAGGAAAAAGAATATGATCAAGTATATCATACAAAGATACCTTAAATAAAAATAAACACAATTTCACTCGGTAGTTCAAACAAGCCTGAACTCACAGCAAGCTTCTTCCTTCAATCTAAAAGTACTGGGATTACAGATATACTATCACACTTAGTAAACATATTTAAGCGGTAAAACATATTTAAAGTTTATTTAACCCAAGACCTCCATTTATTCATTTTAAAGTGTATCACACATTTTTAATAATATGATAGAGATTATAAACATGTTTATATAAATGCAACATATACAGCAGTGAGTCTTACAACTGATGTAGTTCTTATTTGCTGCAAAGTGAATGAAACAGGAACCTAACATACTGGGAAAGTGAAGTAAAAAACATGCTGAAAGAGAAATCTTTCATATTTGCAGTCATCTTCAATCAAATACTTTTTACTCACAAGTATAATGTGGTTTCATAATTAATTTTTTTAAACTATCTTGATTTCCTTAACTGTTTCTGTAATGACAGTTACAGAGAAAAAGCACGGATAGACCAAAACTGTCCTTATCTTACAGGAGACTCTTCCAGAAACCAGTCTTTAAACACAGCAAGATTCAAAAACAACTAGGGGAAGAAACAAACTAAAATGTGGAAAAGGTAGCCTAAACATAGAACATTACAAAAGTAGCCACTATGGTGAGTGCTCTAGTTTCATTTCTGTTGCTGTGATAAAACATCCTGATGAAAAAGCAACTTAGAGGAAAAAAGTATTTATTGAGCTTACAGTTCCAGAACAAAACCCATCATTTCAGGGAAGTCAAGACAGGAACTTAAAGCATCACATCATCAGTCAAGAGCAGAGAAAAAAATAAATGTATGATCCTTGCGTGTTTGGTTGCTTACTAGTAGTGCTCACCTAGGAAAGGGCTCAAAATTATGGAATGGCACTGCACACAGTGGATCAGATATTTCTATATCAATTAACAATCAAGACAATTCCTCGCAAACAATGCCCAGAAGCCAATTAATCTTGACAATTCCTCAACTGAGACTCCTCTGTCAGGTGAGTCTAGGCTGTGACAAACTAAAAACAAACATCCCATAGTATAACTAGAGCTTGATCCCAAACTTATCTCTGGGAAACAATATGAAACTAGAACTGAGAGAGTTGTAAGCACTGGTAAGTGTAAACAAGAACATATATAAGTATAAATGTATACTTATCCCTAGTTTTTTTATAAATAATTTTTTGGTAAATCATGAATAAACTGGAGGCTTGGGAAAATAAACAAACAGAAAAGACTTTAACCAATTACAAGGCTGGCCTTTAGATTGAAACTGCACAGAGCAGGATTAAGTCACAATGGTAACAAGATATTAACATATTATCAAGCTGGGCATGGTGGCCTATTATCTAAGCCTGAGGTCAGATGAAACTCCGAGATTGCCTCAGACTGGAGATCATTCTGGGAACAGTGAGTTCAAGGTGAGACAAAAATAACAAACACAAAAACACCACATAGTCTAGTATTTTATTTATCATCCATATTTTATAATTGACAAAACAAAGGCCAAGAGAGCCTAAAGATAATGAAAAGCCTTACATTTACATATACTATTAGCCATTGAAGATGGAAAATATGCATTGACTAAATATCTACTCACCAGTCATATCATCTCTTAATCAGATATATTCTCTATAATCTCAAAAGATGAAGAAATAATCTTAATTATAACAAAACAGATAAGTTCAATAGCTGAACACCTTATAACTAATTAGCTAGCCAAGCCAAAATGTATCTTATGCAAATACTGTTTTCTCCCATGCAACAGTGCTCCTTGAATTGAATACAATAACTCTAATTAACTTAAAGAACTATATAATGGACAAATGTCACTCCTTAAAAATAATTCTCTCACTATAAGTCCCCTTGGGACTATCTGTGTGGTATGTGTGTGTAATACAGCACAATTCCGTTTATAATACTAGTCATGTAAGTTCAAATAACTTACATGGGAAAATGAGGTTTAATTTATTCCACAAACATACTATGAAGAAAATCTAATAGGAAAGAATAAACTACAAGATACACAGAATGATTACTTGATTTTTAGAATTCACTTGGAAGAAAAAGAATCAGGAGCTTGGCGTGGTGATGAATGCCTTTAATCCCAAAGGCAGAGACAGGAGGATTTCTGTCAGTTTGAGGCTAGTAGGGTAAGTGTAAACATACACATATATAAGTATAAACGTATACTTATCCCTAGCTTTTTATAGATTTTTTTTTTTTTTGCTAAATCATGAATAAACTGGAATCTTGGGAAAGCAAACAGAAAAAAAATTTAAACAATTACATTACATACTAAGTTCTAAGACAGCCAGGACTAAATAGAGAGGTAATCATAGTCCGGCTCTAATTATTTGAAAAGTATAATTAACAGGACTAACTGTGCTGAAAGTAGTATTAAGAAAAGGAAATTATAGGCCGGAGCAGTATTCCGGTAGGTAAAATACTTGCTCTTCAAGCTTGAGTTTAATCTCTAGGGTCCACATGGGGGCAAGTATCACTAGGAAGGTGGAGGCAGGTGGGTCTTGCTGGCTAGACAGTCTAACCTACTTCCAAGATGAAGGCCAGTGAAAGGCACGGTCTTAAAATAAACAGACAAATAAATGTGAATAGCACCTGAGAACAACAAAATTGTTCACTAGCTTCTCCATATGTGTACCTACACAAATAGAAAAAAAAACAGGCGCACACACATACACACACGGAAATTATAGCTACAAAATTCCTTTAAATAAAATAGATGTACTCTGATTCCAGTGATGGTAGAATTAACATTTTTCCCTAGCACTCCAGTGTTCAGTTCTCTAACAAATTCTTCATACATATTGTCAAATTTAATACAAACTCTGAAGACCATTTTTGAAGAATTTTTTCTTTGCTTGGTTTTTGTTGTTGTTGTTGTTTTGGTTTTTTTGGTTTTTTTTGGTTTTTGGTTTTTTTGTTTTAGAAAATTTCACTATTTAGCTCAAGCTGGCCTCATATTTGTTAAGTAGCACAGGCTGGTCTAAACTTGACATATTCCTGCCTCAGCCTTTCTGAGTGCTAGATTACAGGCCTGTGACCTTTTGGTCTTTTGGGGACAGAGTCTTGCTATATAACCCACAGTACAAAGAGCACATGCATGCTGAAGTGATCAAAGACCACTGTTCTCCGAAATAGAAGGCAGGAATAAAAGGATTAACTAAAAAATTTCAAAGAAAAAAAATTAAGTGACCTTCTGGAGGTCTCAATATCAGTAAGTGGAGGGGCTAGTATTCTCATATTAAATTCTTAAGCATTACTTTAACTTCAGACAAATGCAGACCAATCCACAGTTCCATAGCAAAGCCTGAACAAGTAATCAACCATATTTGCAGAGAGTTTGCAGTGGCCTACCTGCTTTCCAAAGAGGCATGATTCACTTGATGTGATAAATGAAATGTAGACCAGAAGAGCTTCTTTGGAGTAAAATAAATTAACTTTTTATATTATAATTCATCAATAATATATAAACTGAAATATCTATGTCCCAAAATGTTAAGTCTGAAACCAATACATTCTTGATTATGAAGTGGTAAAGAAAGTATCCTTTGTCTGGAGGAAAAATCTAGCACCCACACATGCTGATGCTTCACAAGTGGCATAGGCAAACTTTGCAGTTAGTATTGTTTATAAGGACATGCAATGAGAAAGCCAAGAAAGCAAAGATTAAGACATGCTATGTTTATGGGAAGAATAATTTTGAAACCTAGTTCATTAGTTAATAAATATAGCTAGATGTATCTATGCTTTTAGCCTTTATAAGTGACATAACTGTAAATCGAAAGAAAGGCATTTTTGCCATCACTTTATGGTTACAAATTTGTACTTATATAAAATATAACACAGTTACACACAGCCATTTTCTACCACATATGCCTTTATATAACTCAGTTTAAAACCTCCAATAATCTTTTAAGATTATTATTTCTGTGTAATGTCCATGTGTCTATGTATAAGTATGTACACATGAATGTAGCTGTCTTCAGAGACCAAAACAGGACAGAGGATCCCTGAAACTAGAGTAACAGGTGTCAAACATGGGTGCTAGGAACTAAGCCATAGTCCTCTACAGTAGCAAAAAGGGCTCTTAACCTCTGAGTCATCTTTCTAGTTCCATAAAATAATCTTTTTTAAAAATGTGCAGTGGTGTTTTGCCTGCATGTCTGTGTGAGGGTGTCAGATCTTGATGTTACAGACAGTTGTAAGCTCCCATGTGGGTGCTGGGAATTTAACCCGGATTCTCTGAAAGAGCAGTAAATGCTCTTATCTGCTGAGCCATCTCTCCAGCCCCATAAAATAATCTTGCTTATAAGAATATCAATAATTTGGTGGTGATCAAGGCAAAAGATTTTTGTTTGTAAATTTGTTTGTTTGTTTGTTTTTCAGTTTTTTAAGACAGGGTTTCTCTGTGTAGTCCTGGGTGTCCTGAAACTCCCTCTGTAGATCAAGATGGCCTCAAATTCAGAGTTCCACCTGCCTCTGCCTCCCAAGTGCTGGGATTAAAGACACTTTTTCCCTGCGAGGCAAAAGTTTTATAGGAGCTTCTCTTACATGAAAAAAAAAAATCAGAGAAAAAAAAAAAAACATTCATTATAAGCATTAGTTTATATGAAAAAGATTAATACCCAATACATATGGAAGGCAGAAATTGACATCAGGTGTAATCTTCTATCACTCTCCACCTTATTTATTTGCTACAGGGTCTCTTACTGAACTTGGAACTTATTATTTCAGTTAGAATGTCTAGTCAAAGAGCTCCTGGGTTCTGTCTTTGTATACCCTCAGCTGTGGAGTACAGACCTGTAGCACACCCAGCTTTTATATGGGTACTAAGAATCTGAACTCCAGTGTTCATGTTTGTACAAGAAGCATTTCCTCCAATAAGCTACCATCCTAGTTCCTAAAAAGTGATGTCACTTTATTTTCTAAAGATTTATTTTTATTTGATTCATATTTTATGTGTATACATGTGAATGTGGGTGTGTGCCCTCAGAGGCCAGAAGGGGGCATTAGATCACCTGGAGCGGGAGTTACAGAGAGTTGTAACAAGCCACTTGACACTGGGTCCTTGGAAACAAATTCTTATCCTCTGGAAAAGCAGCAAACACTGTTAACTAACTGTTACTAAGCTATCTCTCTAGCCCACTAAAAATAATTCTAAGAAGTAAGTATCACACTAAGGATGAAGCTTAATGTAAAGAGTGAAGCTAGCAGTCACACTGCACTAAAACAAAACATTAAAAACCTCAAGAGGGAAGAGGAACTAATTACTGGAGTTGAAACAGAGCCACTTCAGTGCTGGCCATCAGGGGTGCAGTCAATTTACTGTTCATGAAAGTGAATGTTAAATGAAGATTAAACATTAGGCTAAATATATAAAAATGGTAAATTGGTTTAGCAACAAACTATTACACACATTCAAAGTAATAAAAACTAGTGATCCTCTTTCCTCACACTGTTGATATATCAGCTCATCTTCATGCTGACTGATGAAGATGAATGCAAATGAGCAATGTGAAGTTCCTTTAACAGGAACAAAAAATATTTAGGTACTTGTACTGACCGGCTCAGAATCATAGCAATAATCATCCCAGCTCTGTCTGAGGGGTTTCTTTGTTATCTGAAAGTAAGGCACATTAGTTAGGCAGAAGTTATTAGGGTAGAACTATACTTCTGTAATGACCTCTGAGATGCAATATTCAGAAAGCAAGACTACTATCCAAAGAACAGTTATTTTGTATAGCAACATACTCTAGTAAAATCTAGATAAATATTCAGATTCTGGGAGACTGTATATTATTCTATTCAACTTAAACATGTCATTGCCAGTAGCTCTGATATTTGTATTGATCACTAAGTTCCTTATCCTGTAAGTACTGATACTATGCATGTATGCCGTAGCTACTCATTACACAAAATGTCAGGATAGCTATAGAATACTGAGTCAGTAAAAATCATCATCTCATTTCTACGTCCTTACAACTTTGTTTAAAAAAAAAATAATTACTCAGGGGCTGAGTTAGTAATTCTTAAAAATACGCTTAATTTTCTATAGTTAAAAAAATTCTAGCATTCAAGCAGAAAGTGATGTAATTTCTAAGTTCTGGATATATTAACATAAAGTTAAGATAGTTTATATTAATATGAAGTTGTAAAGTTAAAAAATACCAGTTAGAGCATACTGTACATTTGAGGAAAAGTCCATGGTGTTACTTTTATAATATTTAATAGATAATTTTTTACTCACTAAAGGGTAAATTAAATTAAAAAAAATCCTAAGGGTATTTTTCATTGTCATAAAGAACTTTTTCCCATAAATATTATATTTTCCCTCAAACAAAAATAAGGGGTTATTTTATTCTTTAAGTGATATAATATAGTAACAATTCCACTAATAATTGGATTTGAAATTTTAATATGAGGAATAGAAAAATAGAGAAATCTATATCCTGAAAATGTGTGAAGATCATTCCTCAATATGGAAGCTTAAAGTTGAATTCTGAATTTAAAAAACAAAAAAATCTCTAAATCATTTGCCTTTGAGAAATTTCATACTGATGCTTTGTTCTATTTTGTTTTGTTTTTACCACAAGAAATCACAATCTAGCACAAGCTGCTACATTCATTATAGTTGCTGGAATTCACCATAGAGACCAAGCATGGTAATCCTCTTGCATCAGCTTCCCAAATGATAGAATTACAGCAATGAACCATTATCCCTGGGGTCCTATAGAATGTTTAGGAGGACTGTTCATTAAATTATACAGTGATACTCTATGCCAGTATCATAGCATGCAAACATATGTGCATTAGACTGCAAAACATGCAAATCAAGTTCAAAGCAATCTCTTTGCAATTTGAAAGCATTAATCAATGGCTACACTTAACATCCTGGGGTATGTAAAAGGTCAGTCATGACAAAAAGAATGTAACATTTTTCTGATAAGAAAGTACGATAAAACAGCTTAATATTATTAAAAGAATCTCACAAAATGCACATAAAACATACTTAACTTTTTATCACTTATATGAAGTAGATAATCCTTTTTAAATTTGGAAGGTATACCACATAATTTTTTAGACTATATAAAGGCAAAACATATCTATAAAAAAGCACTACAAAACTTTCTCAGTAAAATTTAATTATTCTCTACATTTCAAAATGTGTTTCATGAATTCTTACCTGGTTGAGAAAATGATACTCCTCAGGCTGTTTAAGGTGGAATGCTAACCTCTCCTCCTCACTTGCTCCTGCGAGGAGGTAATAGAACACATGATAGTTCCTGTTGGGAACAAAGCATATAATGAACATGACTAACTCTAGAAATGATTTTTATTTTGTTTTGTCATAAAAAAGACAGTTGTCTTTAACCTGCTCAAACAAGGAGCAAAAATTCATCCTTAACTGATCTGTACACCTTGCACAATTCAGACAAATATCTTTATAGTACTAAAACTCTGGTTGTAAGATTCATATATTGCAGAATGAAACACCAAGATGCAGCTCTGGTAAGATTCATCCTTGGGGATGCTGAAAAGACCTGCAGTTCCATTCCAGCTCCCTGTCTGATTCTGCTTCACATGATGCTGTTTCCAGAGACTTGCTCCTAGAACAACTTCAAAAAATAGCTGTTGATGCCTGATAAACTCAGTTCATCCAGACTTTCAGACAGATCCCATCAGAACATCAGTCAAGCCCTGAACTTTTTAAGCATACACAGACAGGATAACAAAGGCTAAAGCTAGCTTTCTTAAGTCTAATCTATTTTTCCAATTTTGCTACACCTCTACACCCCTTAAAAAAATAATAATAATATTCACTGCCCCAATTCAGCAGGAAGAAGCTATGGTGAATCATCATCCCGATTCCTTGGGTTTGGGTGTCTGGTTATGGTTATTTTGTAAATTATAGATAGACTGTCATTTTAAGGGATAATTTGGAAATGGTCATAATTTTGGACAGGGAATAAACTTAAATAGCTTAGACTTGGGGATTTCTGTCTTTCCTCTTCTCTATCTTTTCCTTCTTAGGTAAAAGGAAGGGGGTTGAAAAGAAAAAGGGGGATAGAGTAATATCATAAGAAAATATATATATGGGATGGATTACTAAATTTACTCTTATACAAAAAATTTTATAGCCATAATCTTACATTGGTAGAAATCTCTAAATTCTGATGCAGAATTGAAGTTATATTTTCTTATACTGGTACAGAATTTTTATAATAATACAGGTTTAAAGTTTTCATTGTTATAAATCTTTGTATATTGATACAAATTTTAAATTAATTTTGTTACTCTTAGATAGGTATTGCCTATGCAACTCATTCAGAATACAAGGTTTAGACCCAGTCTTTCTAATAGCTGCTATTAAAAACTATTTAGGATGATTAAGTAATGCAAATAAAGGTCAGATAGTAAGCTCGTGGAAATATTAGATTTTGATTTAATTATAATAAAATGTTTTGAATATTATTCAAATAGTAAATAGCTAAGAGTAGTGAAGGTTTAACAGTTCAGATATGGTATAGACTTCAAAAGCATCAGAGATCCTCAAAATATGACATCTAAAATAATTTCATTTATTAATAGGTCTTTTGACTAGGAACCACGTCTGCTCCTAACAGTACCCCCTTCACAGTTCAAAGAAGATGTTGAGCATCATAACCTCCATATGAAGTTGTTCCAATTGTGGCAAGGTAGCCACTGGGCAAGAATTGTCCTAATTCATCTGCAGACAAAAAAGACTGTCCAGGACATGATGAAGGATAGTCGACAGCTTAGCTCTGCCAAGTTAGGGTAAACTAGTCCTTCTTAATTCCTGCTTCACTTAAAGTCTGTCAGATGGTTCTAGGCCAAAAGGCTGAAGACAGATGCTCCAACATTATGAAGACTATAGGGGACTGTCCAGGCAGTCAGCTGTCTCTACACATTGTTTAAGTTTTGGAAACAGTATCTTTGAGCTTCCTACATATTCAGGTGATATTTAATTTGTTCTCAGAACTCTGATGGGGTTGAAGACTAGTTACAGTCTCATAATCAAACTTAAGTTGTTGAACATTAAGGAAAATGTTCTAGATTTGAAAGGATGGTTTTCAGATGGTAATACAAGTTAAAATCAAAACATAATTCAGGTATAGAATTGTAAACTCTTTAAATTAGGATAGATGATAGAGTACTGTATCTAAATTGGCAAAATTGATACATTGGATGTTATAAGTGTATATCGTACCTTATAATTTACATAATTGTTATAATTGTACTCAATTTATATCTGAGAGAGAAGAGTCTTTTTAACTGGACAAAAAGGAGGAAATGTTTGGGATTGGTCTAATGCTGCTTGTATTACGTTAATTTGGATCCCAAAATTGCACAAGAATCTATGCATCCACATGTAAGATGCTGAAGGAAGCCTGCCCCAGTTGGTTTTGATTGGTAAATAAAGTTGCCAGAGGTCAATGACAGGGTAGGGAAGACAGAAGTAGGACTTTTTAGGATTCCCGGGTAAGGGGCAGAGGAAGGAGAAAGAACAAGGAGATCCACCATGATGGGAAAAGGAGAACCAAGACTCCAAGCCTGAGAATGTGTGGGACAGAGCATAGTCGTCATGTAGGAGATGGGGAAGAGTGGCCTTAGGAGGGCTGCCCAACTGGGTGCAGGGCAGCTAAAATGGAATATAAATTTTAGTAAGTAATGACTTGGTAATATCAGAGGGAGATGGTGATTAGGAAGTGGCCCAGTCATTGAGCTGTTTAAGGAATACCAAAATATAAAGGCTGTATATATGTGTGTGTGTGTGTGTGTGTGTGTGTGTGTGTGTGTGTGTGTGTGTGTGTGTGTCTTTCATTCTGGAACCCAGAACATTGGGTCAGGTAGTGAGGAAGTATTCCCCCGCTGGATAAATTTGAGTATCTAATTGGGTACTGCTACACAGATGGTCCAAGAATAAATGAGTTATCACCTGAAAAACGACTTTCCTATCCTAAATGTATCTAGAACGGAGAAAGAATAACAATTCTGCATATCCAATAAAAATCTTCCAACTGAATTTAAAAATATAGCATTCCACCCAAGAAAGAAATAGTAGTTAAATATAAAACCTTTGCATAATATACAGTGAATTAAGAGTCACAGTATACAAATAAAGTCTATGTGATGCTGCAAACTTGATCTAATTATACAAATAAAAAATATATACCGTTCATTATGCTCTTGATAAACAAGTCTAGATTTTTCCAGAAGATATTTTTCAACATAGGCCCTGGAAAAAAATAAAATTGGTTGATATAATAAAAATTAGTTTATGTAAATAATAAAGTTTAATATAAGGTAGATTTTACTCATTTAGACAGTTCAAAACTATAAGAATCATTCTCTGGATGACAGCTGCATATCCACCATTATAACTGTAATAGATAATATTAGCATTATCCATGTTAAATTCTCAAAGTCCTAAGTCATAAAATGGCTAGTGAGTAAGATAAGCAGGTAAACATATCAAGAGTAAATACACAATAAAGCCTTGCTTCAAAAATAAAAAACAAAACAAAATCATTTCCTAGTAATCAACAACACAATCACCATACGAATATGAACCCATGTCTGATTTCACTCCAAAGCTGACTATCAATTTTCCTACTTCCTAAACATCTCTTTTTCTTCCATCCCAATCCATGAGTTCTACTAGAACAAAAGTTATCAGTTCAGAGAATGAGATAGTCATATTATGCCTCTACATTTATCTGCTCACCACAGTGCTAAGCATATCACATGTGTCTGAGATTCTATTTAAAACCAGCATAGAAAAAGAAAAGACAGATGAATTAAATATGGTAAGACTTAATCACTGTTGAAGAAAAAGAAGAGACAGATGAATTAAATATGGTTAAGACTTAATCATTGGGGCTGGAGAGATGGTTCAGGGGTTAAGAGCACTGACTGCTCTTCCAGAGGTCCTGAGTTCAATTCCCAGCAACCACATGGTGGCTCACGACCATCTGTGATGGGATCTGATGCCCTCTTCTGGTATGTCTGAAGACAGCTACAGTGTACTCATGTAAATAAAATAAGCAAATAAATCTTTAAAAAAAAAAAAAGACTTAATCATTGTTCAATCTACCTAGGATGTCCTTGCTCTATTTTGTGTATATTTGACTTTTTAAATAAAATTATCTAAAATTTACCTCACAATATCAAGATAATTATATTCATTTTATATTCTTTTTGACCGTCTGACCTCTATAACAATGCTATATCCATTTTTCTTACCTCGTCAAATATAACAAGCTCTTGTTATGATGACAGTCATTTACTAAAGACAATTTCTTCATAAAATTATTTCCTAGACCTTCCTCTTGGCAAATTTTTAATACTCAACATAAATACCAATGTTTTTCATAAGGCCTCCAGAAACATACTTCAATCAACTTGTCATTTACTATAATCAACTTAGATGAGTATCTATTTCCCCAAAAGACAATGAAAATGTCAAAGGCAAAAAACATGTTTACATGGGTTTTTTTTAAAAATCTTTAATATTTAGAACAATGCCTGTTGCTCAAAATGCACCCCACAAATCTATGTTTAATAAATAAAAAGTGAGTTAATAATGTTCAATCTAAATATGTTGTGTACTCAGTTTTTGCTGACCATAGGAAAAAATGTTTTAAACTTTTTTATGCAATCAACAGAAGAGCCTACATTTCCTTCAATAAATGAAAGTAGACATCTATTTCCTAATTCACAAAACTATCTTAATCAATGAAGATTACTATTACACTTGAGGTCAAAAAGCAATATACATGACTTTACCTATTGCCATTCTCTTCTGAAACACAACTATAAGCCTAACTCCTTGACTATATCCCACTTTTAAGAGAAAAAGTACCAACTGAGACTTTCTAAACTGTCTCAAGAATCAAAAAAAAGAAATGACCTATGAAACTGCTATTGAATATCTCCCATGGACTTTTGTGGTTGTTGATAACATTGGTTTTAGGTTCTTCACAAATGGGCCAAAACGTTGTATACACAGTAGTTTTAGCCATCCTTTTCTTTTTAAAAGCAGAAGTACATAAAACTGAGATATAATTAAAATAGCATAAAAAATAAGCTATCAATCTACCTATTAATAGGGGTATATAAATCATAATAACCATCAAATAGAAAAATAACAATTTATATGTATGGTATATGTGCATGTGTGTTTGCACTGACAAATTTTCCTGAAATGAAAAATAGTTCAATATCAGAGAGAGAAGAAAAGTACAGTATCAATGCATTTCAGAAAGAAGACATGTTTATCTACATAGATCCCAAATACAACTTTGATGAAATTTAATATGCAACATTAACATAAACATAAGACAATTAAAATCAATGTTTAATTAGTTAATACAATAAAAGTTCTTCAGCTTGACTACTGACATAAAAGGCAAAAATAATATTATAGTGTATTTGTAATGGTCTGGCTTTTAAATATCTTCTACAAAGGCCCATAGGGCTAAAGACTGAACCAGCAGCCTATAGTTCTAGTAAGGGGGGGAGGGACTACAGAATGAGAGTGATCCAGACACAGTAAACACATGCATGAAGTATTCGAAGAAAGAAAATTTTAAATATAGCTGTTTTATGTTCAACATATTATTTATAGTATAATTATGCAAATGAATAGAAAAATTTTTTAAAATCAAGCCCTTAGTTTTATAACAAGTTAAATATCAGACGAAAAAGCTTGTGAACTGCTACGCTGTTGCCACATCCACACTGACAATGTGTAGAAAAAGAAAGAGACACAAAGTGCAGGCAGCTTAGAAAACTAGCTGATATGGGGCCTGAGGATTTTTTTTCTTCCTAAGAATGGCAATCCCACATCTAAATTTTAACACTGTCACACCTTCATGCTTTACAGCAAATTGCTGGTATGACATTATTCTCTGTCAAACGAATCTGCTTAAATTTAGAACCTCTGGGGTTATTGTCATTGCTTTGTAATTTGACCATTGTTCTAGAGATGACTTTTTCTTCCTTTGTTGCTGAATTGGAATATTGAACCACTGTTACACAGGTGAAGTCAGTGGCATTTGACATTTGTTCTGGTTTTTGTTTGGTTGGTTGGTTTGTTTGGTTGGTTGGTTGGGTTTTTTTTTTTTTTTTGCATATTTTGTTGGTTCTGAAAGATAAAGAGTATTTGATCAAAAAAAAAAAAAAAAAAAAAAAAAAAAGAGGAGACAGCCTTAGTAGAAGAAAATTAGGTAAAGTGTGCCCTTGTAGTGGATACTGGTGTCGTTCTCTCCCTCTCTCCCTCTCTGCTTGCTTTCTAGCCATGATGTGCTTATCACCATGTGATCTATCCCACAATCCCAGCAATGATACTCTTGCCTGCCACAGAACCACAGACAACACAGTCAATCAGTCGTGGACTTATACTTCTGCAAGTGTGAACCTAAATAAAATCTTTCTTCTTTTATCTCTGGTATTTTGTCACAGCAATGAAAAGTTGGCTGTGTTAGCTACATTTCCTCATTGATGAGGCAGTATACCTTACACAAAAATCCCTATGAAAGGAATGATTTCGTTTTAGCTCATGGTTCAGGAGACAGCCCATCATGGCAGAATGGCTTAGTTTGTTACTGTTCTCAGCAGAACCAGAAGCCGAGAGGTAGGGCCGAGAGTAGGACTGGGATATGACCCAAAGGCCAGGCCCAAGTGAGCTACTGGTCTTTTTACAAGTATTATAATATTCTTTGAACAATCAAGACAAATAGTAAAGTACAAACAATATATCAAAGCACTAGATGTAAAACTATAATAATCAATAGATTCACCCACATAACAATAAGCAGTAAGAAACCATAATGCAAGATAAAAAACACATTCATAATAAAATATTTAAAAATAAACTCAAATATACATAAAATTTAAATACTTCTAAAAAGTAAAAAGATGTCAGTCATCTCTAAAATAATCACGAAATTAAATGTTAAACCAATAAAAGTAACAGCTATAGAAGATTCTTAAGTACACAGTTACCTTAAAGAATTCAACCTGAAAAGGCTACAATACAACATGATTCCAACTCTAAATTTTGGAAAAAGTAGTATAGAGATAGGAAAAGATCAGTAGTTACCAAGACCTGGAAGGCTGAATAAGCCAAACACAGAAGATTTTTAGCACAGTAAAACTATATTGTCTGTACTAAAATGGAAACTGTAAATACCATCTCTGCAATTCTCAAAGCCAAAAGAATGTAAAACACAATGAACAAACTTTAATATAAGTATGGATTTCACAATTAATAAATCTCAAATTCATTTGGAACAACAAAAAACCCAGGATAGAAAAAGCTATCCTTAACAACAAAAGAACTTCTGGGGGAATCAGCATCCCTGATCTCAAGCTGTACTACAGAGCAGTAGTGATAAAAACTGCATGGTATTGGTACAGTGACAGGCAGGTAGATCAATGGAATAGAATTGAGGACCCAGAAATGAACCCACACACATATGGTCACTTGATTTTCGACAAAGGAGCTAAAACC
>CM052706.1:58541261-58570684 GCA_028551405.1 Uromys caudimaculatus
CCAGGAGTTTGGACCACCAACCAAAGAATACACAATGATGGACTTATGGTTTGGACCACATATGTGGCAGAGGATGACCTCGATGGCCATCAGGGAGAGAGGAAAGGCCCTTGGGCCTGAGGATGTTAGAGGCCTCAGTAAAGGGGAATGTCAAGGCGGGAATATGGGGATGGGTGGACGGGGGGTGGGGGTGGGGGTGGAATTCCCTCCTAGAGGCGGGTTGGGGAGGGGACGGGGGGGTATCCAAAGAGGAGACTCAGAAAAGGGGAAACATTGGAAATGTACATAAAGTATCAAAAATAAAACAGGAGGAAAAAAAAATGCAGCAACAATACTGCTCATCAACTCTAACAAACAGGGCACACAACACAAGATTTGTAACAAGGGAAGCTATGCTGGAAGAGATGGAAATAATACATGGGAACTCTGTAATTTTCATTTCCTTCTGCTGCGAATCTAAAACTGGTCTAAAGAATACTCTATTAATTTCTTAATACATTGCTAGAACAATCAGATGACTCATCACAGAAAATGTAAGGATCTTTATTGTA
The DNA here is from genome assembly GCA_028551405.1 of Uromys caudimaculatus. Lineage (NCBI taxonomy): Eukaryota > Metazoa > Chordata > Mammalia > Rodentia > Muridae > Uromys > Uromys caudimaculatus. The sequence goes on from CM052706.1 coordinate 58,541,813, forward strand.
TCAAAATCAAATACCTTGATTGGGAGAATACTAATTTGGATATGTAGCAAAGTGTGATTATCTTCAGAAATAAAATCATTAAGGGGTCATTTCCTAACTTGAAAATAAATTTTAGAAAATTTATAATATAAACATAAATACATGCAACTATTAACAGTTAAACAAGTATAAGCATGTTAAAAACGATAATTAGTCTTACAACTTTCTCAGTTTGAACCCACCAAAAATGAGGAAACAATTTTCATGCAGATACCAGTGTCATAATTCATAGCTTATGAAACTAGTAATAACTAAAATACAAATATGCTTCAGGAGCTGGAGAAATAACTCAGCAAATAAGAGCAAAGGCTGCTCTTTCAGAGGATCTGGGTACAATTCCTAGCTCTCAAATGGCAGCTAACAACCATCTGTAACTCCAGTTCCAGAGGATCTGATGCCCTCTCTTCTGTCCTACATGGGCAATGAATTTACGTGGTATATACATACACTGAAAATAAAATAGATTTTAATATATGTATGTGATTATGCACCAAACATGTACATCTATAATATGTAAACATGTGTGTATATATGTGTGTGCTTCTAAAGTGGCAGTACTTACCCAAGTACAGTGCCTGTTTCTTGGTAATTTACTTGAATAAATTTGCCAAAACGACTTGAATTGTTATTATGAGCTGTCTTTGCATTTCCAAAGGCCTGTAAAAATAAATAGATTTTATTTAAAAATAATTTTTAAACATTCTTTAGTCTTTAGACTAACAAAAAAACAGTAAGGTATATTTGAGGCAGAATAAAAGAAAATAATGAAAAGCTGAACAAAAACCATAAGATTTTCACCTTATTCTAATTCAGCAAAATAAATCTCAATTTTTAAAATTTAATATATAGGACTGAAAAAAATAGCTAAGTTCTTAAGAGGACTTGCTGTGCAAGCATGATGTGAATTCAGATTATAACACTCCTGTAAAAAGCCCGGTATGGGGATGCACAACACCTGTAATGCCAACACAATAGGCAGACAGAGAGGAGGAAAGTCGAGACTTGCTGGACATCCAACTGGTTCCAGATTTAGTGTGAGACTCTACCTCAAAGGAATGATGATAGACAGTGACAATATAGAACAATGTGCTTATCTGGTTTCTACTTCTATATCTATAGGTACTTCCACCCACATACATATGTGCATATAACATATACATTCATACATACATACATACATACATACACACACAAAATTAATAAAATGAAAATGTTTCTTTGTCAGGCCCATGCCTTTAATCCCAGCACTTGGGAAGCAGGAGCAGGTAGATCTCTGTGAGTTTGAGGCCAGCCTGGTCTACAGATCATTCCAGGAAAGCCAGAGCTACACAGAGAAACCCTGTCTAGAAAAAACAAACAAACAAAAACATGGGGTTTTTTAATCCCAGCAACTTTAGAGTCATGGGAGCCATAGCAATAGCCACATTGTAAGCACCAGAAGTACTCAGGAGGCCCAGGAAATACTGATGGCTTAAATCACCACAGGACCAAATATGGTCAGGTGACTCTAAATGGCATTACCAGGTAAAGAGGAACCAGAGCTTCTTGTCAACTTTGGAAAACTTTGGACATTGATGAGTGAGCAGATCTGGGTAAATGCTGCCAACAACAGGACTAGGGCTGCCCCGTCACTAATGTGATGCTGCATAAGCAGCCTGTCATTGTGAGGACCAAATGCTTATGCAGAAAAGCTAAGGAGAAAATTTAGAATGTGGAGTGGGTTTTTTCAGGAGGAAGGAGGGTTGGAGTTTGCTGGTGGCCTGAAGCCACACAAAGAGGCTCATTAAATACTAACAAATTCTTTTAAAATAAAATAATCTCATTAATGTCAAGATTTCTTCATATTCCAAGGACAGCAAATTTCTTAAGTTTATACTAAAGCAGTTTGCAAAGCTGAAAAGGCTAAAAAATAATTACATAAAAACTGGTCATTCTAGAAGTACATAAATAAAATTCCATTAAAGTACTATAATTATCTATTAAAACAAAGCTATTGTACAGATGATAAAACAACTATATGTTCTCTGCATCATCACCCAAAGTGTATACCAGGCAAGGGAATAATGACAAGCATTGGTGACACCACTAGAATAGGGCTAAGGTTCTTCCACAGCACTGGTCATCACGATTTAACCTGTTTAGTATTTCCAGGAAAAATCTCACTCTAAGGGTCTTCATCTAAACTGACTTACTGATCACTCATAGAAAACAGCCTCTCCACTCCCATTACACCACGTTTGTTTCTCCAAAACAATCAAAGGCAATTGATTAAGCACTAAAAATACCTAAGGTGGTAATAATAAAGTGGGGGATTGGGAGGACCTCATAATTACATGTATAAAATGGGCTTGAAAAGGTATGAAAGACAGGGCTGGTTGGTATCTTGGCAGTTAAAGACATTGGCTGCTTTCTGAAAGAACAGGACTCAATTCTAATGGGGCTAATGTCCACTGAAAACTTCAGCTCCAGGAGATCCAATATCCTCTTCTGGCCTCTGCCAGCACTGTACACATGCAAACATGCATGCAGACAAAACACTCATATACATAAAATAATATAAAATTTCTTTTAAAAAGGTATTAAAGATTGCTATACATGTAGAAAGCCATGTGCATGCACGACGTTGCAAATGTCAAGGAATATATGTATGTTCAGGAAAGAGCTCGGACTTGTATTTGAATCTGAGGCTGTATGACAGCAGAAAATAAAAGAGAAAATGAAGTTGATACTTAGCAGATTAAGGGTAAAAAGAGTGCTTCAACGAGCAAAGAAAAACCTGAGAGCATTAACATGTGTGGGCATCTTTAAATATTTTCATTCAATCATAATCACACACACACACACAAAAAAAAAAAAAAACCAATGGAGAATTATATGATCTCATGTAAAAAAAAAAGAATACAGAAGGGGCTGGAAAGACGGCTCAGCAGTTAAGAGCACTGACTGCTCTTCCGAAGGTCCTGAGTTCAAATCCCAGCAGCCACATGGTGGCTCGGCCATCTGTAATGGGATCTGATGCCTTCTTCTGGGGTGTCTGAAGACAGCTACAGCGAGCGGGACAGGAGAGAGAAAAAGGTGTCTGAAGACAGCTACAGTGTACTTACATAATAAATAAATAAATCTTTAAAAAAAAAAAACAACAGAATACAGTACTTAAAATATTAGTTCACAAGTCATAAAACAACCAAACAGGAGTAACAAAACTAATAATCACACCTCCTGGAGCAATTTTATTTCCAGAAGTATTACATTATATTAAATTCCAGTTTTTATCTTCTTTGTCAAGAGATAGGCTACTATTCCAGTGACTCAAAAGAAACTCTTTTGGGTTTTTTTCTTTTGACGGTACTGATGTTAGAATCCATGGCTTGTACATATTAAGTAGTGCTCTTATCACTGAGCTACAATGCTAACTCCTATAAAAATCACTTCCAAAAATAAATTAGTATCACACCTGCCTTGTTTCTTTGCCACTTTGAGCTTCCCTTGGTCACTAAAAATGATGTCTATTCTAGTAGTTTTATTTCATCTTCTCACATTCACCAATCTTTTTTTTTTTCATTTATTTACTTTATGTATGAGTGCTTTATGTGTGTGAACACCTGTGTGCCAGAAGAGGACATCAGATTCCTTTATAGATGGCTGTGAACCACCATGTGGTTGCTGGGAATTGAACTCAGGACCTCTGGAAGGGCAGTCAGTGCTCTTAACCACTAAGCCCTCTCTCCAGCCCTACCAATCTTATCTTGAAGATTTAAGAAAATTATTTCTAGCTGAGTGTGGTGGCACATTCCTTTAATCCCAGCACTAAGGACGCAGAGGTATGTGGATCTCTATAAATTCAAGGCCAGCCTGATCTACATTGTGAGTTACTGGACACATGACAGCTAGAGAGACTGTCTTTTTTTTTAAAAGGGGAGGGGGAGAAAGAGAAAATTATTTCTATATACCTTACCTCAAGTACTGGTCCAGCTCCAAGGATAATCTGTTCTACTCCACTGGCAAATCCTTTCTGACTGAGGGCAGTAAGGTGGTGAATAAGAAAGTTTGTGCTTTGAGTCTTCCCAGAACCACTCTCTCCTGAAATCACAATACACTGATTCTTTTTGCGCTGCAGCATAGCATGATAAGCTACATCTGCCACAGCATATATGTGGGGTTCAAGTTTTCCCAACTGGTGGTTATCATACATTTTGACATATTTGGGGTTATAAATAGGAAGAAATTTGAATGGGTTAATAGCTATTAGAATACTGCCAACATAAGTATAAATTTTTTCATGCTTAAAGCGACTCCGTAGGTTTTCTAAGAGAGTTTTCTCATTCAAATCAGGCAAGCTACATAAATCATCAAAGTCTTTCTGTTGAGGCTGTGGAAGAAAACCCCGCTCCATCATCCTGCGGCGTTCTTCGGTTACCCGTAGCCATGACTGGAGGCTACCATAATGAATTGATCCATCAAGGTTTTTTTCTCTCAGAAGAAAGCGGTAGTCCTCTCCACTCAAGCGATTTTCCAAAGCCATTCGGGGCCACAACATCATTCGTTGAACTGGACAGTCGGTTGGATTGAGTATCCATTCTTCTCCACCAAATTCCTTTACCTCTGCTAAAACGTAGCATTTTGTCTTGTCTAGATGAAGTCTGTTTATAAGGGAGTCAATCACCTCAGCAGCTGTGGTGTTTTTTCTGGCAGGAATTGGACAGTAAATTGTTCCTTCTGAAATTGTCCCAGGATATATTCGCAATGTGTGTTCATTATCCTCAAAGCGTCGTCTTCCTCCATCACTTACATTCATATTGGATCTTGTCCCATCAGAAAGGACAGTATGTGTTCAGGACTGGGCAAACCATTTTCTTGGCAAAAGAACTGGAACATAAAAGATAGAAACACTGAGTAGTCACATTGAATACTGTTTTCTGTATCCAAAAATGAAAGCCTTAACAACCATATTAACTCAAGCTTTCTGAACATAAACTTACAACTCACTGTATAAGTATTAAGTCAAGTATGGTGGCACATGCTTGCAATACCAAGTAGAGGCAGTAAAATTAAAGAGTTCTAAGCTATCCTTGGGAATCTGATAACTTTGTGGTCAGCCAGAGTTACTAAGATCTTCTTTCCAAGAGGCAGGGAAAATAATAAGTATTGAAAATAGTCTCATTGAAACCACATAACATTAAGTTTTATTGTCCAAGCCAGAGTACTTTCTAAAAACATCAATATGCAAAAATATGTGGCACTATTTTGTTATTCAACAATAACCCAAAAAGTAAAAACAAATTACTATTCTGCTAAATCTTTGAAGAATCTCACTAAAGACTGAATTAAAGGGACAGAATGATTACACAAAACTGATTAATCATCTTATACACAAAATCTCTTAAGAATGCAGAAATAAGAAAGATGCCATCAATGAAACAATTGTTTTATGAAACTCACTAAAACAGAAAAATGAAGGGGGAAATAGAAATTACAGTTATAAGCAAGAAAACGATCAGAAACCTACTATTTAAACATTTTCAGGGAATTCTTGGGCCTCTGTTCCCTTCCTCATGGTCAAGAAAAGGAGAGGATTTAACAGGATCAACTCAAAGATCATCGCCTTAACTTGTTGAGCCAAGTTGATAAGATTATTCAAGCAGGTACCATTACAAATTTTATTCTAACCCCTACTTTGTCCTTCAATGCTACTGGATCTACTTTTATCAACTTGGCTCCATTTTTCATATCCTTATAATTTCTAAATCTACACACACTGCTTCCAGATAAATGATTTCAATGTTTACAAGTTACCTAAAATATTATTTCCTTTAAATGGTTTCTCTACCTCAATTTATATCTTTTCTCTACCCTTCTGCTACTATCTACCAAAAAAAAAAAGTTATACCCTTTCTAAGACTAACAAAAGCTTTTCAATCTTCATTTGTAATTTAGATCCATCAAGTTTAAATAATCACATACTTGGGTTAAGTGAATGGTTCCATCTATACAGTGCTTGTCACACAAGTTCAGATCCTAGAACCCACATAAAAAGCCAGGCATGATAGTGTGTATCTTTAACCCAGGAGCAGGAGTAGCAGAGGTAGGTAGGTGCCTGGAGCTTTCCATCCAGCCTCTCTAACAGATCAGTGAGCTCAGGTTCAGTGATAGCTCATGTAGGAAAAAACAAAGTAGAGAAAGACAAGGAAGACATCCGAACAACTGGACCTCCATCCTCATCTACACACACACATGCTGGCACATACACACGCATGCTAGCACACACACGCGAACACACGCACTCACACACATGTACACACCACAAGAATATTCTTTCTTGTTCTGCCTATTTCATCCTTTAACATAAAAATATGGGCTTTTTTTAAAATTCTGCTGGAAACATGATCTCATACAGCCAAATTAGCCTTGAAATCACTATGTATGTAAGAATACCTTGAACTCCTGATTCTCCTGCCTTTACTTCCAAAATGCTGGGCACATTTGCTGCTAAGACTAGTAAATGAAAAAAATTTTATTTCAATTTTTATTTCTGTGTACGTGTTTATGTGTGTGTGTCCCATGTTTGTGTGGGTCCTAGTACAGGCCAGAAGACAGCATTGAGTCCCTTGGACCCTGAGTCATAAGCAGTTGTATACTACTAGTCATGGGTCATGGAAATTAACTGGGCTCCTCTGGCAGAACAGCAAGTACTCTTGACCACTGAGCCATTTCTCTAGTTCCTAATGTACTCTTTTCTAAAACATAAAAATTCAGTTACCTTAATTTTGTGCTACCACATACTTTACAAAGACCTCTGACCAGAAATTATCTTTACTTTTATCCTAGATGGCCTCTAAACAGATGAAAAGGTAGCCATATATCCATGGCTCAAATGCAACAAGTTTGGAACATTCTACAGAGATAACCATTATCTTGAGGTTGGTATTATGTTGATACATGTTTATTACCTGGTAACTTTCCATAAATTATATATAATACTGTTTCCTGTTTTTAACCTTTAAAAATGGTATCGCACTATACTTAATACTGTGCTAATGCATTCAAGTTCAGTAAATGCCAAATCATATTCCAGTCTATGATTCTACGACTGTTCATCAGCATACTATACTAAAGCAGTGATGTTAAGTTCTCATATATGTATCCTCATATATCTCTCCTAAAATTTCTTTGGGCTTTGCACACAACAGTGAAATTACTAGTGTGGGGATACCTATTAACAATCAGGTATTACCAAAAGAAGTTGTTTGAACAATAGTTCTGAAAGCAAGAACGAAAGAGTTCTGCATCCATATCGAACATTAATTTTGTCAGAACTGAGTTTCTACCAGTCTAACGTATGAAAAGAGGTCTGGTGAACTGGCTTCCCCCCAAGCCTGAAGACCTGAGTTTGATGCCTGGAAAACTACAAGAACCAACTCATTCAAGCCGTCCACTGATCTCTGTATAAGTGCTATGGTACACTGCATGTGCACGCACACACACAATCAAAATAGATTTAAAAGGGCTAGTTCATTTTATTTTGCATCTCTCTGATTATTAGTAAGTCTGGGTTACTCTAATCCTTTCATTTACCATTTCAGCTGCTCGTTTATTTTTTTCCTTTTTATGTATTAGAGAATTCATAAAATTCAATTCTGTATCAATCTGAATGAGCTTTTTACATTTTATTTTGAATATCAATCAATCTTCAGATGGATATGCAGAACATGTTTCATAACAGCCAGTGGCTTATATTTTAATATATTTATTGCATGTGCATGTGCCAAGGCACACACAGATGGAGATTATATTATTTTGATATTGCCTTGGTTTATAGATCAGTGTCATAAAAAACTGATAAAATAGCTGGGCATGGTAGCACACACCTACAACTCTAGCACTTGAGGAGCAGAAGGAAAACCATTACAAGTTCAAAGCCAGTCTGGTCTAATACTGAACCCCTGTCTCAAAAACATTTTAAAAAAAGAAGAAGAAAATGACATCTTATTGACATGATTTCCCTTCCATGACCATTGTTGTTGTTAAACTTTTTAATTACATTGCATCTTTCACTTCTAGTCTGTAATTTTCATATCCACCAGATCTCATGGTGCCCATTTACATTTCTTAATTGTTTGAGGACCTATTTCTTCCTTACCCATCCTTGAGAAGCCTAGTAAGCCAAATATTCTCAGACTAATGTCATTCAGGTTACTTTTACTTTGTATCTTCCACAGCATTTATTACATGGCTTTATGCGTTTAAAAATCTAGCGTTGTACGTACACTTCTTAAGCAGTATTTTTTTCATACAAATTTACTAAAAATCTGTTTACTTTTTGTTTATAACAATACTATCACAATCATGACTTTAAACTAGTAAGTTTGGGGGCTAAAGAAATGGATTAGTGGTTAACAGCACTGGCTACTCTTCCAGAGTAACCAGGTTTGATTCCCAGCATCCACTTGGAGGTTCACAAGTGACTGTAACTCCAGTCCCAGGGGATCCAATGCCTCTTCTGACCTCTGAGAGCACTGCATGCACATAAATGCAGATAAAACATTCATAACCTAAGTCTTTATTAATTTGTAATAATAATCTGTATTCATTTTTCCTCCTTTGTCTTCTATAGTTATCTCAACAAGCAGATTCTGCTCAGTAATAAGGGTGAATACGCTAGCAAGTCCTGTGACCAGATGGCCTTTGGCAACAGTCAGCAGCAAAGCCACATCTTACAGTGAGACTATGCCCTATACTGCTCCAGGAGATTCACTGAATAACTATGACTTGACCCCTACAGATGTACCTGACAACCCAAGAACTAAACCCAGAACCTTCTTTTTCAACCTAAGAGCTCTACATTGGCCCATGATTTCCAGCAATGAACCCAGCTCAGTTACATCTCAGCTACTTTACCTGCAGGTTCCCAACAATGCTTCACTCAGCATTTTGTGTTCTACTCCCTTCCTGAATAATAAAGATATTTGTGTGCCCTTCCCCCCTCAGTTTTATTTTTTTATTAGTCATTGCCTTAGGCTTCAAAGAAAGTTCAAAACAAAACTCAGAAATCCATCTTAATGGCAAGACAGTCCTTACAAAACTGCCTAAGAAGCATGGTGTGGTCATAGATGTCTTTAACCCCAGAATTAAGGAGTCAGAGGCAAGCAGATCTGAGTTAGAGACCAGCCCGGTCTACAGAGCAAGTTCCAGGACAGCCTGGGCTACTCAGAGAAACTGTCTTAAAAAACCATCACCACCACCACCACCACCACCACCACCACCATCATCATCATCATCATCATATTGAAAAATATAAATAGAGAAACATTTTGCAGAAAGACTCAACAAAAGTACATGCCAGCTGATCTTCATCACTAGGCAGGACACAAGAGCCTATGTTTAACAATGCTGTATAAAAGCCAAATAGGTCATGAAAGAGCATACATTTCACAGACATCAATAAATGGGAGGAGAAAATGAACTTTCACAGCATAGTAGTACTAATGACATTGGGTTAGCCTGCCAAAAGCACTCTGTATCCTCTTCTGGTTAAAGAACTATGTTCTCCTTTGAAATTCATCCCTTGTCAACTTAGGCAATTTAACTGGACTGACATCATCCCTTCATGTACAGAACAAAAAGGGAAATCAATTGTGACTAAGTTAATTTCATTCTTCTTAGACAGGCTGATCATGGAGAACCATACTCAAACTTCTGCTGCAAGTTATTAGAACGTAGCTTTTACAAATAGACAGGAGGAGTCAAGGACACCACAAGACCCACAGACTCAACTAACCTGGGCCCATGGGGGCCCAAAAGAGACTGAACCACCAATCAAAAAGCAGCAGGGGCTAGACTTAGACCTCCTATACATTTGCAACAGATGTGTAGCTTGATCTTCATGTGGGTACCCTAATAATTGGAGTGAGGAGCTGTCTCTGTCTTTGTTGCCTGCTGCCACTGGATGCCTTTCACCTCGATGGACTGCCTGGTCAGGTATCAGATGGATAGGATGCACTTAGTCCTGCTTCGACTTTATATCCCAGGGCAGGGTGGTACCCAAGGGGAACTTCCCCTTCTTACAGAAGGGGAAAGGGTTATGGGAGGAAGAATTTCTGAGGGTAGGACTTGGAGAAGTGAAGGGAGGGAGGTTGCAATCAGGATGTAAAGTGAATAAATTAATAAATAAATAAATAAAAACAGTCCAGGCAGGGTGGCATGTTTTTAATCCCAGCATTCAGGAAGCAGTGGCAGAAAGAACTCTGAGTTTGAGGCCAGACTGATCTACATGGTCAGCTCCATGATAGGGAGAACTACATAGGGAGATCCTGTCTCAATGACAAAGAAAAAACAAACAAAAATAAATGCAAGACTGCTAAATTAAAATGATACAGATCTATAATTGCTGACAGTCACCTATTCTGAATGTATAGAAATTTCTCTGCACTAACAAAAAAATTAAACTAACACATACAATAAGGTCTTATCAATACATCTGTGCCAATAAATGCAATTGTGCCTTAAAAAAATAAGCTCAGCCACTGAACTCTAAATGTGCCAATCAAGTCCCTTTTACCCCCTGAGCCATTTAAAGGTGGATTCCTCTTTTCTATAACTAAGAGGACCCATTATAGTACGTCGCACTTCAGTGTGAAACTCAAAGAACAGAAACATCCTTTGTAACTCAAACTCCTCATTTCCAAAAGTCTGAGTCTCAAGAGTCAAATACACCTATATAAATTCTACTACTCCATTATTTTGATACCCACACTTGCGGAGCCAAACAGGAGCCTCTAAAGTCAAAATCCCTATTCAAACTGAAGGATTAAGTTTATTTGGGTAATGAGAAACTTGTACCAATTGTGCAAAAATATGAAAACTGATTAATTGATGTCAAAATGAAAAAAACAGAAAATTATATATAAAGGAATACATACATTAAAATTAATCAAAACAGGATTTGGGGAAAAATCTTCCAGTTTTCATTTTACAGTTTTCACCAAGAGTAAGTTTAATAAGCACTGTTTCGTTTAAGTTCAACAGTAATTTTCTGGGAGATAAAATAAAACATCTACTAGCATATATAAAACACACACACACACACAAAAAAAAAAAACTGAGCATGTACTTTAGGATAAAGATCACATTTCAAGTCAACAGAAGTAAACAGGAGTCATTTAAACTGGATATAAGACTGTGGGTTTGGTGGTGAACACCTATAATCCCAACACTTAGAAGGTAGAGGTAGGAAAATCAAGAGTTCCAGGGCAGCCTTGGCATATAGTGAGTCTAAGGCCAGTCTGGGTTACATGAGGCCTCATCTCAATAGAAAAAGAAAGGTGTAGAGCTCTGCTATCACATATGTAGAGATATAACAGGTCACACTACAAGTTCCCACTACCAAAGACATAGTGCAGGAGCCATGCCTACCCCACCATGAAACTGATTTTTCCCCAAATCCTGTTTTGATTAATTTTAATGTATGTATTCCTTTATATATAATTTTTCTGTTTTTTTCACTTTGACATCAATTAATCAGTTTTCAAGGTGTAACATAAAATACAACCAACTTCTTCCAAGTTGCTCAGTTTTGTCCCAGCAATGAGAAATGGAATTAATATAGAAAACTGGAACCAAAAAGTAGTGTCACGCTGGGCAGTGGTGGCCCTCGCCTTTAATCCCAGCACTTGGGAGGCAGAGGCAGGTGGATTTCTGAGTTCGAGGCCAGCCTGGTCTACAGAGTGAGTTCCAGGACAGCCAGGGCTACACAGAGAAACCCTGTCTCGAAAAACCAAAAAAAAAAAAAAAAAAAAAAAAAGTAATGTCACTTCTGTGATAAGCTTGACTATTAGGTTCTTGTGCCTTTATGAGCTTATCTGTAGGATGAAAAAAAAAATTGAAACTGGAAGCTAAAGAAGCCTTAGAATATTGTACACAGAGATTAATGTGTCTGCACATTAGAAAAGAACAAAATGCTAATGGAAGTGCAAACGGTACAGATTGCTCAAAGATTTCAGAGAGGAAAAAGGACTGTAGGAAACTGGACTAGAGACTGTTCATGTTATGTTCTAGCAAATAATCTTGAAAACTTGACTGAGAATGAATTCAAATGCATTTTGCATTATGAGATAGCTAGCTATGAGCCTAAAGGGTCAGGGTTAGAATTACAGATTTGAATAGGAAACATCCACCATGGGCTCATGTAGTTCACTCACTTGGCTCACAGACGGCAGCACTGTTTAGAAAGACTGTGGAATCTTAAGGAGATGGGTCACTGGTGGATAACACTGGCTGGCTCCTCTTCTGGTCAAAACCTCTGCTTCCTGATATTAACACGTACTAGCAGCTCTCCTCACTGTCAACAGATTCTCAGATGCCATGCCTCCTTCACACGAAATGTAGATAAAGTCAGTCTTCCCTTAAGGTGCTTCTGTCAAGTATTTTGTTTCAGAAACTAATGAATGCACAATAAGTGAAATAAACTTCAAAGCAGCATTTGAGGATAACTGAATTATTTCAAATGGTTTGTTAATGTCACTATTATTCTAAGAAGATTATAACAAGTCTCAAAGAAGTCCTAAAACAACTTAAGGCAAATGTATTAAACTAATTTTCACTTTGCGAAAAAAATAAACTTTGAGAAACATAATTCAGTTTTAGAAAATACTACTATAATTGAAAGGAATTTTCCTTACAGACAGTAAATACTGTTCCCTAAAACATAATGGGAATATGCTTTTTATGAGAGCATACATTTCACTTTAAAGCAACAGAATTCACAAAACTGTACAATGCTAAATATATTCTAAGCTTAAGCAAAGATAAAAATTTATTCTAGTAATTAGATAATTAAAGTAAATAATAATCTCTTAACTTAATTGATTTACTATAGTAATTCAGATCAGTGTTCAATAATGATTTGTATGCATACAAATGGAAGAAAATTTAACTAATTATCCACATGTGATGAAGCAATACTCTTTTAAAACCTTGGGAGTAGAAGCACAAGAACCACAGATCAAAGCTATCCAATGCTACATGTATGCACACACACAGCAGGGAGGAAGAGGAGGGACAGAGACACAGGACACTAACACACACAGTGAGGTGATCAATAAGGAATAGTTTTAGAATTGGCTTATGATGTTCCTCTAACAAGACACAGAAGAGAAAAATTATAGAAGCTAGGGGAAAGGAACAACAAGCAGAATAGGGAATACAATTTCCTTACATTATAATTCCATTTAAAAGACTAAAAATGACTTTAATGCAACAGTGAGTTTGTGCTTCAAAAATTTAACTATTAAGAAATGTTATTGCATTTGCTATCAAGAAAGAAAAAATTCTCTTTTCTATCCTTTTATATTTTTTCTTTATATCTTTTTCATACTTTCTATACCTTTTTTGTTTTATTATAGGGATCTCTCTGTGTGTCTGTCTGTCTGTCTGTCTCTGTGTATTTTATATAGGGTTTCTCTGTGTAGCACTGGCTTTTCTGTAGACCAGCTGACCTCGAACTCAGAGATCCACCTGCCTTTGCCTTGAGTGCTGGGATTAAAAGTGTGAGCCACCACCACCCAGCAAAGGATCTATTTTTTAAAAGAATTTTTTGAGGGTATGCCTGCATGAATGTATATATACTACCATGTGTGACTGAAGCCTCTAGATGTCAGAGGGTATCAGATCCCTAGAACTGGCATTACAGACAGCTGGGAGCTGCTATGTGGCTGTTAGAAATCAAACCTGGATCCTCCAAAATAACAGTAACTGCTACTAACTGCTGGGCCATTTCTCCAGCCACTATCACAGAAATTTATTGGCAAATGTTAGTAGGTAGATTCATACAATTTCATACAGTATAAACAGAAGGAATGAACCAGGCACATGTATACATCTTTAAAAAATAAAAATATGGTGGGGGACAGTAGCATGGCCTGTTAATTCTAGCCTTACAATTGTAAACATTATGGGGAATGAGCTATTAAACATTTTGAACTTATTTTAGATTTGTGGCTATGAGAAAATGGTGTTCAAGATCTAATATTAGAACTGGGGAAATGAGTGAGTAAAGCTCTTACCATGCAAGCATAAGGAACCTGACTTCAGACCTCCAGAACCCACATAAAACCAGACCCAGCAACACACACTTGTAGTTCCAGCACTCCTGTGGTGAGATGAGAGGTGGGGACAGGGAAATCCCCAAAAGCTCATGCATGGACCAGCTGGCAGTAAACTTAGCAGTGAACAAGAAACACCATCCCAAACAAAGTGAAAGGCAAGGACCACAACCTAATCCTGTCCTTTAATTTTCACACATTGCAGATTTTGCTCAAATGTGAACTCCTAAAAAGAAGCTTTCCCTTATTATTCTAAAATAGCCCTATAGAAAGAAATAAAACAATTTTTTAATCAAAATAATCCCATACTGTGCATTTCTCTATCTCTATGTCCCCTTTCCCTGATTTACTTTTTCCAAAGATTTATTTATTTATTTTATGTATATGAGCATACAATAGCTGTCTTCAGACACACCAGAAGAGCACTGGATCCCATTACAGATGGTTGTGAGCCACCATATGGTTGCTGGGAATTGAACTCAGGACTTTGGAACTTTGAGCTAGAAGAGCCATTGGGATGCTAAAAGCTCTGTGGGGTGTTTTGTAGGAGCTTGGAAGATAATGTTGAGAACAGTGCAGAAGATGGAGGCCTGGCTTGTGAAATTTCAGAGGGCAGATTAAAGACTCTTATCAGGGCCATTGCTAGTTTTATTTAAGATTCTGTAGTTTTGTTAGCTGGAGCTGAAGAAATCAGCTGTGATTAACAAGATACCATAACTACTAAAGCAAAACCATTGCATTACTGGGACTATTGATGCTGGTTAGCTGGAGCTGAGAAATTAGTGCTGATTAAGAAGAGACCAGCATCATTGAGGTGACGTCTTCTGGGAAGTGTTTTCTGAGAGCACAAAGAGGCTGTGTTCCAGAGATAGCCAAGGTTGTACCTTGTGCTGTGGCAGGAGTTGGTAATGTGTAAGAGTCACCCAGGTGATACTGGTTTTGAAGGCATGAAGGAGTTGTGAAGAGCAGCTGAGGCCTGGGCACTGTGAGAGGCCCTGGAAGGCCATTGGTGAAGGTGCAGCCTCAGTTGCATTGACAGCCCAGGACTGAAGGGGTCATGCAAAGGAGGTGAGGCTTGGCACCATGAAGAGAGCCAATGAGAAGCCATGTGTAAAGCCTAGTTGCAGGGGAAGACAGCAGTGTTTTGAAGATGCCAGTACCACGAAATGACCACCAAGAACAGCAGCAGCAGTGAGGTACAGGCATCTGGAGCTGTGTGTGCTACAAAGGGCAGAGTTGGAGAAGTGACTCAAGCCCTTGGATGAATTCAGAAGATCGTGAGTAGATCCCAGACATTGGACAGCTGGACTTTGATTTTGCTTTTGATTGTGACTGTGCCCTGATATTTTTCCCTCCTGAAGAAAGAAGGTATTTTAGTGGAGTACACAGTTAAGAGACTCAATTTTTAAAGACGTTGAATTTTAAGAGATTGGATGTTTAAAAGGGACCAAAATGTTAATATGTAAGAATTTGTAAAAGACTGTGGGACTTGTAAAGTTATTTAGATCTTGGGGATAAATAAGGAAGTAAGGGTCGAGGCTTATTGGTGATGTGTTTGTGTGTCAAATTGACAAGGGGTCAATTGTACTGGCTAGTTTTGTGTGTCAACTTGACACAAGCTGGAGTTATCACAGAGAAAGGAGTTTCAGGTGAGAAAATGCCTCCATGAGATCCAGAGGTAAGGCATTTTCTCAATTAGTGATCAAGGTGGGAGGGCCCCTTGTGAGTGGTACCATCTGTGGGCTGGTAGTCTTGGGTTCTATAAGAAAGCAGGCTGAGCAAGTCAGGGGAAGGAAGCAAGCCAGTAAGCAGCATTCCTCCATGGCCTCTGCATCAGCTCCTGCTCCTTGACCTGCTTGAGTTCTAGTCCTGACTTCCTTTCGTGATGAACAGCAGCATGGAAGTGTAAGCTCAATAAATCCTTTCCTCCCCAACTTGCATCTTGGTCATAATGTTTGTGCAGGAATAGAAACCCTGACTAAGACAGCAGTAAAGCCTAGAGGGCATGTTAAAGCCAATTACACTATTTGGGAGAGATGCTTCAAGCTACAAGGAGTGAAGAAGGCAAAATGTCTCAATCAAGAACAAATTGGGAACTTTTGAGAAATGAAAAGGAATCATTGTTGTTCAAACCAAGGAGGAAAGTTGTAAAAAGATGAGGTCAGACATACAAAAAGATCATATTACACAGTACTTTGTAGTCTGGGGTTCCATTCTAAATGCAAAAGAAGATAACAAGAGGGTGTGCCCATAGCACACAGGCGTGAGTGCACACATGCACATACACACTACACACACATACACACAAATGTTTAAAGAAGTAAGTGTAAAAGAAAATTCCCTGCATTTCTGTTTTTGTTGTTTTTTGTTTATTTTTTTAGGAAGTATCATGTTATACCCCCAGACTATCCTCAAATGCTATGGACTGTCCTGAATTCTTGATCCTCTTGCTTCCATTTAACAAGTGCTGGGATTACAGGCATAGACAACCACACACACAGCTATAACAAGGCCTAGAGAGATGGCCTTGAATTAAGAGTACTTAATGTTCTTCCAAGGGGACCAGGGTTCAAATCCCAGCCCTGAGCAGCTCACAACCATGTGTAACTCCAGCACTAGGGAATCTGATCCACAATTCTGCCTTCTGCAGGCTACCAAGAATGTATATGGTACACAGACATACATGCAGGCAAAATACCCATATGCATAAGATTTTTCTTAATTTAAAAAAAATGATAATAATAGCCAGTTTTTAATAAATATTCCAGTTGGGAACTGAGGAGATGACTTGGTCTAAGTGTTTTGCTATACAAACTAAAAATCTGAATTAGGATTCCCAGATAAATATTTAAAAAGCAAGGGACTGCCTATAGTCCCTCAGAACTAGAAAAGTGGAGAAAAGAGGATCCCTGAGGCTTGGTTGGCCAACCAGCCTAACTAAAATAGTGAACTCCAAGGTCAGTGTGAAAGCTGTCTCAGAAACAAGGTGGAGGGTCTGGAAGGATGGCTCAGCAGTTAAGAGCAGTGAATGCCCTTCCAGAGGTTCAGCTCCAGCATCCACATGGTGGCTAGGAAGTGTCTATAACTCCAGTTCCAGGAGCTTTAACACCCTCCTCTAACCTTCATGGGCACTAAGCACACAGGATACGCAGACATTCATGCAAGCAAATCATTCTCACACACATTCAAAATATAAATATCTGAATCTATTATTATTATTGTTGTTGTTGTTTTGTTTTGTTTTTCTGAGACAGGGTTCTCTGTGTTCTGGCTGTCCTGGAACTCACTATGTAGATAGACCAGGCTGACCTCTAACTCAGAGTGCTGGGATTAAAGGTGTGGACCACCACTGCCAGGCTATAAGAAATATTTTATGTATGAGTGTTTTGCCTAAATAAATCTTTCTTAAAAAAATAAAATAAGGTAGTGAACAACTGACGAAGACATCCAACATCAATCACTGGCCTCCATACAAAAGTACAAATGTATGTATGCAACTGCACACATATATGTACAAACATACACCAATATGTATACTTATATAACCATACTCTAATTGCTTAAAGGATAATAGATTAAAGTTGTGGGGGACAGTTGTAGGTAAAGCTCAAGTATGACTTTACATTAATCATTTTAGCTCTAAAGATCCTAAGACTTATACCAAGACCCACACATTTCTCACATCTGCCCCCAGATAATTAAAAATCATTTACATGATCCTATAACAAGAAAAGTCAGAAAGCACAACTATCTCAATTAACTACCACCATGATTATCTGTATCTATTAACTTCAAAAAAATCACAAAAAATACATTTGGCACTATAACCACTGCACCTTATACATTCTGTTGTGGTGAATCTGTTTCATTGGGCTTACATATCCTTTTACTCATGTCTCAATAGAATCTACCCTAAAATACAGTAAGTAAATCATCTCTGACTCAAGAGACTCCTGTAGGAGGATTAAGCACAAACTGAACTACTAAAAGAAAAACACAGATTAGGAAAAGCTACACACTGACACAAGCACTTAAGTATAGATAGGACTAGCTGTTTAGCAGTGTCTGACATAGCAATGATTTCATAGCAAAACACATGGGGACTTTAAAAATGCAATTATATACAGAAATCCTTCCCTTTTAGACAACTTTTACAAAGAGAACTGAGGTGGGTACTAATGCAAAAAAATCAATAAGAAATGACAACATTGAAAGGGAGACTGTGAACTCACTATTAAAGTTTAGTAAATCAAAGACACTCCATGAAATTTTTGGAAAGATAGGTAAAAAGCAGTAACTGTAATGTGAAGCACTTACTTAACTTGAAATGCTATTCACTGGTATTTGATCTAAGTCTAGTTCCAAAGTCATTGTGTGTGTGTGTGTGTGTGTGTGTGTGTGTGTGTGTGTGTGTGTGTGTGTATGTGTGTGTGTGTGTTGTGTGTGTGTGTAAAGTTCATACAGTAAATATGTTATGGTTTTGTTAGTCATGTGGTCTCTATCCTAACTACTCAGTCTGCCTGTATGAAAGTATGAAAGCAGCTATAAACAAAAACTTACTTGCATACAAATTTTTAGTTGCAGTAATGCTCTGAAAATCATGGAATCAATTACAATAAAGCTTAGCTAGAACACACACATTTCCAAAAAGGAAACAAAAACTTTCCTTCATATCACTTGCTTTTTTAAAAGCTGAAAAGCCGGGCGGTGGTGGCGCACACCTTTAATCCCAGCACTTGGGAGGCAGAGGCAGGCGGATTTCTCTGAGTTGGAGGCCAGCCTGGTCTACAGAGTGAGTTGCAGGACAGCCAAAGCTACACAGAGAAACCCTGTCTCGAAAAAAACAAAAAATAAATAAATAAAATAACTTATGGAAAGGGAGGTTTGACAAGGTATTATTTCTGTACTTTAATAACAATTAAAAAAATTAACCATCTACCATCTTCAGTGAAATCAGAAAAAAACAAAAAACAGAATACTTAAGTCACCCCATCATTCCAGCAATTCTATTATTTATTAAGGGCATGACAGTAGCTTTTGAATCTGTACAAATTAAGAAACTAATAAAATGAAATACTGAGAATTCTCATCCTAGTCTGAATATAGATAACAAAATCTCACTTATTATAATAAGAAAAAGAAAGTCCTGGATACACTATAAAATCCAAATTGTAAAACTCATCTGACAGCTGAGAATACCAAAAAAACAAAAACAAAAACAAAAACAAAAAACCCAAAACCTAGACAAGCTCAATTCCAGGCTTTACTTTCTAAGTAAACAGTAAAGAGTATAATTCAACTCTTAAACTCAAGATGGGCAAAGGGGCAAACAATCAGTCCTCAGACTGACATGACAGATTGAAATTCAGGAGATTCAGAAGCAAAGCTATCCAACACAAGCTAAGGTCTTTGTAATGGAGCAGTCAGTCTATGGCCACAACATCCTGAATTGATTCCATCCTGTCTGACCTTGGAGACTATGCATGGCCAGGCCTGGCTAGTACTTGGATGGGAACATAAATCACTGTGTACTAATCAAAGAATAGAGGAGGAAGACAAAGTAAGTCTCCTGGATTGAAAAGCCAAGAACAGAGGTATAACATAAAGCAAAGATATAGAGAGAGAAACTAGCTCAACTTAAATAGCACATTTTGTTACAAAGTAGAAACTGAATATACACAACATAAATTAAAACCTAAACTAACTACAGTTGTAGCATACCCATGAGTAAATTCCAGGTCAGAAAAAAATGCATTAGCTTAAAACCCTTTTAGTTGAATTAACATGTCTTTTTCTAAGAAGCAGCAGTTAGAAATTTCACTTATTATTCTTAGCACCTATGATACTCATATACCTAAGGAATCATTAAAGTGTGATGCAGAAACAAGAAAAAGACAAAACCACTTATTACTCAAATGGAATAACTTTAAAAATAAATCTCATAAAAATATATTTTATATACCAGTAGGAAGGGGAAATGATTTGCAATATTTTGGCAAAGAGGTGTAAGTTTAAAGTAAAAAGGTCCAAAGAGTAAGGCTCAGCAAAAAAAAATATAATATTTAAGGTGAGCCTGTTCTACTACCTAGCAAATTCTAGAACTACAGAGAGACCCTGTCTCAAAAAATAAAAATAACAACAACAACAACAAAAAAATCCCCAACATTTAATATGAAAATGTTACTGAAAAAAGTTACTGAATAGGCTTAACAACACACACATACACATGCATAAATTATAAATTCAGATTCAAAAAGATCAATGCACAGTATCTAAAAATAAAAGAGAGAGAGAGAGAGAGAGAGACAGAGACAGAGAGAGAGGAACAAAAAGGGAGAAGGATCAGAGTCAGTCGAGGGAGACAATTCCAAACCATTCGAAAGGAAAATATAGGAAGTGGAGCAGCACAGAAGACTCAAGTTTGCAGAACTTTTCCAAAATTCATACATAAACCCACAGGTCCCAAACTCAGCTAAACAAAACAAAATAAATTAGCAAGGTGTGCTTTTCTGTGGGAAATCAAAGGTTAAAAAAAAAAAAGAAGAAGAAGAAAATGAAGGCTGAGAGATGGCTCAGCAGTAAAGAGGCCTAGATGCTCTTCTGGAGGAGCTGAGTTTGATTCCCAGCACCCACATGGAAGCTCAGACCTGTCTGTACTTCCAGTTCCAGAGGATCAAACATCCTCTTCTGGTCTCTGTAAGCACCAGGAATGAATGTGGTGTACACAAATACATGCAAGCAAAACACCCATACATATAAAACAATATTTTTAAAAAATTAATGTACCCAAAGAAAAACACATTACTTTGAGAATATTGACTAACAAGAATATTGACAGATGCTTTTCATAAAAAATAACAGAAGCTAGAAAACAAGAGATAACACATTTCTAAAAGAAACAATCTGCCAACATAGAAATCTAAACTCTGGAAAATATCCTTTACTTCTGTTTGGTTTAGTTTTTGTTGTTGTTGTTGTTGTTGTTTTGTTTTGTTTGTTTTTCCAGACAGGGTCTCTCTGTGTAGTCCTGGCTGTCCTCAAACTCAGAGATCCACCTGCCTCTACCTCCTAAGTGATGGGATTAAAGGTGTGTTCTACCACTGCCCAGCTTAAAAATGCCCTTTATACATTTAGATTAAAATGTTTATTTTCAGACAGACAAAAGCCAAGAAAATCAATACCAATACACATAAAATTCATGAAATGTAAAAAGAATTTTAGTTAATTAATAGCAGAAAGAATTATGTCAAATGGAATTCTAAATCTGCAGGAAGGAATATACTAGAAGTACTAAAAACCTGGCATCTATTTCTACTCTCATCATTTCTATTCACTATTGTAATAGAGGTTACAGGCAGTGTCAAAATGCAAGAAAAAGAACTGAAGTCATAAGAAGGGAAAAATAAAAATTACCTTTAGTCTCAGACTATATGTTATATATAAAAGACCCAAGGAATACACAAACATGTAAAATTGGCAAATGAATCCACAGAGTTCCAAGGACACAGGTCTATATACAAAAAGCAAATAAATTTCTCATCAATGAAAAGTGAAACTTTAAAAGCAGTATCTACAAAATTTAAAGAGTATTTAGCAATAAAAATAAAAAAAAAAAAGATTCAGAAAACCTCCAAACTGAAAACTATAAAACTTTCTTGAGAGAAATAAATACCAACAAATGTAGATATAATACAGAAAGATAAGTATCTTTACAGTGCAAATTTTACACAAATTGTAGCCTCAATATAATCCCAATCAATACCTCAGCAAGACAGGGCCTACAGAAACTAACTGTAATTCCAGTTATTTGGGAACCTGTGGTGGGAAGTTTAACGTTCATATGGACTACATAGCGAGTCTAAAGGAACCCAAACAACGTAACAAGACCATCTCAACAGCAAAATAAAAATAAAAAAAATAAAGGTCTGGAAGTCTAACTCAATGACAGTGTTGACCTAGCATTGTTCAAGGTTCAAGGCTCAATCCCTAGCGTTAAAGGAAAAAAGAAGAAGAAGAAGAAGAAGAAGAAGAAGAAGAAGAAGAAGAAGAAGAAGAAGAAGAAGAAGAAGAAGAAGAAGAAAAATTCAGCAAAGTTACTTTCGAAATATGAACAAACTTATTAAAAAGCTCATATAGAAAGAAGCCATGTGTGATGGTATATATTCAAAATTCCAGTACTTGGAAACTAGAAACAGGAGTTAAAGGCCAGTCTCCACTATATAGCAAGTTCAAGGCCAGTCTTGACTACATGAGACCCTGTCAATCAATCAATCAATCAATCAATCAATCAATCAATAAATAAATGGCTAAAAATAGCTAACATCATAGTGAAGAAGGAAACAAGATTAGATATTACACAACTTAGTACAAAGTCACAATAATCAAGGTAATAGAATAATACTTCAAAATAAGTCAATGGCACAGCCCCCAAAATAGACTCACACAAATATCATTCAACCAAGTTTTAACAGACAAAGGTGTTGAATAAAACATAAAAATGTAAACCCCTAGAGTATAACAGCATGGGGAATCTAGGTGAGTGTACATTTAGTTTAGATTATAATTCTTTACATTACACCAAAAGCACAACCATGAAAGATGCACTTGGGCAACACAATTTCATTAAAATTAAAATTTATATTCGACCCAATGATACCATTAAAAAAAAAGGTAAGTCTAACCAAGGAAAAAAAATCCTATCAAAACACTTATGTTAAAGGACTGACTGGTAGATATTAGGGAAAAAAACTAAAACTCAACAACAAAAAAAACAATCTACTAATAATGTACAAACCTAGGAGAGGTGATCTGAATACTCCTATAAAAGAAAACATATAGCTGGCAAATAAACATATATTATTTGGGAAATGAAAAAATAAAACAGTGAGACAGTACCACAAAACTATTAGATGGCAAAATTTCAAAGCAACAATACTGCCAAATACTAGTAAGAACGTGGGCTGTTAGTAGAAATGAAAAGGCACAGCATGAGGCAAGAGTGACAGTTTCCTATACACCTGGACCGTGGAATCCTTGTCATTTCATGTTTTTATATTCACCCAAATGACCTGAAAACTATATCCAAACAAACCTGCACAAGGATAACTATAGTATCCAAAGCATCCTTCAAAAGGTAGTAGTAATACATAGAATATTCCAAGATACAAAGAAACTAGTCATAAAAATGCACAGTTATTGGGGGTCGGGGGGGGGGGGGGGCGGGGGAGTACGCCTTTAATCCCAGCAGAGGCAGAGGCAGGCAGATCTCTGTGAGCTCAAGGCCAGCCAGATCTACACAGAGAAATCCTGTGGGGGACACACACACAGGATCTTTAAATATATACTGCTAAGTGAAAGAATCATAAATATCTATATATTATATGATCTCAATTACATAACATGAATGAAAAGGCAAAACAATGGCGATATAGGAGAGTAAACACTAGAGACTACACCATCAAGATTAACAAACAAAAGAAGCCAGTGGGCAGAAACCCTTTCTTTTTTCTTTCTTTTTTTTTTTTTTTTAACAGGTTCAGAGGTTTATTCCATTATTGTTATGGTGGGAAACATGGTGGCATGCAGGCAGGCATGGGCTGGAGATGGAGCTGAGAGTTCTACATCCAGATCAGCAGGCAGCAGGAAGTCCAGAAACCTTTTTTGTTGTTGTTTTCGAGACAGGGTTTCTCTGTGTAGCCCTAGCTGTCCTGGAACTCACTCTGTAGACCAGGCTGGCCTCAAACTCAGAAATCCACTTGCCTCAGCCTCCCAAGTGCTGGGATTAAAGGCGTGCGCCAGAAACCCTTTCTTATCTGAGCTTCATCTAACAGGGTATGTGTAAAGAAAGCCCAGCTATATAAAGTAAGAAAGGCAGACATTATGGAAATGTCCCCAAAATGGTCAGGCTCCTTGAGCTCTAAAGGTTTGGGGGGCTTTTACCCTCAGCTTATTAACTACTCCTGTTCTCAGGAGTGCTTTCTCTTTGTTAATAATCTATTATTTCTATTTCTAATTATCTGTACCTAGTCCAGTCCTTTGTACCACAGAGCCTTGAATGGAGAGCCCTCTGAACACAGGCCTATAACCCACCACAAAGCATGCTTTTCCTTTCCCATTTCTATCTCTTTTTCCGATACTGACCGATGGTATAGGCATGCTTTCTCTCAACTGCTGTTTTCTCACTACTTTTCTGAACTCCACACCTAAAAAGGCGACTTTCTCTCCACTTCCCTCCTCACAGCAAATGTTATGATTTTCAACTTACCTGCCCTGTTGTTTTTCTCCCAAACTAATAAAATGGCCCTTGAACTTTCTTCAGAGTCCATTTCTGAATTATTTTATTGATGAAGCTAAGAATTTACAAAACAGAACTTTGGTTTTCTCAGTTACAGGACTCAAAATGATTAGTGGTTGCCAAAAGATCTGAAGAAAGTAAAAGAATGAAAAGATGAAACATGGATTTTTACAGCAATAAAATTAATGGACATGATATCAACACAGAAATAACATGAGGAATCAACTCAGAAGGGACAGACCAGAATAAAGGGTAAGAGGGACAGCCTGACCCATGGTAATCTGCATCAGAAATGTAAAATAATTGTTTTTATGTTGACTATACATTCTAGGTTTTATAATATTTTTAGTTTGAATTTTTATTTTATTTTTAGTTTTGGCTTTTCTCCGTTGTTGGCTTATTTGTTTCAAGACAGGGTTTCTCTGTGTAGCCCTGGCTGTCCTGGAACTCACTCTGTAGACCAGGCTGGCCTCGAACTCAGAAATCCGCCTGCCTCTGCTTCCCTTAAGGGTGTGCTCCACCACGCCCATCTTTACAGTGTATTCTAAATGTAGGCTTCAGAATTTGAAGAGAATTTAATTTGTTTTATAAACCTTTATGGGTGAACAGCCTTGTCATATGTTAGCATCAAAGGTAGATCTTTATCTGTAAATACTTCTGCACCTAACAAAATTTTAAATTGCTTAACAGTGACTGCCCAAACAAAGAACAAGTACTTGTTACTAATTCTTAGATTGCCAATAACTCCATTTCAGCAACAACTACAAACAGGATTTCCATTGCTCAGCTAACACCAAATCTTTAAAAAAAAAAAAAAAAAAACTAAACTAAACTAAAAAGTTGTAGTGTCTGTCACCTCAATGGCTATAAGAATAGTGAAGTGGTAACACAGCACTGGCAGCAGTCATTATTTCAAAACTATATAAGAAAAATTACCAATTTATGTTATTAATCATGTTAAAATCACTAATATATGTTATTATGGCAAAGACATTTTTAAAATGGGGGGGCCACACCTTTAATCCAGGTCTCGGGAGGCAGAGGCAGGAGGACCTCTGAGTTCCCAGACAACAAAAACAACACCCTAGCCATCCACACTTGCCCTTTCCTTCTTAAATGCTTTTCTAGTACAGCTTTCTCTAGAGAAAACATATCTTCTTTTTTTTTTTTAAGATTTATTTATTTTATGTATGTGAGTACACTGTAGCTGTCTTCAGACACACCAGAAGAGGGCATCAGATCTCATTAGAGATAGTTGTGAGCTACCATGTGGTTGCTGGGAATTAAACTCAGGAACATTGGAAGAGCAGTTAGTGCTCTTAACCACTGAGCCATCTCTCCAGTCTGAGAAAACATATCTTCTATTCTGTTTTATTGTCTAGACTTTGCTACTTATAGTAAGTCTCTCTGTGTGTGTGTGTGTGTGTGTGTGTGTGTGTGTGTGTGTGTGTGTGTGTGTGTGTGTATCATCCTGAAATGTTTCCTCAAAACTTGTAATGTGGGGTTGAGTGCATAGCTCAATTGGTAGAGTTTTGCAGAGCATGAACGAAGCCCTGGGTTTGATCCCCAGCAATGTATAAACACTAAGACTATATCAGACAGGACAGGACAAGAAAGGAAAGGAAAGGAAGAAAGAGAAAAACAGAGAGGAAAAAAAGAAAGGCAGACACAGAGAGAAAGAGAAAAAGAGGGAGGGAGGGAGGGAAGAAGGAAAGAAAACAGCATCTGGGAGGCTAAAACAGGACTACCTCAGCTTTGAGGCCAACAAACTTGTAAGAGAAAATAAAACTACATTTGAACATTGAACTCTCAAAATATTAAGATTTGGGGCTGGACAGATAGCTTAGCAGTTAAGAGTGCTTGCTGCTCTTGCAGAGAACCTGAATTCAGTTCCCAGCACCCAGGTCAGGTGTCTCACAACTGTCTATAAATACAGTTTCGGAGGATCCAATACACTCTTTTGGCTTTCCTGGTCACCTGCACACTCAGGCACATACCCACCCTGGCTGTTCTAGAATCTACTATGTAGACCAGGCTGGCCTTCAACTCACAGAGATCCACCTGACAGTGCCTCCAGAGTGCTGGGATTAAAGGCCTATACCACCACACCCATCCCAGTAGACATAAACTTTGTAAGAAATCCAAAGACCCCAAGATCACCTATAATTCTGTAATTTTAAAAAATATAAAGAATATTGCTTTTATATAATTAGAATATAATATTTTGAAGATATGGCAATTTCTAACTGGATAAAAAAATGTGACTTAGAAGACTAGAGAGATGTCTCCCTGGGTAAAGTACTGTTGAGCAAGCATTGACTACATACATGAGTTCAGATCTCCAGAACCAAAATAAAAGCTTGCCAGGGCAATATGCATCTGAAACAACAGATAAAGATTCTAGTGGTAGAGCAGAAGATCTTAAGTCAAGGTCATCCTCAACAACACAGCAAGTCTGAGGCCAGCCTGAGCTATTTGGGAGGAGGGACAGAAACAACTTGCTACAGATATAACTATATAGATATAGAAGAATATCTAAAACACATATAGAATTCCTAACAAGTGTAATAAAGACAGAACCCTTAAAAGAAAAAAAAATTAAACAACTTGAACACATAATTTACAAAAAGAAATTCAAACAATGAGGTATAGACCTGTACCTCATCACTCAAGAAGCTCAGGCAGGAGGATCTGGAGTTCTAAACCAATCTCGGCTTCAAAGCCAGTTTAGATCAGCCTGAACTACACAAGACTACCTAAAAAAATAAAAACAGAAAGAAACAAAGAAAGACAGACAGACAGAAAGAAAGAAAAGATGCCCAGTTTCAGTAATTTAAATCATGAGATACTATCAGTTGGCAATTTTTGTTTTGTTTTGCTTTGTTTTGTTTTTCGAGGTAGGGTTTCTCTGTGTAGCCCTGGCTGTCCTGGAACTCACTCTGTAGACCAGGCTGGCCTCGAACTCAGAGATCCACCTGCCTCTGCCTCCCAAGTGCTGGGATTAAAGGTGTGCGCCACCACTGCCCAACGGCAAAAAAATTTTTAAATCAACAGTATCTAGTGCTGAGGTGGATCCAGTCCAAGGAAAATTCTCATATGTTGTGTTGGTAAAAGTAAAAACTAAAACCTCTCTGTCATCATCTAAGTTTTAATTTGTTCATCCTTTATAACCTATCTTCTCTTGTGACCAAGCAATCCTGCTCACACAAATTTTCAAAAACATCTCCAAATGTTCTATTATTAGATATAAGCATGCACACACAGTTCTATCATTTGTCTTATAAGAGCAAGAAATTAAATCAATTCAAATGATAATCAAAACTAGAATGGTTAACTGGCATATAATCTAATGGATAGAATTACGACAGGGAGATCTAATAAATTATGACTACAATAATCTGTAATTAATTTTGCAATTACTATGATGAACTCAATTACTATTGCATAAAATATACAGAGTTATTCAGCTCATATGCTCAAAAATAAGGAGAACTACAGTATTTAAGAATATACTACTGGCATTTAAAATCATGAAGGATTAAACTTCCGGTTTCCATCTGTGGCTGGGGACCTCAGCTTGTGCCACAGGGCTCCATAGCCAAGTAGCGTCAGGAGAAAGCTACACTCCCAGGAGCATGGAAAAGCAATGAGTGGGAATAAGACAAGCACCACTACTTACCAGGACTCGCCCGGAACATGCGGGACACAGGGACTGAGGTAAAGTTGGGCATAGGAACCTTCCGGTTTCTATCTGTGGCAGGAGACAACTACCTGGGCCACCAGGGTTCCATAGCCAAGTAGCACAGGAAGAAAGTTACCCTCCCAGGAGCGTTTAAAAGCTGTGAGTGGGGATGAGACAAGCACCACTGCTCACCGGGACCTGGGGACCTCAGCCTGGGCCACAGGGCTCAGGAGAGAGCTAGTATCCCAGGAGTGCTGACACACCTTCGAGCATAGGCAAAACCACCACTTCTGTTCAAACTCACTGGATCAAGAGGGACCCTTGCAGAACCATCAGGACACAAGAAGCAAGGGACAGCTGGGGACAAGATCCTTCTGGTTTCTGTCTGCACCCCAGAGCTGACCCTGTGCCACAGCTCTCCTAACCCAAATACCTCTCAGAGAGAGCTGGACTTCAAGGAGTATTGATACAGAGGCCTGCAGGAGGGACAAGCCACAAACAGACAGAGCAAGATCAGCTAACATCAGAGTTAACAAAATGGCAAAAGGCAAGGGCAAGAACCTAAGGAACAGAAACCAAGGCTACTTGGCAACATCAGAACCCAGCTCTCCCACCACAGCAAGCCCTGGATACCCCAACACACCAGAAAAGCAAGACTCAGATTTAAAATCAGTTCTCATGATGATGATAGAAGACTTTAAGAAAGAAATTAACACCCTTAAAGAAATACAAGAGAACAGAGGTAAACAACTAGAAGCCCT